>OY757014.1:20072646-20163061 GCA_963580285.1 Lucinisca nassula | reverse complement strand
CATACAGGAGTGAAATGCTATTCCCCAGGCAGGGGTTCATCCTTTTATCCTATCCGTGACCAGGCGTGTGCGTGCAGGACTGAATGCAAACGGTGGACATACTCGCTATTAACTGCTATGTTTTGAACTTGTGAAATGACTACCTCTATGACAAAACGGATTTGTGTTCCAAACATTCCCACTGGAAATTGAACTCTCTCAGGAATGATTATATTATTGCGTCATTAAATTGATTTTCTGCCAACATGATTATTTCTGCAAATACTCGCAGGAGTTGCGTTTCTTTTTCGGTCCAGTAGTATACATACATGTAGAAACACGAGAGCTAATACGATTGGGCAAGAAATAGTGTAGGGTCAACATAGTCGAAAACCAATGGCTCGAACACCTTTCGGACCATAAAACTTTGTTTGAGACAGGGGTAGTTCGAACCACTGAGTGTTTAACTTAGCACCAGGTCATGTTAGAGACAACTTTTGACTTTCTTACAAATAAAGGTATGTCCTGTGTTCTCATTAGAATCTCCTCATTGAGTACACACAAAAAACATTTTCTAGACTAGAATTTGTTTTTCTACAAAAACACAGATGTCTCCCCCGTTTTTGACCTCTAAGTATAACCTTGACATTGGAGGTATTGAGCCGGGTCTTGTGTGCAACACATCATCTAATGAAGATAAACATTTCTGCAAAGTAACTTTAAAAATGTTCAAAAAATTTCAAAGGGCAATAACTCTTGAAAGGGGCATAATCCGGATGAGAAAAAAAATACGCGTCAGCTTATTTTCCATTAGGAATGCATATATGAAATTTCAAAACCATAGCATACACAGTTCTAAAGTTATGTTATGCATCCCTTTTAGCATTCATTACAATGGGCACAAATTACCAAAATGACAAAGGGCCATAACTCATAAAGTATTTTTCGGAATTTTGTCAAAAGTTAATCAGTTCATATACTCATCACCATCAATATACTCAACAACTTTCAAGGCTCTAGCTCCAATAGTGTTTGAGACATTTTGCTGACAAGATTTTATTGAAAAAATTTCAAAGGGCAATAACTCTGGAAAGGGGCATAATCCGGACGAGAAAAAAAATACGCGTAAGCTAATTTTCCATGAGGAATCCATATATGAAATTTCAAAACCCTAGCATACACGGTTCTAAAGTTATGCTATGCATCACTTTTAGCATACATTACAATGGGCACAAATTACCAAAATGACAAAGGGCCATAACTCACAAAGTATTTTTCAGAATTTTGTCAAAATTTAAACAGTTCATCTACTAATCACCACCAATATATTCACCAATTTTCAAGGCTCTAGCTCCAATAGTTTTTGAGATATCTTGCTGACAAGATTTTATTAAAAAATTTCAAAGGGCAATAACTCTTGAAAGGGGCATAATCCGGACAAGAAAAAAAATATGCGTCAGCTAATTTTCCATGAGAGATCCATATATGAAATTTCAAAACCCTAGCATACACGGTTCTAAAGTTATGCTATGCATCACTTTTAGCATTCATTACAATGGGCACAAATTACCAAAATGACAAAGGGCCATAACTCATAAAGTATTTTTCGGAATTTTGTCAAAAGTTAATCAGTTCATCTACTCATCACCACCAATATATTCACCAACTTTCAAGGCTCTAGCTCCAATAGTTTTTGAGATATCTTGCTGACAAGATTTTATTAAAAAAAAATTCAAAGGGCAATAACTCTTGAAGGGAGCATAATCCGGACGAGAGAAAAAATACGCGTCAGCTAATTTTACATGAGGAATCCATATATGAAATTTCAAAACCCTAGCATACACGGTTCTTTAGTTATGCTATGCATCAAAAGCGTAACGGACAGACGAACGGACAAACGAACCAGAACCAATATGCCCCTCCAACTTTTTTAAAGTTGGAGGCATAAAAAGGCCCCTTTTTGTTCTTTGACCTCTTAGTACGACCTTGACATTTGAAGTACCAACTTGGGTCATGCACGCAACACATCGTCTTATGGTGGTTAACATTTCTGCAAAGTAATTTCAAAATCCATCTAAATATAAGAAAGTTATTGACAGAACACAAAAAAGGCCCCTTTTCTGACCTTTAACCTCTATGTATGACCTTGACCTTTCAGGTACCAAACTGGGTCATGCGTGCAACACATTATCTCATGGTGTTTAACATTTCTGCTAAGCAATTTCAAAATCCATCTAAAAATAAGAAAGTTATTGACCAAACACGAAAAAAGGCCCCTTTTTTTGACTTTTGACCTCTATGTATGACATTGACACTTGAGGTATCAAACTGAATCATGCATGCAACACATCGTCTCATGATAGTTAACATTTTTGCCAAGTAACTTCAAATTCTATCTAAAAATAAGCAAGTTATTGACAAACCGGAAAAAATGCCCCTTTTTTACCTTTGACCTCTAAGAAGGACCTTGACCTTTGAGGCACCAACCTGGGTCATGCACGTAACACATCGTCTTATATTGGTTAACATTTCTGCCAAGTGATTTCACAATCCATCTCAAAATAAGAAAGTTATTGACAAAACACGAAAAAAGGCCCCTTTTTTGACCTTTGACCTCTAAGTATGACCTTGACCTTCGAGGTACTGACCTGCCTGATGCACACCACACATCGTCTCATGGTTGTTTATATTTCTGCCAAGTAATTTTAAAATCCATCTCAAAATAAGAAAGTTATTGACAAAACACGAAAAAAGGCCCCTTTTTTTACCTTTGACCTCTAAGTATGACCTTGACCTTCGAGGTACTGACCTACCTGATGCACACCACACATCGTCTCATGGTGGTTAATATTTCTGCCAAGTAATTTTAAAATTCATCTCAAAATAAGAAAGTTATTGACCAAATACGAAAAAAAGGCCCCTTTTTTACCTTTGACCTCTAAGTTTGACCTTGACCTTTGAGGTACCGACCTGATTCATGCGCAACACACATCGTCTTATGGTTGTTAATATTTCTGCCAAGTAATTTTAAAATCCATCTGAAAATAAGAAAGTTATTGACCGGACACGATTTGCCCATACATATATACATATCAACAAACTTCCAAGGGAGATAATTCAAAAAGTATAAATGCGAGAGTTATAGTTCTTGCACACTGCACGTTGTCTAATGCTGATTTATATTTATACTCAGTTTCGTGACGATAGCTCCAACGGTTTTCAAGTTATAGAGCGGACACGAATGTGTGACAGACAGACGGACAGACGGACAGACAGACAGACAGACGGACAGACAGACGGACAGACAGACAGACGCCCGGGGGAAAAACAATATGTCTCTCCGAAAAAAAAATTTTCGGGGGAGACATAATAAAATAAGAAAATCCCTAAAAACGACTTCGAAACGGCCATAGAAGTTCCCTTCTCCAATTTCTTCATCTGAGCCCATTTTTTTAAGTATTGTTAGCTTGACGAGCTCGCAAGTGGTCAACAGTGTAATTGTTTTAGCAAGTACACTGTCAAATACAGTGGAATTTTCGCTGCAAAAAATGTGAATAGCTTTAGCAAATGCAAAAGCTACTCACATTTTGTCAGCAAAAACATAACTATTGTTTGAGATTCTAAATGATCAATCTTTTATTGATACTAAAGACATCGTTAGTTTTTAACAATTGACCTCATGGCAGGGCATTACAACTGCTCCCGAGTCTTCACTGATCGCACAGAGCTTCCGGTATGTTTAGTCGTGCGACGCATCAGACTGTATGGCAAACCTTCAAGGACTCGAACACCGATGACTCTTTTACCATGACTGAGTCAAAGTCGTTCTTGTGTCTCTAGAGAATTATTACCATACCTTAGAAGCTTCCATTGTGTGGTGGTTATGCTATTCCCCTTATAAACCAGGAGTCGTGGGTTCGATCCCGAGCTTCTTCAGACTTCCGGATGAGTCTTAAAACCGAGGGCCCGTCTCCGCTTGACCTTAGTTAGCTGTTTGGTGGGACGTAAATCTCAAACCAACATACATTACCATAGCTCCTGATAAGAAATGGTTGGACACAATGTAGAACGATACTTGTACATTTATGTTATCATGGAAAGGTATGCTGTGTGTACTCATTAGAATCGCCTCAATGAGGCGATTCTAATGAGTGCAGACAGCATTGAGGCGATTCTAATAAGTGCACACAGAATATATTTACTTCTACAGAAAGTTATTGCCTCCTGACACGGTATTATGAATAACCCTCATTGGCTCGATAAATCCGTGTCGCGAAAAGAACTATTTTAGTCCCAAAGTTGTTCGAGGTATTGCAGTTTAACTACATTATGTTAATCACATACCATCCAGCGATCACATGTAAGTCTGAAGAATTGTATCTGGATACATTACTAGGTAGGGTCCAGGTGAGTAATAAATAGTCATCTTCTATCCAGTCCTTCATCTTTAGAAAACAGTCAATGTCTGGCTTTGTGGACCCTGGGAAACATAAGCATGATAAAGTGTTTCTAATTCTTATGCAAAAACAAATGAATGTTCATCCAAAATTTCAAAAAAAAGGAAGCAGACATGGACTTCGGTCATGTTAAGCCGTCGCCTGCCACCAAGCCGTCGCCAATCTGTCGTCTGCCCGTCATCTCCTCCAGAACCGTAAGACGGATCGAGCTTATGCTTGGCGATAGAATTATTAAAATTGTTATGTTCCGATGTCCAAGATGGCCGCCATGGCAACCATCTTGAAATTCTTTAAACGCCATCTCCTCCAGAACAGACAGTTGAATTGAGCTGAAACTTTATAAGAGGCATCGGGGTGTCATGGAGATTCAGAATCGCTAAACCTGTTCCGTTCCGATCCAATATCCAAGATGGCCACTAAGGCAGCCATCTTGAAATGTTTTTAAACGACACTTCCAGAACTGAAGGATGGATTAACCCATTTTGTACCAAATGTAATCTTCCTCCTTATAAATGGCTGGCGTCCATTTCGGAATTTAGGGCTGATTTGTTGTGTTATCTTCAAAATTTATTCAGAAAATAACTGAACTTTTTGCAAAAAGTGTAGGCCCTGATCAGACGCCGCGTTCTGCGGCGTCTGATCTGGGCCTGCACTGTTTGCCATGGTACCCGTTTTGGGGTTTCCGGTTCAAAATGGGTCAAGCTGAAACTTAATGGGAGGCATCGGGCGACAAAGACATTCGGAATCGCTACTACCCATTTTGTTTTAGCTGCAACATTCCGTTCCTGGCACTGCTTTCAAGTGTTTCCTTTCAATGCAAAGCTCAAAGAACTGAATAGCAATCAAGTTTCTTTTAACTGAAATATTTTAACAATCAAAATGCTTGCTGTACTATCAGGACCACACCAACTTGTCAGTGATGACAGTCGATTGGTCAATGTACCACACCAGCAGCACCAAAATATTGTGCAATGTTGAAATTTACAATGTACATCAGGCATTGTACTGATTTGAGGTGACTGTCAAACATGAATGACCTGTCTTCACAGTGCTTTGTGACAAGTGGGATACATTCTTGCCATCAAAAACATGGAGGTAAATCAAAACTTTTTGATCTGGCAATTTTGAAATCATTTTTGTAAGTTGAATGGTGAGGATATTGCAGCTGAAACAAAAATGGGTAGTAAAATTGTTTCGTTGTGTTATCTAAGGCTGCCACGATTAATCGTATAATCGATTAATCGATCGATACATTCCACAAAAATGATTATCATTTCTGATTTGCTTTTGATCGATTACTTGATATGTACAATTTACTACCCAAAGTTATGCCTAAAATAGCTGGATGAGTGGCAAACAGTGCAGACCCTGATGAGACGCCGCATAATGCGGCGTCTCATCTAGGTCTACACTGTTTGCCCAGACCTGCCTGTTCAAATGTACATATGGTAAAATGCAACATATGGCAAGAGTCATGCTCAGACAGGTAAAATAATGACAAAAATTTTAGCGATTACTAATCGATTATCGATCGCAATAACAGGACAGATAATCGATTATCTTTTCAGCTCCGATTAGCCAGCCCTACTGATATCCATGGCGGTCGTCATGGGCCATGGCAGCCATATTGAAATCCTTCTTACGACATCTCTATCCGAATTAAAAGTAGACTGAACGGAAACTTTAAGGGAGGTATTATAGAGACATGAAGATTCAGAATTGCTATAATTGGTTATTTCTGGTCTTGAAATTCTTCAAATGCAATCTGCTCATAAACCAAAGTCGGATTGAGCCAAAACTTTATTGGGAGTATTGGGGCGACAGGGAGATTAGAACTGCCGAAATCCTTTCGTCCGATATCTTAGATGGTCGCCATTTTGGCCATCTTGAAAAGCTTAAAACTCGGATTGAGCTGAAACTTGATAGGAGACAAGATATATAGTAGTTAAAATTGTTCTGTTCCAGTTGGGCTAATAATAAATAAATGAATAAAATCATCACGATAACAAGTCCGTGAAACGAATCCCCTCATAACCTCATAAAACATAGAGATAAGAGGGGTTTAGGGGTTAGACATTATATACTTTTTTTTTCAAAAACATAGATTGTGGGTACTTGTTGGAACCGCATCTTTGAGGTGGTTCTAACGAGCATCAACAATCTATGTTGAAAGCAGAAATAAGAAAGATGTCACTTTTTTTTCCTATTATATGTTGTTTCTGAAACCATGTTTTCCTAAAAAAAATATTTATAAAAAGACAAATTACAAACACATATGAAACTAGAGAAAGCGACCAGTGGGTCACGTATACCCCCGGCCAGTGCCACCCTCTGATATCTTTAGAGATTGTATGTAACATGAACGAAGAAGTCAAGAAGCTTTAAGAATCTATAATGTGCTTATAAAATCTAAACCAAACATAATCTTTCTAAATGGACGAAGGGAGTGAGAGCATCAAAGTTACTGAAGGGGTGGAGCCATCAATGTTACTGAAGCAGCAGGGTGGGGTATGCATCAATGAAATATTTGAACTGGTATGCAACACTGATACAAGTATCAATTGAATTTGTCTTAGAGTTTAGAACATTATGTAACAGGCATCTATAAACTTTGTCATAAAACTTTAACCAATTGTAAACTTTCTAAGTCCATGACCTTGAGGTCTAGGTCAATGTGGGTGGGGAAGCGACATGCATCTCAAAATCTTTGGACCGGTATGCAACATTGATACATATATTAACTGAATTTGTCTTAGAGTTTAGAACATACAAGCATCTATAAACTTTGTCATAAAACTTTAACCAAACTGTTGGGTGGGGGGGGGCATGCATCAATGAAATCTTTAGACCAATATGTAACTTCAGTGTAAGTATCAACTAACTCTATCAAAGGGTTCAGAAGATATAACCTCTTAGAAACTTTAACGCAAAACTTTGACCAAAATGTAAAATTTCTAAGTCTGTGACCTTGACATCCAGGTCACTGAGGGAGTGGGCATGCATCAATGAAATCTTTAGACCAGTATGTAACTTCAGTGTAAGTATCATCTAAATCTATCAAAGGGTTCAGAAGATACAACCTCTTAGAAACTTTAACACAAAACATTAACCAAAATGTAAAATTTTTAAGTCTGTGACCTTGACCTCAAGGTCACTGTGGGGGTGGGACATGCATCAATGAAATCTTTAGACCAGTATCTAACTTCAGTGTAAGTATCAACTATATCTATCAAAGGGTTCAGAAGATACAACCTCTTAGAAACTTTAACGCAAAACTTTTACCAAAATGTAAAATTTCTAAATCTGTGAGCTTGACCTCAAGGTCACTGACGGGGGTAGGACATGCATCAATGAAATCTTTAGACCAGTATGTAATTTCAGTGTAAGTATCAACTAAATCTATCAAAGGGATCAGAAGATACAACCTCTTAGAAACTTTAACGCAAAACTTTAACCAAAATGTAAAATTTCTAAGTCTGTGACCTTGACCTCAAGGTCATTGTGGGGGTGGGACATGCATCAATGAAATCTTTAGACCAGTATGTAACTTCAGTGTAAGTATCAACTAAATCTATCAAAGGATTCAGAAGATACTATCTCTTAGAAACTTTAATGCATAACTTTAACCAAAATGTTAACGGACGGACGGACGGACGGACAGACGGAAGGACGGAAACACAGACGAACGGCAGGACGAAAACTATATACCCCCATAGCATACTTCGTATGCCGGGGGTATAATCAAAGCACTGACAGGACTTTGTTTTTGTTTGTTTGATTTGAAGTTTAACGCCCAGTCAACACTGTAAAGGTCACTTTTGTGGGACTTTTACCCGACACTGAGATGAAATGGCATCCCAAGCCCTGCCACCCAATGAAACGAATAGGGTTTATAAGCATGGACGGGCCGACTCGCAATTGTCTCTGAGTGTAGGCTGGGGAAATGGCCCTGAACTGAGACAGAGACTGTTTCGTTAATATCTTAAATGAGCCCCGCCAAGCGAATTTGTGTCTTCGAGCATTCCGTAATGACAAATTTTAACTGCGCATGCCCAGCCATTCAGAGGGGCCAGGGATATGGCTTTCTGTCTGAAGGTTCCTCTTGATTCACTGCTTGTATGAGCGAGCAGCGAAGGTTCTGGCGAGACTGCGCGGATGCGCAGGCTCGCCTGAACCTTCGCTGCTCGCATAGGCGATAAGTACCAAAATCGCTTGACGGGGCCCAAATGTCAGTATGTACAACAAACAGATGCAGCTTGGCGAATGTCCCAGTAGTTTTCTCCGGCTACTCAGGTTTTCGCCCACCTCTGATTAACGATCGGCCCGATATGAGTGAAATAATCTTGAAAGGGCCGTAAAACCAAAAAACCAAATGTCCCAGTACACGAACTCAGTCTAGATTTACAGACAACCAACCCATTTTACACAGAGAGCACATGACGTCAAGAATATCTATACCGCGCACCCAGCAAGTTAGCAATACGTCATGTCCCGTCGGTTCATTAAAGAGCAGATACGTCAAAAAACACTGACACGCTACACCAGAATAGGTGTATCAAGAGACAAGAATGTCAAACTGACCGTAATCAATACTTAACATCACCATCCAATACCGGTTAACCCACAGGAGAGGGCGGAGCTAAGCGATTGTCAAAAATCTACTGCATGACGCCACGGGTCATGTAAAAAATCAATCACCAATTAGCGTATATGATTTCAGTAGAGAGGCTTGGCAAGCAATGGAGACTCAGATCAGGTGCCACAGAACGCACCGTCTGATCGGGGTCCACACTGTTTACAAAGAAAGTGGAATTTAGGGCTTGAACGAAAGTTTGGATCTCAGTCCGGGACTATTTTCCCAGCCTACACGGGCCTCCGTGGCCTAGTGGTTAAGAGCGCCGACTCTGGATCATTAGGTCTCTCACCGCTGTGGTTCGAGCCTCGCCAAGTTCTGCAACGGAAGGTCAGGTGGTTTTTCTCCGGGTACTCCGGTTTTCGCCCACCTTTGATTAACGATCGGCTCGATATGAGTGAAATAATCTTGAAAGGGCCGTAAAACCCAAAAAAAAATTCCCAGCCTACACTCGGTGGCAGTCGGGAACGCTTCCCCTTTCCGCTGGTCGCCTTTGTCGTCCGCTCGCGACTGCCGACGACTGTCCGGTCTGATTACATACATGTGCATACCTTTATCTATAATGGTTGAGTTTAGTCCTTTGCATCTCGCCTTGATTTAGTGCTTATCATACAACAGCTTTTTGAGAACTGATATATAATTACTATTGCCTAATATTTTAAACCTCCATGAAAGAATTAACCCTTTGTCCTACATTTTGCTTTCACAAAACAACTTCTTTATACACAATGTATTTTTGACACGAATCCTTGTAATTTACCCTCCTTGTGCAATTCCAATGCATACAGAAATGGTCGGCCCCCGCCCATCGGGGCCTGAAGATAAAGATGGGCTGCACGAGGCTACCACGCAGACTACACGAGTACTGGTAAAGCGCTTAGAGGATCTAAGCCTGCCCATACAAAGCGATGCGAGGCAGCCCGCCAATACTTATAAACCCTATTGGTTTCATTGGGTGACAGGGCTTGAGATGTCATTTCATCTTAATGACGGGTAAAAGTCCCACAAAATTGGAAGCAACGTCTCCAAAATGACCTATACAGTGTTGAAGGTGACGTTAAACCTCAAATCAAACAAACAAACAGAAATGGGCACAACAGGAGGCTCAGTTATAAAGTGGCTTTAGTGTATATTTAACCCATAACAACTCCTACTTTTGCAAACAGAGATGAGGTCCTACACTGTTTGCCATGCAGCTTGTGAATAATGTTAAGAAATTTTCATGTTTGACAGTCGGCAATGGCTGAGGCTAAATATATATATTCAGCAGGAAAAGGGTTACGACTTATTGGGTTTTCTGGGTTTCTTTTTCCCGCCCATTTTTTGTCCAGTTGTGAGGAAGGTTTCAAAATTTAAAAGGGTGGGCCCATAAAATCACGAAAAAACACGCAAAAATCCGCCCAAATATTTTACTAATCGTCGAGTCGAGCAATTAAGTGACAAATATATTTTTGCAGACTTTCAGTGGAATGCATACACCTTCAGGGGAGGCAACTCTTTCAAGCGTATTTTAGTCTCCCATGTCAATGAGGGTCAACTCTAAACGAAAGAATTTGCTCCTAAGGAGCAAATTCTTTCCTTTAAGAGTAGACCCCTTTTTCGTGGGACAAAGCTTATAGAAAAGCAAACAGGAAGTTCCGAAAGTTGCCCCCTTTTGAAAAATGTGGAAAATCTGCCAAGTCATTCCCATCAGATTTCATGTGACCAATAACGGACTTTAATTGACCAATAGTTCCGCTTTTCTGTTAGATTGTTTGTTTACTTGATTTGAGGTTAAACATCCCCATTGACATTATTTAGGTCATTTTGGAGACATTACTTCCAGTTTTGTGTGAAATTTTACCCGACGTTTAGATAAAATGACATTTCAATCCCTGCCGCCCAGTTAAACCGATATGGTTTATATGCTCGGATGGTCCGACTCGCCAGGGCAGGCTTTGTGAGTTTATGGCTAAAGTTAACAGACATCTGAAGCGTTGCATGTCCGACTCGCCAGGGCAGGCTTTGGGAGTTTATGGCTAAAGTTTACAGACATCTGAAGCGCCAGTATTATAGGCTGTTGTGTCAGGCAGCACCATGAACATGTGTCGCGTAAGGATCCGAAAGACTTTGGGGCTTGAACCATATGTAATTCGGGTCATTTTTCCGGTCAGTCGCAATGGCGAACTTCCAAATAAAAAATGTTTATTTTCGAATCAATTTTTAAAATTCAAACTAATGCACCTGATAAAATAAAGTTCAGTTATGATTAGTTTGGTTATTCTATTTTTAAAGTTTAATAGCCAAAAATTGATTTATTTGCCAGTTTAACGCATTTTGTTATTTGTTGATGGTATGGATAATGGTGTTAGATAGGGAATCGCAATATCGACGATTCTGGTTTTTTTTTTTTTTTTTTTTTAATCAAAATATAGGTAATGAGCGCTTTCTTTAATTATACCCCGACATTTTCTCAACAATCAAATTACCGATAATCCAAGTGTGTGTACAAAAATCCGGGAAGCAAAACATTCAATAAGTGTTAATCAGCCACATGCTTGATTTGTCACAGCACACCCGAGTGTCGCAAGATGGACCTGTCATTTTTTTCCGCAGTCGCGATAGGCAATACCCACCAGCCTACAGACCTGAGACTGTTAAATAAACCCTATTGGTTTCATTGGGCGACAGGGCTTGAGATGTCATTTCATCTCAATATCGGGTAAAAATCCCACAAAATTGGGAGCAACGTCTCCAAAATGACCTTTACAGTGTTGACGGGGACGTTAAACTTCAAATCAAACAAACAAAACTGGCGTAAAAAATACGCCGGATCCGGCATTTCCCATCATTGATGCTCAATAAAGTTCTGTTCCCAACACTGTGATTACATCTTCATAGTCTCGTAGTTGATACGAACCATACAAACACACCTTTTTAATTTTGACCCCTACCGCTCAAAGTTGGAACTTCCTACTGTTTCTGTGAATAGCCCCGCCCATCATGGCTTGCAAAAATAGACTGAGCTGCATGATGTTTCCACGCAGAGCTGACCGAACACGAGTACTGGTAAACAGCTTAGAGGTTCTGAGCCTGCCTAGGAAATGTGTTGCGAGTCAGACCGTCCATGTATATAAACCCTATAGGTTTCATTGGGCGACAGGGCTTGAGATGTCATTTCATCTCAATGTCTGGTATAAGTCCCACGAAATTGGAAGTGACGTCTCCAAAATGACCTATACAGTGTTGCGGCCCCCGCCCATCTGGGCTTGAAGAAATACATGGGCTGCATGATGCTTTGGCAGCCAACAATGGGTGTGGCTAAATTAATTTATTCAGCAGGATAAGGGTTAAGTCTCCAAAACGAGACATTAGTTTTTCTGGGTTTCTTCTTTTTTTCCGCCCATTTTTTTCCCGATAAGTTCTCAGTAACCACTAGACAGATATGAAAATGAAGTTGTGCAGGAAAATTTCAAAATTTAAAAGTGTGGACCCAACAGGTCTCCTGGGGGGCACGCAAAAATCAGTAACCGTCGAGTCGAGCAATTAAGTGACAAATATTTTTTTTATTTATTTATTTTCTGATTTTTTTATTTATTTATTTTCTTTTCTTAAAGGAAAGAATTTGCTCCACTCCAATTCATTCTTTCTACTATTTCTATCTATATCGGTCGAATCAACATTGGAGCGTTTTCAATTCTAGTGTGATCGGTCATTGCCGATCCAGGTCTGCAGGATGAAAACATACACAGTAATCATGTAATAACGAAGAAATCTTTAACCTGCACAGAATGGGCCTCCCAGTTAACGTCCCGATGCGGAGGACGGTGCACTTTGTGGCATTCACCCGGAGCATGTTCGGACACCGCAGTTTTATTACCGCTGCCGGGAATCAAACCGGGGGCCTCTAGCATCACAGGCAGGTGCACTATACCATTGAGCTACCATGCTTGATTCAATGTCGAGTGCCGGCTCGACCACTTTAATACATGTATATACAGGGGTTCATCCATTGTTCTTTCTTGTTTCTGCTACAGCCTCGAGGTTTAAACGAGTATCCACAATCTGTTTTGAGATGAATATATATTCGCTTGTGGGTACTGCTGGTCAGAACCGCCCCGAGGTTTTTTGTATTTTGTTTGATTTGAGGTTTAACGTCCCCGTCAACACTGTATAGGTCATTTTGGAGACGTTGCTTCCAATTTTGTGGGACTTTTACCCAACATTGAGATGAAATGACATCTCAAGCCATGTCGCCACCTAGAGGTTTTAACGAGTATCCACAATCTCTGTTTTGAGCAGACTATAGATTGTGGGTACTGCTGGTTAGAACCGCTTCGAGGTTTTAACGAGTATCCACAATCTTCTTTTGAGCAGTATTAAAATCGAGTGTAACATTAACTGACAGCGCTATTATCCCGCCCACGCTTAAAACGTCCAAAGACGTGTGTCAATCATCTAAAATACCGGTTCAGAAGTACGTGATGGAAAGTTCAAAACGGTGCAACAAAGCTTTCGGCACGTATTTGATATTCGTCTCAAACAACATCAAAAGTACGTCTGGGAGAAGACCGATTGCTAACTTGCCGATTGCGCTGTTGTAAATAAACGTCACCTGGATTTCGTACAAATGATATTTGCGCAGCCAGTGACATTCACGTGGACATTAGCACTTTTATTTGGAGTATATACAGTAAAATTCCTATATCAAGACCACTTTTGAACAGTCCCAAAGGTGGTCCTGGACCACAAGACACTGTGGGCAGAAAACACAAAGAAAGATTAAGTTCTCCCTTAAAGATAAGCCTTTAAAACCAGAATTAGTCATAATTTTAGGTGGTCTTAATAGCAGAATTGTACAGAAAAATATCATCGGAAAATGAGCCATCATCACAAAAAAACACGCCTATATAGTTTTGACCCCCTTGAACCCCACTTTCATATAGTAAAACTGGGGTTTACAGGGGTAAACCTTATTTTTCTTATTTCTGCTCTAAAATATAGATTGTGGGTATTCGTTAGAACCGCCTCGAGGCGGTTCTAACGAGTACCCACAATCTATATTTTGAGCAGAAATAAGAATAATATCACACTATGATTTTTCAACAGAAAATTGTCGGGGTTTTTTTTTCGGTGATAAAATTAACAATGTATTTGTATAGGCGTGTTTTCGTAAAGTTTAGAGCTATGAAAGAATATAAGAATCCAATATGGGGTTCTGTTGTAGTTGAGCGTTTCCAACCCAAGGGATGACCGTGCTGAGCGGAACCGAGGCTACGCCGAGGTTCTGCTCAGCACGGTCATCCCGAGGGTTGGAAACGCCCATCTACAACAGAACCCCATATTGGATTCTTTTTCTTGCACAACACCTTCGGTTAGTTTTGACAGCTCGCACATGTATATTGTTTAAAAAACAAGTTGGCTGCTTTCAAAAAGCATCCAATAGGTTTGGTCTTGTCAGTCTACATTCTGATTTGAGCCAGCTGATATCATTATCCCACTTAATGCATTTTTTAAATAAAAATAATAAACTTTAAACGTTCCAAGGCGGTTCTTCTGTCGCGGTATATTTTTGTTATGGTTTGTCTGAAGTCTGGAGGCCTTCATGAGGACTGAGCAAATTATTTGTCTAAATCGCGACGGAAGTAAGGGCGAGGATTGTGGCCACGTAAAATCGATTTAAGCCCCCCAGTGGAATTCGTTTCCGATGACCGTTCCAAGGCGGTTCTTCTGTCGTGGTTTGTTTTTGTTATGGTTGTTTGTGTCGTTTATATTATTTTATTTTGGATAGCCTATTGGCCATTTTATGGGAAAGTAACTGTCCTTTTGGATTTCCGCTGTTGGTGTTTCCATTAGGGTCTGTTGTTTCATGTTTGTGTGTCTTTCCCTTTGGTGTCTCTGATGGGAGCTGTGGGTTGATTGTAACGATTCCTGATCATTGCCTCCACTTCTATTTTTTAATACAAAACGTGTATATAAAATGTCAAAGTCTGTGACCTTGGTATCAGGAGGGGTGGGTGGTGATGAGTATTCTGTGGTAAATTGTTTAACGCCATGGCAAGTATAAACTAAATGTAACTTACATATGTTTTACACATGTAAAGCACAAAACTTAACCATACGAAAATGTAAACCGAATTTTTCAAAGGTCATAACTCTGTTAATATTTGATGGACAGTAATTCTCGAAACTTAAGGCATATCTTCACATCTTAGCCTTACTACATACACATTTTAGGCTTAATCGGATGAAAACTGTATAGTAGGAGTTATACGGAAACGAAAAAAAGTTTACGAACGGACGGATGGACACCAACCAAAGCATAACTTAATACGACCGTTTTTGTTGTTGTTGTTGTTGTTTTTCAAACGGGTATATAGAAAGATTTTTCCTAAGTCATCATGCCTTCTATAGGGCCTTGGTTATCTATTTCATTTGTTGTTACTGTCCCTGTTAACACTGGATGAGTCTTTTTTGAGACATTGCTTCCATTCTGTCGCCCAATGAAACTAAATGGTTGAAATGCATGAACGGTCCGACTCGAGCCACTTTTCCTGGACAGGCTTAGAACTTCTTGGCGATTTAACACTACTCATGTGCGGCCGGTATCAGCTCTGCGTGGAAGCATCGTGCAACCCAATCCATTTCTTCAGTTCCCGATGGACTGGGGCCGATCAGACCTTGGGGCAATATATTTGACTGCATGAGCTGAAACCGACCGAACTTTGAAGTATTGCTGAACCGCCTAGGAAGATCTAAGCCTGCCCAGACAAAGTGCTGTGAATCATACTGTATCTTAAACCTCGACAGTTTCTTTGAGCGGTACCTCCGCAAAAACCTGAAATTTGCAATCCTTTTGTATATCTTTCTGGATCACAACTTAATTGTAATAGAAACTGATTAGTAAAACGTCAAGTATTGAGTGGTTATCTGATACATCGAATGCGCCAAAAAAGCTTTTAACAACTCGGTCTGTAACTGGTGGCAGGTCACTTAGTAGTCATGAAGTTTTTGAACAGAAACCCATCAACGTTATGACTGTTTCGCTCCCTAAATGTTTTATATATTTGGAAGAGTTAGAAGGTTCGACCTTGGCACTGACGTTAATTCTAGTAGCAAAAACATGAACATGTTTTTACACACCCAGCGATCTTTTTTATGTTTCGTTTAACGATCATTTCAAGATTATTTCACTCACATCAAGCCGATCGTTAATCAGAGGTGAGCGAAAACTGGAGTACCCGATGAAAAACCTCCTGACCTTCCGTTGAAGAACTTCACATAATGTGACCTGAGCCATGCTCAAACCTACAGCGTTGAGAGACCTAATGATTAAGAGTCAGATACGCCTTAAAGGGGTGGGGCTTCTCCTACAAAAGTAGTTTCTCTTTGGATATGTCTAAGGGATATACTCTTAAAGGAAAGAATTTGCTTCTTAGGAGCAAATTCTTCCCTTTTAGAGTAGACTCCTTGAGCAGCAAATTCTTCCCCTTTTAGAGTAGACCCCTTTTTCAGTTGGACAGAGCCAACAGAGTAGCAACCATAAGGTCCTTAAAGTTGTATTTCCATCACGAAATCATGCCTATAGAATTGTGATCCCCTTTAATATGTTCTATAAAAGGGTTATCCTTTGGAAGCAAGGAATACACCACAGAACTGAAAAATATGGTGTGCACATGTTTTCTGGGCCAGGCTAGCTAGTTTCGGCCAATTAGGCCTCATCAGTGACCCTAAGATATTATCAAAATTCCACAATGGAATCAATGATCCCAAAAGGCAAGAAAATATAATCTACACTATGATGTAGGGCAGGGAGACGTTTTACCGCCGCCACACATTCCCATACACCAGTTGAAGTGAAGTTTAATATGTTCTATAAAAGGGCTATCCTTTAGAAGCAAGGAATACACCACAGAACGGAAAAATAAGGAGTGTACATATTTTCTGGGCCAGACTAGCTAGTTTCGGCCAATTAGGCCTCATCAGTGACCCTCGGATATTTTCAAAATTCCACAATGGAATCAATGATCCCAAAGGACAAGAAAATATAATCTTCACTTTCATACAGTAAAGCACAGGTTTGCAGGGGTATACATTAATTTCCGTATTCATGCTCTGAGACACTAGATTGTGAGTACTCGATAGAATCGCCTCATCGAGGCGTTTCTGTCGACTCCCCGCAATCTATGTTTTCAGCCAAAAAAGGCAAATATTCCAATGTTTCTTTTTAAAATTTCTTTTTCTTTGGCCAAAAAAGAAGCCCCCGTGGTCGAGTGGTTACGCTACTCGCCTAGTAAACCAGGGGTCGCAGGTTCGAGCCCGGGCTTCTCCAGACTTTCGGATGAGTCTTTAAACCGAGGTCCCGTCTCCGTATGACCTTAGCTCTTGGTGGGACGTAAAACTGAAACTCTCACTCACTCTTTGGCCAAAAAATGACAATGCATATGTATAGGTGTGTTTCGAAATACGGTAATAAAGTTTCCATTTAAAAAGAAGGCTAACTGTAGGTTTTCTTTTGCTCCAGCATTTCAATGTTTTTTTTTTTTTGTTTTTTTTTTTTTTTTTGCTGTCGAGTCCTCACCGTTGTCTCACCTCTGTGCTTCTTTGATTATTTGTGTTCACGGAGATGTTGCACTGATGAGTTAGGAGGCCTTCATGCGGACTGAACAAATTATTTGTCTAAATCGCGACAGAAGTAAGGGCGAGGATTGTGGCCACGTAAAATCGATTTAAGCCCCGCAGTGGAATTCTTTCCACTGACCGTTCCAAGGCGGTTCTTCTGTGGCGGTTTATTTATGTTGTTGTTTGTTACTACTCACTGTGTGTATCACTTGTGTCTTTTTATTTTGGATGGCCATTTGGCCATTTTGTGGGAAAGTAACTGTCCTTATGGCCATCCTTTGTTTAGGTTTCCATTATGGTCTGGTCGCTTCATGTTTGTGTTTCTTTCCCTTTGGTGTCTTTGATGGGTGGAGTAAGTTAATTGCTTGATTCCTGATCTTTGTTTTACTTCTACTTTCCCTAGTTTGTAAAGTTGAAAATCTGCTCGCCTTTCGAAAGTAAGGGGGAGCTATTGCCATACACCCGGCGTCCGGCGTCCGGCGTCGGCGTTAGCATCGGTGTCCGCATTTGTTGAAGTTTACCTGCAAGCAATCATTTGTGCTGGTTTACAAATTTATTTTCAAGTAAAGTTATCAACTGGTATAAAAAAAGAAAAAATCACATTCTTTTTCACTCGATTTCCCAGGTTTTGGGGCTGAAAAAGTTAATCATTTCTTCTGTATTACCTCCCTTATAAGCATATATTTTGTCAAATGCATGTGCGCAGCCAACTGAAACGCAACTTCTCTTCTACATATCCGAGAGCAGCAAAGGCTGTGGTATGGCTGCACGTACTCGCAGGCTCGTTTAAGCCAGTGCTGGTCGTTTTTGTGAAAAAGACCCATGTCATGCCCTTGAAGCCGATGCCACGTCTTGACGTTGCATCGATGTTGTCGCTCTAAATAAGCACGATATTTCTGGTAAGGCTTTTATGGAAACTGTTTCAGTGTTAGCTGTCCGTGAAAGGAGGACAATCTACGTAGAAACATATTCACGGACCAGGCGAGGAGCAAAACCGCAACGTCGGTCCGCATCTAACTGTATTGGTTAAAAAATCGGCATTTATGAACAGAGAAGGCTGAATGTTGGGAGCTGCTCACCCGCACAGGTTTTATGCTGGTGGAAAATTTGTCCATGTACACGTTAAGCTTTTAAATTGCCCGTTTGACATGCGATGAACAATGGCATGTTTGTAAAATTGACCATGTTGGTAGGATAGGAGGTCTCTTTCCGCCTGAGTTCGAGGCACGATCGAGACAAGTTCTGCAATCATGGTTTAAAACTGTTTATTTTTTTCTTCACCCACCGCTTATAAAAAAACGGTTAATAATGTTGCTATAGAAATGAAGAAAAAATGACATATCACTTTCATAGAGATCACCCTACAATAGCACACTTGATTGATTTACTTCGTGAAATACAACTCGGAATTTTTTTACGCAGTAAGTTATCGGCTAGTTAGACTATCTGCATGTACATGTAACTGGATCTGCAAAACTATTTTTTACTGATTTCAACTGTCAAATTCTCTTCGTAAACTCGTCCTGGAAATTCTGAGTGACCATTAAAAGTTTGAGACTCCGAGAGAAGTGTGACTCGAGTGACAGAATTAAATTTTGTAATCTGTAGGCGTTTTTTTTTTTTTTTTTTGTTCTTATACAAATCCTTAAGAAAAGAAAAGCATTACATCAACAAGTCCGTGTACTGAACAACGATTATCTTGTTTTTAAGGTAACCAGGCACTACAAGCACTTTGAGGCTACCGCATAAGTACTGAACAACCCTATAAACCCAACTTTATATAAAGAAAGTTGAGTGTACAGGGGTACATTATTTTCCTTTATAGGGGGTTCAGAACACCGTGCACCGACAATCTATATTTGGACTAGAAAAAAAAGAATATTTTCTCACATCACGAAAACACGCCTACCTAATCTTGACCCCTAGACAATGGGTAGTCGTTAGAACCTCGTCATCGAGGCGGTTCTAAGCAGTACCCACAATCTATATTTAGAGCAGAAATATGAACAAATCTGAAATTTTTTATCGGGCAATTTTCATTTGGGTGGCAAAATTCTGTATATATTTGAATAGGCGTGTTTTCGTAATGAACTGAAAATGCTAGATCATGAGATTTTAGCACATACATGTTGATGTTTTATAATGATCCCAATGCAGAAGACCATACGGTTAGTTTCGAGTCACAACAGTCGAATACGGCCGGCAGTTAAGATAATTTCATCTTGCACGGGGTAGGCTAGACTGGAAACAGTCCATTCATTTAATCATTTCACTTATAAGAATATGCTTATTAATTTTAACCCAGCTCAAAAGCAATGACTTCCATCCCAAAGCACCAAATGAATGGACTGGACTAATGCGATGGTCCATGATGTAATAGTTAGTTGACCCCTTCAAGGTAACAGACAGTCCAGCTGCTAATGTTTTGATAATCCTACTCCAAGGCTGCTGCTAATGGCCTGTGAATAGATTTATATCTCCAGCCACCAAGATAAGGTGTATTCTAGACAATTTGGTCATTCCCGAGTATTATGCCTTGAAAAGCAGATATGGTTTTGCAGTTGGTTTTTAAAATTAAAATGCAGTTGTAGAATTGTTTGTTTCTGTAATACAGTGTACCGTAAAAACCTAAAATTTCGGACACCTTTGAAGGCTTGCTGTAATTCTCCTAAAATTTAACAAATCTGTTTTACAATCCAGCAAGGCATCTAAAAGTGCATACAAAATGGCAAACAGTGTAGACCCTGATCAGAGGCTCCTTCAGGAGCACTGCACTGTTTGCTAACGCCTATCAGTCCCAATAATTAGGATCATTACGGTACTGTATATCTGTATTCACTGCAACATAAAATAAAAATCAAATACAATGGCTGTAGTGACGTTAAATATGTTCTATATAAGGGTTATCTTTTTGAAGCAAGGAATACACCACAGAACTGGAAAATATGAAAGTACATTTTTTTCTGGGCCAGATTAGCTAGTTTTGGCCAATTAGGCCTCATCAGTGCCCTCAAATATTTTCAAAATTCAGCAATGGAATCAATGATCACAAAGGACAAGAAAATATAAACTACACTATGATGTAGGACAGGGAGACATTTTACGGCCACCACACATTCCCAGACACCAGCTGTAGTGACGTTAAATATGCTCTATATAAGGGTTATCCTTTGGAAGCAAGGAATACACCACAGAACTAAAAAATATGAAGTGTACATTTTTTCGGGTTTCGGCGAATTAGGCCTCATCAGTGACCCTCAAATATTTTAAAATTCCACAATGGAATCAATGACTGGGGTTTACAGTTGTAAACATTATTAGGACCCCGCAAATTTATTTGCGGGTGACCTATAGTAATCACCCTGTCTGTCCGTCCGTCCATCTGTCTGTCCGTCCACATTTTTATGTTTTTTTTTCTAAATGACTTACGAACCGTCAAAGGCATCAACTTCAAACTTTAAATATAAGGTCACAATTCCATTACACAATTTCATGGCAAGTTACATTACTAGCTACAAAACTCTTAGAGTTGTGGCCCTTTGAAAAACTTAAAAATGTCCAGATTTTTCATGTTTTTTTTTCTTAATAACTTACAAACTGACAAACCTATCAACTTTAATCTTTAAATATAAGGTCACATTGTCATTACACAATTTCATGGCAAGTTCAGTAACTGTAGCTTCAATACTCTCACAGTTATGGCCCAATACTCTCAAAGTTATGGCCCTTGGAAAACCAAAAATTCAGCTTTTTCTGTCTTTTTTCATCTTTATTTCAAAACCGCTATAGATATTCAAATGCAACTTCCTTTAGTTATTGACAGTTGACCTATAGTAATGCTTTGTCTGCCTGTCATTCCAACTGTCTGTCCATCTCACCGTCTTTCCATCCACTGTTTTCATGTTTTTTTACTCTGAGAGTTAGGGTCCTTTGAAAAAAATCCAGCTCCTCTGATGGCACTGCCTAGTCAGTTTCACCGACAGCCCTAGCTTTTCTTATTCTGCTGTAGAATATAGATTGTGGGTACTCATAAGAACCGCCTTGATGAGGCAGTTCTAAAGTGTACCTACAATCTATATTTTGAGCAGAAATAAGAAAAATATCACACTTTTTCATCTTAAAATTTTCTGTTTTTGGCGGTAAAATTTACAGTGTATTTGTATAGGAGTGTTTTCGTAATGTGGTGCTGACTAGTATCCATAATCTGTACTGATTGAGTGAGTGTTTGAGTTTTACGTCCCACCAACAGCTAAGGTCATGCGGAGACGGAGCTTGGTTTAAAGACTCTTCCGAAAGTCTGAAGAAGCCCGGGATTGATCCTGCGACCCCTGGTTTACAAGGCGAGTAGCATAACCACTACACCACAGAGGCTTCTCATAATCTGTGCTGTGTCATTGACGTGGTTCTGACTAGTAAACATAATCTATGTTTACCCCCTCAATGAGGTAGTTCTGACTGGTCATCATAGTCCTAACCGCCTCAGTGAGGTGGGTATGTCTTGTAACCATAATCTATACTAATCGCCTCAATGAGAAGATTCTGACAATGCTAACCACGTCCGATGGTTCTGACTATTAACCAGAATCTATGATGCCTCATACTAGTAAACATTGTCAAACCGCCTCAATGGTTCTGACTAGTAAACAAAATATCCATTATCATACCATATATAAACACAATCCATCAAAATATGAACTCTTAAAAATTTAGGTTAAAAATTTCTAAGTCTGTGACATTGACCTTGATGTCATTGGCATGGCTGGGGGTATTACTGAATAAAACTTTGGACCTGTTTCTGTCATCAGACCAAATGAATCCTAAAAGTTTAAGTTCTGGTACAAATACCTTAACCTGAGTCTTAAACATTTAAAATTTCGAAGTCCGTGACCTTGGCCTTGAGGTCATGGAAATTGGTTGGGGTATTGCTGAATAAAACTTTGAACCTATATCTATCCTCATATTAAATATAAACCAAATCCATCACATGGTTTGAAAAATATGAGCTCAAGTTCTACCTGGTAAAATACCGTTAACCTGAGTCTTAAACATTAAAAAATTCTAAGTCCGTGACCTTGACCCTGAGGTCATGGGTATGGGTGGGGGTACTGCTGAATACAACATTGGACCTATATCTATCATCATACTAAATATAAACCAAATCCATCGTACGGTTTGGAAAATATGAGGTCAGGTTCTACCTGGTAGGGTCACGTACGCAGAAGGACGTAAATTCGTACGCACATACGCACGCACACACTTATGTAAAACCGAAACACTTAATGCCCCGGCATCTAAAGTATCAGAAATCATATGAAAAAAATGTTCTTTTAGGTTTTTATCTCCAGGTGGTAGGTGACAGCTTTTCCTCTGAAGTAAAATGAAAATGATTTCATCACGAAAACACGCCTATAAAATTTTGCACCCCCGCCTTAAACCCCACTTTTATATAGTAAAACTGGGATTTTAGGGGGGTAAACATTATTTTTCTTATTTCTGTTCAAAACATAGGTTGTGGGTACTTGTTAGAACCGCCTCACCGAGGCAGTTCTAATGAGTGCCCACCAATGCGGTTCAAGCGAGTACCCACAATCTATGTTTTGTGCAGAAATATTAAAAATATCAGAATTTTTATCTGAAAATTTCCATTTTTGGGTGGTAAAATTTTCAATATATTTGTATCGGCCCCCGCCCATCGGGGCTTGAAGAAATATATGGGCTGCATGATGCTTCCACGCAGTGCTGAAACCGACCCGCACACGACTACTGGTAAACCGCTTAGAGGATCTAAGCCTGCCTTGGCAAAGCGGTGCGAGCGGCCATTGAGATGTCATTTCATCTCAGTACCGGGTAAAAGTCCCACAAAATTGAAAGCAACGTCTCCAAAATGACCTTTACAGTGTTGAAGGGGACGTTAAACCTCAAAACAAACAAACCAACAAACAAACAAAATACATCCTATTTCCCAGCAAAAGATATGTAATAGTGATATACATGCACACAATTTATGATACTAATGAACAGAATGCATTTATGCAGATGAGATAACTGAATAAGAGATAATAAGTTCTGAATAAGGCTGTAACTGTAATTCCTAACACATGTTACAGACAGTTAATGGGGTTATGAACTTTGACCAGACACTGACCATATAGTGAATCACCTTTACCTGTTGACCGTCCATCTCACTGAACCGCTGGAAATCGCATTAGTCCAGTCCCAAAAGTTTTGGAGGTCAGAAAGTATTAGAGAGGAGAATAATATAAATTCATTGCTAATACAAATGAGAAGATGTTGGTTAAACTTTTGGACTGATTCCAGTCTAGGGGTAGGCCAACTGGAATCAAGTACATTGACGAATTAACCCATATATGCCTAGCGACCCTTTTTCAGACATTGGCAAACAGTGTAGACCCAGTTCAGACGCCGCATCTGATCAAGATCTAAACTGTTTGCTCAACGTACATGCATTTTTGTAAAACTTACCTAAAAAATGGCATCCCTTTGCTTAGAAAATGACCACTCCAGGCTCATAAAAGTGGCAATTTTTTGGCACCTATGGGTTAATTATGAGGTTACATCAAAAGGACGAAACTGAAAGTAGGACCTGTTTCTACTGTAACTTTTTTTCTTTAGTTTGACTTCTTGGAAACGCTTTATAAATAGATATCTGGAAACGATTTATAAATAGACATCGACGGGTGCTGCATTCCTGTTTATTCTGAACCCGTTTTCACTGCGTAAATATCTGTAGGGCTTTCCTAGTTACGCCATAAGACGGTTAGAAATAAACTGGGGTATCACCAATCCAATCTAAAGGGCTTCCAATCGAAATCGGAAGCCAAAAATGGTAGACTAACTGCCACACCTGCCAGGTGTATCCATTTCCCTTAAGATATTTATTGCTGGAGTTAAAACGCTTGCTTTTCGGTCTGTTTCGCTATTCAGACAGGCTGTTTCCTGTAATTGCAGTATAGTATTGCATCATCGATAAAGCTGATTGGTTGATCGCGTCACGTGCCCCTCCATGGAATAGTTACAATCTGGTCATTATACCCGGTTTGCCCGCCTCATGGCGACCAAACCAATAAGAGTAGTGCGGAAGTAGTTCCGGCAGTTGAATAGAATTGAAGTGCATTATGTTAGTTGCCTGGGCCGGAACACCAGGGTCAGAACATAAATTTCTATCCCAGGGTAAAATCACGGATTTCCTTGTCTGGTGTGCAAGAATACACTGTGTCAGACTGCTGTACGTGTTATCGTGACTTGATGTGTGTTTTCTCATCTCAATCCAAACACAGATTCAAGGTGCTTCTACATGTACACCTACCCCCTTATTGGCACCCCGACTCGAGTATAGTAAAATTCCGTTATTAAGACCACCTAAATTTAAGACTAATTCTGTTATAAAAAGCTCATTTAGAAAGTTTCATTTATTCTTTCTTTGTGTTTTCTGCATACAGTGTCCTCTGGATAGAGACCACCTTTGGAACTGTTCAAAAGTGGTCGTAAAGACCACTTTTGAACAGTCCCAAATGTGGTCTTAATATAGGAATGTTACTGTATTAAATACGGCCGTCTGATCAGCACCTTTTTGATTACCTATATAATTTTGACATTGAGCCCCATTTTTTACGGTAAAACTCGGGTTTACAGCGGTAAACCTTATTTATCCAATTTCTGCTCTTTAATATAGACTGTGGGCACTCGTTTGAACCACCTCGATGAGGCAATTCTAACGAGTATCCCGATCTATATTTTGAGCAGAAATAAGAAAAATATCACAATTTTCATCTCAAAATGATCGTTTTTTTTTTTCGCGGTAAACTTTATAATGTATTTGTATAGGCGTGTATTCGTAATGGGAAAGCACTATGCCTCTAGTTTCTTTTCGTGAATTATTAAGACTCTTTGTTGGTTTGTTTGTTTGTTTGATTTTAGGTTTAACGTCCCCGTCAACACTGTAAATGCTTCCAATTTTGTGGGATTTTTACCCGACATAGAGATGAAATGACATCTCAAGCCCTGTCGCCCAATGAAACCAATAGGGTTTATAAGCATGGACGGTCCGCCTCGCACCGCGGTTCCTGGACAGGCTTAGATCCTCTAAGCGGTTTACCAGTTCTAGTGTGCGGGCCAAATTCAGCTCTGCGTGGAAGCATCATGCAGCCCATATATTTCTTCAAGCCCCTATGGGCGGGGGCGGGACTCTTTGTTGGACTTGCAAAACAGACCGGTTTTTGTCTTTCCAAGTCGCTTACTATGAAGACAGTTTTTTTTGTGTTTGTTTGTTGTTTTTGTGTGTGTGTGTGTGTGTGTGTGTGTGTGTGTGTGTGTGTGTGTGTGTGTGTGTGTGTGTAGCGCGGCTGATATCATAAACCATTGTTCAGTAAGACTTTGATATCTCAAATGCGGAGGGCTCGTTAACCATGGCTAATAACAACTTTTTGTTGAGTCCCTAGAGATTTTATCTCATATTTCCAGATATCAATGCCTCAATGATATTTTATGGAGATATTTTGTTTTCATTTAATCTTGAAAGGGTATGCTGTGTGTTATCATTAAAACCACCTCCGTGTCAGGTCTAATCATTATGGAATCATGCCTTTTCAAATACAGTAAAATTCCTATATTAAGACCACCTTTGGGACTGTTAAAAAAAAGCTGGTCCATGACCAGAGGGTATTGTGTGCAGACAACACAAAGAAAGAATAAGTGCACCCTTCAAAATAATCTTTCTAAGCCACAATTAGTCTTAATTTTTGGAATTAGCGGAATTTCACTGTATATTGAATATTTCACCAGCGAAAAAAATGATAATTTGCAGATAAAAGTCTGATATTTTTCCACAAACATAATTTTAGTGCACTAAGATTAACCCCTCAGAATTTCGAACTGTCCCTATCTCGAACAGATTTTCATGGTCTAAAAGGTATTCGAGTTCGGCCCCCGCCCATAGGGGCTTGAAGAAATATATGGGCTGCATGACGCTTCCACGCAGAGTGGCTGAATCCGGCCCGCACACGAGTACTGGTAATGCCGCTTAGAGGATCTAAGCCTGTCCAGGAACAGCGGTGCGAGGCGGGCCGTCCATGCTAATAAACCTATTGGTTTCATTGGGCGGCAGGGCTTGAGATGTCATTTCATATCAGTGTCGGGTAAAAGTCCCACGAGATTGGAAGCAAGTCTCCAAAATGACCTTTACAGTGTTAACGGGGACGTTAAACCTCAAATCAAACAAAAGGTATTCGAGTTATTAAAATACTACACGTGTAATTTTGAGTTGTTACGTTACCTTCGGCTTCCGTAATGTAGATAACGATCATAAGGTATAGAAATTTAGTCATTCTTGTCCGAAGACCACTCCAATGAAATCAACATCACCAATGACGTCATTAGATAATCAAAACACCAAAGGCACTGAAATGACAGATTTAATCGGGAAATATATGTAGATCTTTACTAATATAAGACTTTTAGAAAAAAGGTTTCATATTTTGCAGGACTACAAACATCCCATTTTGAAATATTTGCAAATGTTTATATACTATGTTTATTATTGTTTCGAATTCAAATGGAACATTGTATCTTAATTGTGGACCTAATTGCAGTTCCGTCCAAGAAATTAAAAGTTAAACCAGATATTGAACAAGCAACTGCCTCTTACACAGAGGTATATCCGAAACGTCTCGTCGTATGACGCTAAAGGAAATAACGTTGAACCGCACCCAGAATCTACCACGATATGTGTGTGTGTGCGTGTGTGCGTGCGTGCGTGCGTGCGTGTGTGTGTGTGTGTGTGTGTGTGTGTGTGTGTGTGTGTGTGTGTGTGTGAATTTAGGTTTAACGTCGCTTTCAACAATTTTTCAGTCATATCACGACGGTGTGTGGTTGCGACAGGGAGCTCAATGCTCACTTTTATAGTGCTGCCTCACTGAAGTATCATGTCCCAGACACATTACATGATACCACACCCAGTCACATTATCCTGACACTGGGTCGACCAGTCCTAGCTCTACCCCGTAAATCTGAGTGCCAAGCGAGGAGCAGCTAGTACCATTTTTAACGACTTTGGTATGTCCCGGCCCGGGATCGAACCCGTGACCTCCCGTTCCCCGGAGCGGACACTCCACCAACTGAGCTATCGGGGCCGGTCGCCTCTACTATCAGAACAGAACAAAACTTTATTTAACTAACTGCTTCTCAGGTCACCCACGGGTGGCGTAAGAGAATGAATTGGTACACACATTTATACAAATTCACATACATGAACAAGTATATGACAAAATAACGAAAGCATCACGAAAAAACGCCTATATAATTTTGGACCAGTTACGCTCACCCTTACACAGTAAAACTGGGGTTTACAGGGGGTATACACAATTTTTCATATTCCCGCCCAAACCCACAAGCCGCGGACATCCGTTAAAACCGCCTCGCCGATACGGTTCCAACGAGCGCCATCAACCCATCCATGGGCAGAAATATAAAAAAAAAAAACTATCAGAATCTTTCATCTGAAAATCTTCATTATTCGTTGGAAGATTTCCAATATATTTGGATAAATGCGTTTTTATGATCGAAATGCAGTCATTTCGAAAGGTAATGGGAGACTACGTAAACAATTTAAGTGTTAGAATTTGAAAGTTTCTTCATAATAAGTTCTGCAAATTTGGATAATTTAAGGAGTTGTTTAACATTTTTGGATGTTAACAATTCCTTATATTTTATAATGTTTTAGGTACGCCTGAGAAGAACTTCACATTTTTTGCGTTTTGTCCGCGCGATACACGCGCATTGCGTGCGTGTAAAATTTTCGCGTTTCAATTCGCGGTTTATCGAGTTCATACCTGATTGAAACGCGTTTAATATCATCCAATGGAAGAGATTATTCAAAACGCGTTAGGTGAACTCTCTATCTCTGGTAGGACTCATCGGAGTCTAACTTGGTTTTCTTTTGCTCCAGCATTTCAGCGGTTTCTTGCTGTCGAGTCCTCACCGTTGTTTCATCTCTGTGGTTGTTTGAATATTTGTGTTCACGGAGATGTTGCACCGATGAGTCAGGAGGCCTTCATGCGGACTGAACAAATTATTTGTCTAAATCGCGACGGAAGTAAGGGCGAGGATTGTGGCCACGTAAAATCGATTTAAGCCCCCCCCCCCCCCCCCCCCCCAGTGGAATTCGTTTCCGCTGACCGTTCCAAGGCGGTTCTTCTGTCGCGGTGTATTTTTGTTATGGTTTGTCTTTGGGTGTTTGTGTTGCTTATATTATTTTATTTTGGATAGCCTGTTGGCCATTTTGTGGGACAGTAACTGTCCTTTTGGCTTTCCGCTATTGATGTTTCCATTAGGTCTGTTGTTTCATGTTTGTGCTTCTTTCACTTTGGTGTCTCTGATGGGATATGTGGGTTGATTGTATCGATTCCGGATCATTGCCTTCACTTCTATTTTTCAATACGCGTTTTTATGCAAGAGAATTCCAACCAATAAGAATGAAAAAGGTACTGATAAGAGAGACCAATACCGCCATTAATGCATGAACGAATTAAAAATAAAAATAAAGAATATTGGTCACACATTCGAGCTAAGAGGATTTTGATTGGCTCGTGCTCTTTCGCATTCACGCGTTTTATCTTCACGTACCTTTTTCATTCTTATTGGTTGGAATTCTCTTGCATTTTGAAATGGACTATAAGGTAATGCCAATCGTTAAAAATAGGTTTGTTAAACAGAATAAATAAAAATTGAAAACAAAAATAATTAAACAAATGGGCCGCTTCTGTGAGTGACTGAACACGAACTATTTCGGAAATTTTGAAGAAAAGACAACCTCGGACTCTTCAATTTTGAAATGTTCTTGTAGTATTTCTAAGGTGGAAGATGCCATTTGGCGCCAATTAGCAAAATATGCAGACTAAGATCACATGCAACAGAAATAGACGCCTGATCGGGGCCTACATTGTTTCCAAAAGCTTCAGACATTTTCAAAATAATTTTGAAGAAAACACAACCTCATAATCTTAAATTTGGAAATGGTTCTGTGCTATAGGAGGTTTTAGGAATTCCTTTTATGACGTCATTCTTGCGCATGCGCAAAGAACTGGCCGTCATTTGAAACGGCCATCGCTATTCAAATGCATTGGCGGAACTTAAAATGCTAACAATATTCAGACATTTTGAGAGAAAATATACTCGTTTTCATTGAAATAATGCCTCGAGAAGGAAAGAATGATATTTTACTTTCATTTCCGAAATTCATTTATCCTAAATCCGTTTTTAATTGACGAAAATCTTTTCGTGAATGACCCATGTCAATGGCTTGAGATACCGATATTCACAAAATAAGTTTTTTCGTAACTTTCGTTTTATTCGTTATCTATCTATCTATCTATCTATCTATCTATCTATCTATCTATCTATCTATCTATCTATCTATCTATCTATCTATCTATCTATCTATCTATCTATCTTTCTTTCTTTCTTTCTTTCTATCTATCTTTCTTTCTTTCTTTCTTGAGAAATCTGTCCAACGATTTGTCTACATGTGCAATTTAAATGTCCATACTGACAGTCGAAATAAACTAATGAGTGGACTGACGGAGGGGCGTTGAGTCAATGTTGATCCGACGTCATACCGTCGACACCCACTCCAACTCACTTCATTGTCACATGACCGTTGGTATGAGAGAGAGAGAGAGAGAGAGAGAGAGAGAGAGAGAGAGAGAGAGAGAGAGAGAGAGAGAGGGGTTTGACTGACACACTGACAGTAGAGACAGACGACACACAGACCGACTGATTGAATGACTGACTAACAGAAGAACGGAAGGACTGTTAGACAGACAAATAAACATACTGACAGTCGAAAATAAAACCGATGAGTGGACTTACAGACGGGCGTCGAGTCAGCGTTGGCTCGACGTCATGCCGTCGACAACCACTCCAACTCACTTCAAGGGCACGTGACCGTTGAGATGGTTTGACTGATCGCTGTATCCAAGAAGCCCATGGCCCTTTTTGTACCTAATGGAATATGCCTTCTTATATATAGCAGGAGTCATTTTCAAAATTTAGAGGTGTTAGGTTGTGTTTCCTTCAAAATTTATTTGGAAAAATGGCCGAACTTTTTGCAAACAGTGTAGGCCCTGATCAGACGCCGCGTTCTGCGGCGTCTGATCTGGGCCTGCACTGTTTGTCACTTACCGCTTTTGGGGTTTCCGGTACCAAATGGGTTAATGAAGACCTAAGGGCTGGGCATGTTGAACAAATCTACAAATCTACCAGATTTTACTGTAAAATCTTGCACTTGCGAAGGAGTGTTTAACATGCTTATGCTCTGAAAGGGTGTTCTACGTTTGTTTTGATTTTAATGTTCCAATGATGGGTCCGAGCACTGGGCAAATGACATTTTATCAAGCAACGCCGTATTGTCGCCAACGAAACGTTGTGAGGTTTCATCGACATTGCAATGTCAAATTCAATACATCGCTTTGAAGTTGGTTTGATGTAGACACGACGTTGTTGACACGCTACATGTCGGGTTGTCGTAGCGTCATTTAACGACAAACAGTAATTTACATTTGCCTGCGCTCGCTAATTGTTGGTGCGCTAAGAGAGAGAGAGAGAGAGAATGAGAGAGAGAGAGAGAGAGATCATTTTCGTAATGCGAAATTTCACATCTGGCAGCATATCGGTGTTTCTCTCATATTCTTACATTAGAATTCCCCAAAAGTTTAAAAGAATTCCACTGTTTTACGCTGTAATTAACACTTTGTCTGTCCCACTGCCTTTGAAGCAATACGACAGATGACGGCCAGGGCTTTTCCCGTTCTATTTTTAGAACCGGAAGTACGTCACGAAAAAACCTCCTATTTACAAGGTGGAAGATCCCTTTGACGCCAAATGGCAAAACGTGCAGATCCAGATCAGACCTAGCAGAAGTAGGCGTCTGGTCAGGACCTACTTGGTTTGCAAAAATATACATTTTAAAGAAAACACAACCTCATACTCTTAAATAATGAAATGGACTTGTTCTATAGGAGGTTTTAGGAATTCCTTTTATGACGTCATTCTTGCGCATGCGCAAAGAACTGGCCGTCATTTGAAACGGCCATCGCTATTCAAATGCATTGGCGGAACTTAAAATGCTAACAATATTCAGACATTTTGAGAGAAAATATACTCGTTTTCATTGAAATAATGCCTCGAGAAGGAAAGAATGATATTTTACTTTCATTTCCGAAATTCATTTATCCTAAATCCGTTTTTAATTGGCGAAAATCTTTTCGTGAATGACCCATGTCAATGGCTTGAGATACCGATATTCACAAAATAAGTTTTTTCGTAACTTTCGTTTTATTCGTTATCTATCTATCTATCTATCTATCTATCTATCTATCTATCTTTCTTTCTTTCTTTCTTTCTATCTATCTTTCTTTCTTTCTTGAGAAATCTGTCCAACGATTTGTCTACATGTGCAATTTAAATGTCCATACTGACAGTCGAAATAAACTAATGAGTGGACTGACGGAGGGGCGTTGAGTCAATGTTGATCCGACGTCATACCGTCGACACCCACTCCAACTCACTTCATTGTCACATGACCGTTGGTATGAGAGAGAGAGAGAGACAGAGAGAGAGAGAGAGAGAGAGAGAGAGGGGTTTGACTGACACACTGACAGTAGACAGACAGACGACACACAGACCGACTGATTGAATGACTGACTAACAGAAGAACGGAAGGACTGTTAGACAGACAAATAAACATACTGACAGTCGAAAAAAAAACCGATGAGTGGACTTACAGACGGGCGTCGAGTCAGCGTTGGCTCGACGTCATGCCGTCGACAACCACTCCAACTCACTTCAAGGGCACGTGACCGTTGAGATGGTTTGACTGATCGCTGTATCCAAGAAGCCCATGGCCCTTTTTGTACCTAATGGAATATGCCTTCTTATATATAGCAGGAGTCATTTTCAAAATTTAGAGGTGTTAGGTTGTGTTTCCTTCAAAATTTATTTGGAAAAATGGCCGAACTTTTTGCAAACAGTGTAGGCCCTGATCAGACGCCGCGTTCTGCGGCGTCTGATCTGGGCCTGCACTGTTTGTCACTTACCGCTTTTGGGGTTTCCGGTACCAAATGGGTTAATGAAGACCTAAGGGCTGGGCATGTTGAACAAATCTACAAATCTACCAGATTTTACTGTAAAATCTTGCACTTGCGAAGGAGTGTTTAACATGCTTATGCTCTGAAAGGGTGTTCTACGTTTGTTTTGATTTTAATGTTCCAATGATGGGTCCGAGCACTGGGCAAATGACATTTTATCAAGCAACGCCGTATTGTCGCCAACGAAACGTTGTGAGGTTTCATCGACATTGCAATGTCAAATTCAATACATCGCTTTGGTTTGATGTAGACACGACGTTGTTGACACGCTACATGTCGGGTTGTCGTAGCGTCATTTAACGACAAACAGTAATTTACATTTGCCTGCGCTCGCTAATTGTTGGTGCGCTAAGAGAGAGAGAGAGAGAGAGAGAGAGAGAGAGAGAGAGAGAGAGAGAGAGAGAGAGAGATCATTTTCGTAATGCGAAATTTCACATCTGGCAGCATATCGGTGTTTCTCTCATATTCTTACATTAGAATTCCCCAAAAGTTTAAAAGAATTCCACTGTTTTACGCTGTAATTAACACTTTGTCTGTCCCACTGCCTTTGAAGCAATACGACAGATGACGGCCAGGGCTTTTCCCGTTCTATTTTTAGAACCGGAAGTACGTCACGAAAAAACCTCCTATTTACAAGGTGGAAGATCACTTTGACGCCAAATGGCAAAACGTGCAGATCCAGATCAGACCTAGCAGAAGTAGGCGTCTGGTCAGGACCTACTTGGTTTGCAAAAATATACATTTTAAAGAAAACACAACCTCATACTCTTAAATAATGAAATGGACTTGTTCTATTAACAATGTGGAAGATTCCATGTGTCGCCAAATGACAAAAAATGTGTAGACCCAGATCAGACGCAGCAGAAGTAGACATCTGATCAGGACCTACAACCTGACTGTCCGAGTTAATTAAACAAAATAAATGAAAATTACAAAAATAATTGATTAAAAAATGGGCCGCTTCTGTGAGTGAAAAAACGTGAATTATTTCGGACATCTAGAATAAGTGACGATAATGAGGTGTTGTTTGAAACAGCTATCTTTATAGCCCCAAGTTACACATGGGTGTCGTAAAACCTTTTGTCAATAAATACCCTGCATTTCGACAGTCAACTTCAATCATTATGCAGCACCTATATTTTACCCTTTACCCCCAGGCAAATATAAATGAATAATTGACTAGTCCTCTTTCCGAAACGATCAGATATGTTATGTTCAAAGTGAAAACAATTCTGAAACAAGGAAAATTTGAAGAAATAAAAACAAGAACAATAAATGTGAAATGGGCACGCAGTACTGATTGGTTGCTTTTGAAACGCGAAACAGTCTATGAATGCGCACTATCTGCATTTTCGACACTCAGGTTTGATTGGCTTGTCAAAAATCGCGATTTACGCGCAATATCGCGGTATTCATAAAAGCAGTTGATTGGCTAAAATGTCACTCCCGAATGAAACGCGTGAATCGCGAGTGCGAATCTCGTGTGATATAAATGCGACACAAATGCGTGTGCGCTGTAAAGGACCTCGCAAACGGGAGTGTAGGTTTCCTATAGAAATAATGTTTAAGATACTCTTTTCTTTTAAACTTAAAATACTCACATACGAACAGATAATCAAACTCATCTCTAATATCATTTGTTTTGCATATGTGACATTTTCTCTCTGCTACAGAGATATTTTCCCAGCGGCCAGTTTCAACTGGGTGGCGATGGATACTGAATCGAAACTTTAAAAGAGTAGAACAGTGTTTTTTGTTGAGCGTAATTAGGTAATCTTCTAACATTATGTTTTGTTTAAAAAGATAATATGTTCTACCTTTCGAGGAAGCATTAACCTTTGCGTGCCATTCCAGTGTGTAGAGGTCATGCAAAGTTTTAGATATCTGGGACTTAACTAATTTGGGGTCCTCAATTACATTCTTGTTGAAAAGGTCGAATCGCCCGACACAGATAAGTTTTTCTTTTATGCTATGTATCCACGTGTGATGACAACTGCATTTGTTATACTCGTCATGTAGAGTATTGTATAATAATTTTGATAACTTAGTTTCTAAGGTGCAGAGCTTTTTTAGCTTGGTCGTAGTTATGTTTTTAGCTTAACAAAAACGTCTTCTTTTGGTAAAATACACGCCTAGATATTCAAAGTCCTGACAAATTGAAATTATTTTTTCGCCCAGTTTAAAGCAATAACGTTCATCGTTACGGGTTCCGAAGATTAGCATTTTAGTTTTGTCGAAGTTGATATCCAGTCTCCATGATTTAGAGTACTCGTAAAATATGTCAGGATTTTTCTGAAAGTTTATTTCATTAGTGCTTAGGATGACAGTGTCATCGGCAAACAGCAGAACACAGAGTTTTATATAAGTATAAACAATGTCGGATTCGAATTCCAAATCAATGCCGGGGCATCCATTAGAAAACATAAAATTTTCTACATTGTAAGTCATTTAAAAACAATGCGAAAAGAACAGGCGATTAGTTTTTCCCTTGCGCACCCCTCTCAGGCAGGGGAAGAAACTTGACTGGTCCCCATTTAATGAAATGCATGATTTAATTCCGTTGTACATATTGTAAAAAATACGAAAGTACTTCCCCTTTGCTGCCACTTTCAATAATTTTGACCAGAGACCTACTCTCCAGACAGAATCAAAAGCTTTACTGTAATCTATAAAGGAACAAAATAGTTTTATTTTTTAACCCTCCCCATCAGGCACATGACGTAATTATGACGTCACATCAACGTCGGTACACCGTCATGACGTTTATGCAACGTCACATCAACGTCGGTGCAACGTCATGACGTTGCACCGACGTTGATATGACGTTGCCCTAGCGACGTGTGCCTGCTGGGTCAGCACTTCAATAAGTGCGTAGAGTACAAAAATGTGATCACAGGTTGAGTACCCTGCTCGGAACCCGGCCTGGTTTTCCTCTAAGATATCATGTTCATTCAAGAAGCTATTAACCCTTGTTCTGCTGAATATTCATATATGCCACACCCACTACCGATTATCAACCAATCAGATTACTTGATGCAAATTATTGCAACAAATTCACAATCTGAATGGCAAACAATGTAGATCCTGATCAGATGGCTTCGTCAGAAGCCATCTGATCTGGATCTACATTGTTTCAAAGATAAGGCATATCCGGGATTAGCAGGACAAGGGTTAAGCCTCAAATTAAGTACAGAAGGGAAAAGTTTTCCAAAACAACTCAGTATTGTTATAGGGCGATAATTTTCTGGTAGTGAAGGATCCCCGCTTTTCTTATAGATAGGTTTTATGACACTCCCAAGCCACGACTCTGGCATTATTCCAGATTCTAATACCAAATTGAAAAACGCAGTGTATACAGGTAACATTACATGACAGCTAGTTTTTATATATTCATTGATTATTTTATCGTTACCACAGGCTTTATATTTTTTTAACATTCTAATACATTTTAAAATTTCAATTTCTGTTATTGGCAAGTTTAAAATTACATCATCATCGTTAATGAAAAATTCTATATCATTATCGCAAGAGTCATTATCAATGTCTGATTGATTGAATAGCTTACCAGAAACCTACCATCACGATAACAAGTCCGTGAAACGAAGACCCCTCTAAACCCCATTTTATATGGGGAAAAGTGGGGTGTAAGGGGGTAAACATTATCTGCCTTATTTTTGCACCAAACCATAGATTGTGGGTACTCGTTAGAACCGCCTCATTGAGGCGGTTCTAACGAGCACCCACAATCTATGCCGAAAGCAGAAATTAGAAAGATGTTATCATTTTTATCTAATATATGTAACTTCTGACACCATGTTGGACGCCATTATTTCACACGGCCTTGTTTTCTTAATGCTTATGCCATAAACAAATATCGAAGAAAACACTTTTTGAAGCGTGTTTAACCACTCAAACCTATATTATCTAATCGGCATTTAAATGTTCTAAGAATCTGCATTAAAGGACAGTGATAACTGGTTATTAAACAGTTGTATTAATGGTCAAATAAAGCTATTGTTAAAGTTTCTCGTGCCACGATTTAGTATATCGATATCTTAAAGTGCCTGTCACGACCTAGGCGGATGTCGTTTGTATTTTTTTCTGCTATTTTTTTTCAGGGAAAATCAGACATCAAATTTCAAGCGAATCATTACCTTGCAAATGAAAATGTTAATCAACCTGAATTTCTCTGAAAATTCAGTAAAAATGACTGTCGTCTGCTTCAAAGTTCTCATGGAGCTTGACGAATTAATGATTTATTTATAGCACATGTGTGCAGAATCAATAAGAAAACACGCTTATACAAATACATTGTAAATTTTACCGCCGAAAAAAAATTCAATTTTCGGATGAAAAATTAGGATAGTTTTCTCATTTCTGCTCAAAATATAGATTAGGATGACAGTTAGAACCGCCTAATCGCCTAATCGAGGCGGTTCTAACGAGTACCCACAATTTATATTTTAGAACAGAAATAAGAAAAATAAGGATTACCCCTCTAAACCCCAGTTTTACTTTATAACAGTGGGGTTCAAGAGGGTCAGAATTATATAGGCGTGTTTTCGTGATGTGTTTCAGCTGCAACATCCTTTTCATTCAACTAAAAATTTGATTATCAAATTGCCAGATCAAAAGGTTTTGATTTACCCCCTGTGTCTGAACTCCATTTGAGACAAGTCAGTCATGTTTGACAGTCATGTGCGCCAACTTTGCAACATTGACCTCAAAACAGTACAGTTCCTGATGTAAATTTCAGCACTTAATATCATGACACAATATTATTGGTGCTGTTGGTGGTACATTGACCAATCAGTGGTCATCACTGACAAGTAACTGTGATCTTGATCTAGAACAGTGAACATTTTGATTGTCAAAATATTTCAGATATAGAATATATATGATTTTTTTTTTCAATGTTAGATCGATTTTTATTTCACCGAATGAACACCACTATCTTTGGTGCGATTATTCTAATTCTCGCGGTGTTTAATCTATGCTTTTTTATTGTTCATTATCATCACGTGAGCAAGTCCGTGAAATGAACACCCCCGTACACCCCACTTTGTATAGAGAAAACTGGGGTTTACGGGGGTAAACATTATTTTTCTTATTTTTACTCCAACACATAGGTTGTGGGTACTCGTTAGAACCGCCTCAATGAGGCGGTTCTAACGAGCACCCATAACCTATGTTTGGAGTATAAATAAGAAAAATATTCGATTTTCGATTTTCAACCGAAAAGTAGCCATTTTGGACATGTGAAAAAAATGCACTATGTCGCACGGGTATGTTATCGTAATGATTGCAAAATTTTGAACTAAATTTCTATGTTTGATATTTGATTATGGAAAACCAAGAGCTGGTAAAAGGTGAAGTCGGTCGAAATTAGTATTTCATTTCACTTCCTCTTTTTCATCTTGTTGCATATTGCATGTAAATATGTTTTTGAAAATGTTACTTATGTGTTTATTTATGTGTTTTGCTGGCCGTCCTTTTCTACAGGAAAAACAGTACCTTATCTTAAAGCATTGAAGGTTACGTCCAACCTGGACATGTGATTAGTCGGTTCAATTAAACAATGGCCGACTTTACCTCGAACCACAGTACGTCAAATGGCAACGACGGTAACAGTTGAGTGAGTGTTTGAGTTTCACCTCCCACCAACAGCTAAGGTCATACGGAGACGGGGCCTCGGTTTAAAGACTCATCCGAAAGTCCCTGGTTTACAAGGCGAGTAGCATAACCACTACACCACTGAGGCTTCTGGTACCAGTTGAACATAGGCGGCTAGTACTATTGGCAGGTCATGTGATCAGTATCTGCACATGTCAAATAAAACAATGACGGTATTCGACTGGAGACATTTCGTGGAGCACGACTGAGCTCCGCCCATGATGCGCAGTGGAAAATTGTGCTCCACGTTTTTGTACCAGTCAAATGTGATCCGTGCTTCCAGTTTGATGCCTAAAGCAAGAAAATGAAAAACTAATGTGACTGTTTTATATTTTAGCATTCTTGAATGTCCCTCGGTTGCACAGAAAGCAATGACCTATACAGTGTTGACGGGGACGTTAAACCTCGAATCAAACAAACAAACAAACAAACAAACAGAAAACAAATTATCAAATATATTCGTATATATGCTCTATATTGCTTGAATTCAATGACTCATATCGACGAATCTCGTGGCGCAGTGGATAAACTACTGGACTATGGTCAAAAAGTTAAATTTTGCACCACAAGTGGGGTCGTGAGTTCAAATCACAGTGGATGTTTCTTTCTTTCTTTCTTTTTTTTTTTTGTTATTTAAACATATTTACTGCTATTATCACTTGCACGTTTGTAGATTTTTTGTCAAAAACTGAAAAATAATAATAATAATAAAACAAATGTGTTTTAAAATGATATTTAATTCATTCTGATTAGTTCGCCGTCTTTTTAGGGGCAAAAACAGCAAGCTGAAATTGTATTGTTTTGTGAAACAGAAGCACTAAAATGAGATTTCTTGTTTAGTGGTTCATAGGGACACTTTCTGGTTGTCTTTTAATTGTTGTAATTTGTTGGGCTCTTTTGAAAAGAAATCGACATTTTGGGTCAAATAGTGTGTTATTTTTTTTGGCCCCCCCCCCCCGCCCATAGGGGCTTTAAGAAATATGTGGGCTGCATGATGCTTCCACGCAGAGCTGAATCAGGCCCGCACACTAGTACTGGTAAACCGCTAAGAGGATCTAAGCCTGTCCAGGAACCGCGGTGCGAGGCGGACCGTCCATGCTAATAAACCCTATTGGTTTCATTGGGCGACAGGGCTTGAGATGTCATTTCAACTCAATGTCGGGAAAAAGTCCCACAAAATTGGAAGCAACGTCTCCAAAATGACCTTTAAAGTGTTGACGGGGACGTTAAACCTCAAATCAAACAAAAGTGTTTTATTAAAATTTCATTTTTGATAACTTGCCTTCATTCAACTTAGAACACCATAGGCGAGCTATGTTGTCTTCTGACAACCCCATTTTATCCCCTCGCATCAACGTTGTGACGGGGATATAGCATCGGTACCTTTCGTCCATGTGTGTGTTTGTGTGTTAGTGTGTGTGTGTGTGTGTGTGTGTGTGTGTGTGTGTGTGTGTGTGTCCGTCCGGAACCTTGTGAACACGATAGCAGACACAGTTTTCATCGTAGAAGCTTCCAGCCTTCCACAAATGTTTCCCATGGATAGACGACGACCCCTATAGGAGCTTTTTTCGTGACGCACTTCCGCTTCTAAAAACAGAACGGGAAAATCCCTGGCCGTCATCGTCGTATATGCTTCAAGGCAATGGGACAGATAAAGTGTTAATTACAGCGTAAATTTAACTTTTGACGAATTCTATTGTAAGATAATGGGACAAACACCGATTTGCTAACAGGTGTGAAATTTCGCATTACGAAAACATGCCTATACAACTATATTATCAATTTTTTCGAGGAAAAAAATGGAAATTTTAAGATGAAAAAATGTGATATTTTTTTTTATTTCTGCTCGAAACATAGATTGCGGGGACTCGATAGAACCGCCTCTACGAGATAAAGATTTTTATTTATTTGCCCGTTTTTTTTTGTGTGTTTTTTTTTTCATTTAATCATTTATCATTTTGTGCATTAAGTACAGGCGGTTCTATCGAGTACCCACAATCTATGTTTTGAGGCGGTTCTATCGAGTACCCACAAACAGGAGTAAGAAAAATAATGTTTACCCTGTAAACCCCAGTTTTACTATATAAAAGTGGGATTTGAGGGGGTAAAAATCGCATAGGCGTGTTTTTCATGATGTCAATCTCTCTCTCTCTCTCTCTCTCTCTCTCTCTCTCTCTCTCTCTCTCTCTCTCTCTCTCTCTCTCTCTCTCTCTCTCTCTCTCTCTCTCTCTCTCTCTCTCTCTCTCTCTCTCTCTCTCTCTCTCTCTCTCTCTCTCTCTCTCTCTCTCTCTCTCTCTTAGCGTACCAACACTTTGCGAGCGTAGGTAACTTACAGTTTCCACGTCAACCGACATGTATCGTGTCAACAACGTCGTGTCTACATCAAACAAACATCCAACGCGATGCACTGAATTTGACTTTGCAACGTCGATGAAACGTCAGAACGTTGCGTTGGCGATAATACGGCGTTGCTTAATAAGATGTCATTTGCCCAGTGCTCGGACCCATCAAGACTCAGTGGGATTGGAACATTAAATTCAAAACAAACGTAGAACACCCTTTCAGTGCATGAGAATGAAACACTCCTTCGCAAGTGCAAGATTTTACAGTAAAATTAGGTAGATCAACCTGCCCAGCCCTTACATTACCAGGAACCCCAAAACGGGTACCCTGGCAAACAGTGCATGCCCAGATCAGACGCCACAGAACGCGGCGTCTGATCAGGGCCTACACTGTTTGCAAAAGTCAAGCCAATTTCCAAATAAATTTTGAAGTAAACACAACCTGACACGCCTTAATTTTGAAATGGACTCCTGCTATATAATTATAAGGAGGAAGATTCCATTATTTGGTACAAAAAGGGTTAATGGCTTATTAGCTTAGCTCCACAATATCTTCTTGGATACACGGACCAGTCAAACCTCTCTCATCTCAACGGTCACGTGACATTGACGTGAGTTGGAGTTGGTGTCGACGGCATGACGTTGATTCAACGTTGACTCGACGACCGTCTTTCAGTCCACTCATTAGCTTTTTTTTCGACTGTTGGTTTGTTTATTTTTCTGTCTGTTCGTCCGTACGTCTGTAAGTCATTCATTCATTCAGTCGGTCGGTCTGTCGTCTGTCAGTTTGTCAGTCAAACCTCTCTCTCTCTCTCTCAACGGCCATGTGACGTTGAAGTGAGTTGGAGTTGGTGTCGACGGCATGACGTCGAACCAACGTTGACTCGACGTCCGTCTGTCAGTCCACTCATTAGTTGTTTTCTACTGTCAGTATCAGTTTATTTTTTGTCTAACTGTCCGTCCGTTCATCTGTTAGTCAGTCATTCAGTCGGTCTGTATGTCGTATGTCTGTCTACTGTTAGTTTTTCAGTCAAACCTCTCTCTCTCTCTCTCTCTCTCTCTCTCTCTCTCTCTCTCTCTCTCTCTCTCTCTCTATCTCTCTCTCTCTCTCTCTCTCTCTCTCTCTCTCTCTCTCTCTCTTTCTCTCTACATGATGTTTGATCGAAATAATATAGTGTAAAAAAAAAAAAACAAACATTGTCTGTCCATAGGAATCTTCAATTTATTAAAACTGCACTTGTAGACAGATCGTTGGACATTTTTAAAATTGCACATGATCGTTGGACAGTTTTCTCATTAGATAGATAGATAGAAGGTTAGGAAGATAGATAGATAAATAGATAGATAGATAGATAGATAGATAGATAGATAGATAGATAGATAGATAGATAGATAGATAGATAGATAGATAGATAGATAGATAGATAGATAGATAGATAGATAGATAGATAGATAGATAAGATAAGATAAGATAAGATAAGATAAGATAAGATAAGATAGATAGATAGATAGATAGATAGATAGATAGATAGATAGATAGATAGATAGATAGATAGATAGATAGATAGATAGATAGATAGATAGATAGATAGATAGATAGATAGATAGATAGATAGATAGAAGTTCTGTTCGTATGTGATAGCTATACTTGGATAGCGAATAACGAAAAGTTACGAAAAACCTATTTTGTAAGTAAGCTTTCGTAAGCCATTGACATGGGTCATTCAAGTAAGCTTTCGTAAGCCATTGACATGGGTCATTCACGAAGAGATTTTCGTCAATAACAAACGGATCCAGGATAAATGAATTTCAGTAATAAAAGCAAAATATCATTATTTCCTTCTCGAGGCATTATTTCAATCTAAACGGGTATATTTTCTCTCAAAATGTCTGAATATTGTTAGCATTTTAAGTTCCGCCAATACATTTGAATAGCGATGGCCGTTTCAGTTGGCGGACAGTGCTTTGCGCATGCGCAAGAATGACGTCATAAACGGAATCTCTAAAACCTCCTATTGATTTTCAAGGTCAAGGGTAAAAGGTCAAGGCTACAATGGCCTTGACATTAAAAACCTTGTGAACAGGAAAGAAGACAAATAGATCTTTCTAGAATCTTCAAACCTTCCACAAATGTTCCCCATTGAAAGACAATGAACCCTTTTTCTTTTTCAAGGTCAAAGGTCAAGGTCACAATGAACTTGACCTTAAAAACCTTGTGAACACGATAGAAGAGACATTTATCATCATAGAAGCTTCAAACCCTCGATTAATATTCCCAATGGAAAGACGATGAATGCTATTGGTTTTCAAGGCCAAGGTTCAAAGGTCAAGGTCACAATGAACTTGACCTTAAAAACCTTATGAACAGGATAGAAGACACAGTTATCAGCGTAGAAGCTTCAAACCTTCCACAAATTTTCCCCATGGAAAGACGATGAACCCTATTGATTTTCAAGATCAAGAGTCGGAGATCAAGGTCACAATGGACTTGACCTTAAAATCTTATGAACAGGATTGAATACACAGTTATCATCGTAGAAGCTTCAAACCTTCTACAAATGTTCCCCATGGAGAGACGATAAACCGTATTGACTTTCAAGGTCAGTGGTCAGAGGTCAAGGTCACAATGGACTTGACCTTAAAAATCTTATGAACAGGACAGAATATACAGCTATCATCGTAGAAGCTTCAAACCTTCATGTCCATGAATGGTGGTCTGTTGCGAGGGGATGCTACGCTTGCGTTGCCTTGTTTGTTCTGTCGAGATTATTTCACTTATATCTAACCGATCGTTAATCACAGGTTGGCGAAAGTCGAAGCCGGCATCCCCGGAGAAAAACCACCCGACCTCCGGTTGGCGTCTCACATGTGACCCTAGCCAGTTTCGAAACACAGCCGTGAGAGAGCTATGATTAAGGCAAAGAGGCACCTCCAAGCCAATCATTTATAATCAGATAGATCCGAGCTGTGTCCTAGCTCCATATTAACTGCAAATGACAAGCACAATAAATAGTTTAAGTTTCGTATTTGTTTATAAAACTTTTATTATGGTTACTTTCTAAAATTGCCTCGAGGCCTCGGGCCAATGCAGCAGACCTCGGACCTTTCTTTCTTTCTTTCTTCCGGTTTCACCTTAACCCCAGGAGGGGACACAGACGGTGTACATTGCATACACTCCAGTTTTGCAGGATGAAAGCCTACACAGTAATCATGTAATTACGGCAGGGTTCTTTAACCTGCACAGGGGATGGTTCTCCCTGCACAGGGGCCGATCCGAAGGTCAATGCGAAATTACTTGATCAATGACATTATATTATAAGCCAGTTACTTATATTTTTATGACCTCCAATGTTTATTATAGATATATATAATTTGATTTATAGATATTTATTATAAAATTATAGATATCTCGTAAAATTATAGATATCTCGAAATTTTATTAAATAGTAAAATGGCACGCGATATACTTTTCTATGTTCAGTCATATTAATTGAGTCACGTGACTGATTTCACGCTCTTTTTCAAACGTGGTCGTTGTGCTCCACGAAATTGTTCGAAATTTCACGAATCTCCCAGTCGAACACAAAACGTGCTCCACGCTTCAGTTCGTGGACCACGAAATCACCAGTCGAATACCGCCAATGATACCGTGCCTTGAGGAATGGCAAGTCCGGTTTTCCAAGCATGCGCACTCATGGCCACTCTTTAAAATGGAGGTAGCAGTCCTTGTTTTTGATTGGCTGTTTATGGATTTGCCTAACTTTGACCCTTGCCGTAGGCGTGATATAGGTAAACAGCCAAAACTAGCCCTTGGCTCCAGGTAAAGTCGGCCAATATAAAGCACTAACAGCACAGCTGGATCGACTGTGTTTGAGTGCTGGCTGGAAAAACTGTCCTGAACCGGCGCTTATACCACAGTTTCCTGTACTGAAATCAAACAATATAGACCCTGATCAGGGTCTATATTGTTTGCTAGTGTCCCACTTTTGGACTTTAGGTACATGTTGACATGTGCATGGATTACCCAGTTCAATAATGAATATAGTAACCGGTATTTGCGGGCCCTTACCTTCCATTGCGTCTCGGCCCCGCCAATCGGGGCCTTAAGAAATAGATTGGGCTGCACGGTACTTCCACGCAGAGCTGAAACCGACCGAACTTGAATACTGCTAAACAGCTTAGGTCTAAGCCTGCTTAGGAAAAGTGATGCGGGTCTGACCGCTCCTTAAACCCTACCGGTTTGTATGGGCGGTAGGGCTTGAGATGTCATTTCATCTCAATGTCGGATGAAATTTCCACAAAATCGGAAGCAACTTCTCCAAAATGACCTTAATAGTGTTGACGGGGACGTAAAACCTCAACTCAAACAAACAAACAAATTCCATTGAACTCTTTAGTTTGGCGATTAAAGGTAACCTAGACATCATCAGTATAATCAGCACTGTATATATAACCTTGGATCGACTGACAAACGACTTTGGATGGATTGACAAACACTTGACCCAAAAATATTGACGCCGATACACACGTTGTTGTTGAAGCATGTCGAACATTTGAACCGCCACAATCTGTTCTAGAACTGTATGAGGATCTGTCTGCTATACTCCCGCGTTAGCCCATTTGACAGAAATTGGGTACTATATGTGATATTTTAGTACTTGAACTGGAAATTTCGAGGGTGAGCAGAAAAAAATTAACCCTGTAAATCCAAGTTTTTTATATATAAGAGTGGGGTTCAAGAGAGTCGGAATTCTAAATAAAAAATTAAATTAAATCTTATGAACTTCATATGCGTATGTAATGCGACGTCTGACTGGATAATAAAAAAATTTGCGACAGTATATTCTGCAATACTTTGTCGGAAACCCGGCGTCATCACGTGACGTCACTTTTCATTTGCTGGCATTTGTTTTATGCAGCTCACAATGCTTGCCATTTTGAACCGAATCGTACAATTATTAACAAAACCACTGAATAAGTACATTAGAATGGAGATCACTTTGTTGAAAATTGTAATTTGGGGAGGTAAATCGTCGGTTTTACAGTCGCAAATTACGTTTTACGGCTCCGCTGACGCGTCGGGGTAGAACGAAATTTTCGCCCGTAAAACCTCTGATTAACTCCCCATATGAATAAATAAATAAATATCTGACTACACAACAGCATACCTGTTAAAGAAATTCCCTTCCTCATTCTTGTATTGAATGGATTTATTTTTTTACTTGTTCTTTATACTTTTGTTTCTTTTGTCAAATTTGCACACAAAAAAGATTTTTATTCATCAATAAGTGTGAGTTATAAAACGTTTCATTTTAAAGGGGTTATTAAAGGAAATGACGGTTGATCCTATCCGTATTTTTCTTTTGTTAATTCGAAATTGGTTTCGTAAAAAATACACATTTAATTGGCCAGTACATGATTGAACAAGATTTTCTTACAGAAAACAGAATAATTTATCAGAATCATGCGATATAGTGCTTTCTTCAGATCGCCAAAGCATGTAATTTTTTAAATAAAAATTTTGATACTTATCTTGTTTATAGTCCAAACATAGATTGAAGGTGTTCAATAGAACTGCCTCCATGAAGCGGTTTTGGCGGTTCAAACAAGTACCAACAACTTGTGTTTTTAAACAAAAATAATAAAAACAAGTGTACACCGCCGTAAACCCCAGTTTTTGTTTATTATCAAGTAGGGTTTACAGAGTTTACGAAAACATGCCTATATAATTTTGACCCCCTTGAACCCCACTTTTATAATAGTAAAACTGGGGTTTACAGGGGTAAGCCTTATTTTTTCTTATTTCTGCCCTAAAATATAGTTTGTGGGTATTCGTTAGAACCGCCTCGATGAGGCGGTTCTAACGTGTACCCATAATCTATGTTTTGAACAGAAAGAAGAAAAATATCACAATTTTTCAGCTTAAAAGTTTCATCACTTTTTGGCGGCACATTTACAATGTATTGTATAGGCGTGTTTTCGTTATGATTACACGGACTTGTAAACGTGGTGCAGTATTAAACACCATTCAATGTCTATACTCTATAGATTACAAAAAAAAAATGCAAAGTAGTCGCTGCATGTAAAGAGGAGCATAGTAGCATCAGCTTGCATGTTATACATACCATGTGGTTAACAAGTCTATGTTCTGAGCATCCCTCTGAACTCCACTTTATAGTAGTGAAAATGAAGTTAACTATTTTATTATTATTTATTATTATCATTATTATTATTGGACGGGTTTTAAAAAAAAATCCGTCCTTTAAAATAGCGATGTCCGGGCGGGCGGGCGTCCTGCGGGCGGGCGTCGTCCCAGGTTTACCTTTTGGTTAACCTTTTTTCAAAGTGATATTTTTCATCTATTCTGTAGCAGATTGTTTTAATATCAGGACTGATGCATAAGTGGAGGTACCGCTTTCATGTATTATCCATAAATGGCGCAAAAGACTAAAATTATGGCGGAAATTGTCATTTTTCAAACTTGTGTTTTTCAGGTTTACCTTTTGGTTAACCTTTTTTCAAATGCCAGTGCAGTGGATAGAGTGCTGGACTACGAATCCTATTGTTGACTATGAATCTGAGGGGCGTGAGTTCAAACCCCGGTGGAGACATTTTTTTTTTTTTTTTTTTGTTCTTTTTTTTTTTTTCTTTCTTTTTTCATTCTTTTTTTTTTCTTTATTTTTCTTGCTTCTCCATAAACACATATGACTAATTATTATCTTCCTCCCCTGATAGTTGCTAGTAATAATACATACATGCATGCACAGGCATGGAATTTTCTTTTTTTTTTTTTTTTTTTTTTCGTTCTTTCTTTAGCTCACCTGAGCACGAAGTGCTCAAGGTGAGTTGATGTCCGTCAACAATTTCTTTAAACGACATCTCCTCCTGGGATAATGGCCGATTTCAAAATTATTTTACAGAAATGTTCATTAGGTGACCCTTTTTCAAAATTGCTAAAATCAGTGGCCACTAGAGCTATCCCACCACTCCCCACCTTACCTGACCTCAACTCATCCCACCCACCCAAGCCCACCCCACCCCACAACCCCACCACACCCCATCCCACCCCACACCCCACCCCACCACAAATTCCACCCCATCCCAGCCGACTCTTAACCCATCCCACCCCACCCCACCCTACCCCACACCAGCACACCCCACCCTACCCCACCCATGCCACCACCATCCTAACCGTACTGAAAAAAACCGTCCATAATGCCATTAGGCATTTTTCTTGTTAGTATTATTATAATTGTAATTATTATTATTAGTAGTAGTATTATCATGTGTTATGAAAAGAATTTATTTCTCTGATCCCCATTTTCACCCTATTGGGTTACATAATTAGGCTATTAATATATTGTTGAAGAGTATTCTGGAAAATGAGTCCTATATTGGTAGACAACTTGTACTTTGGAATCTTCCAGAGAGTTCAGGGTAGCATTATATTGAGAAAATTACCTAATCTTATTCTACAACCCTCTGGAATGTTCGAGAGAATTCTTAAGGTCTATAAAAAGGCTTGTTTTTTTTTTTTTTTTTTTTTGTTTTTTTTTTGTTTGTCAGACTTTGGAGTTTGATGAAAAGCTTTTTTATGAATTCTGTGTTGGATTGTTAAAAGGACGTTATTTTTCATTTCGGACTGTGAATTCTGTGGGATCAAGGAAAATAGATTTCATAACAGAGCTAAGTAAATTTAACAGTTTAAAAATAGTTTGTAAAAAATTATAATTTTTTTCCAAAAGGCCTGTTTGCTTTACTTTTCTGCTACGCCTGGCTCGTAACACCTGATTAATTCTCAAAAACAAAGATTATGCGTACTCGTAAGAACCGCCTTAATATTGAGACAATTCTAACGAGCGCAAACAATCTATATTTGGACAAGAAATAAGAAAAATATTGAAGAGTTTCATTTGAAAATGCTGATTCTAGAGATACATGTATGGAAGATGCCACTTTAGCATCGTAATGTTCCGAGGTCTACACAAACTATGAGTTAAATAATGTTTGCACCTGGACCTTAATCCAACCATATACAGTGAAATTCTGCTATTAAGACCACCTAAAATTAAAACTAATTCTGCTTTAAACAACTTATTTTAAAGACTTCACTTAATGTTTCCTTGTAGTGTCTGCCCCATGTGTCTTAAAGACCACTTTTGAACAGTCCCAAAGGTGGTCTTAATATAGGAATTTTACTGTATGTCTAAATATTGAGAACCTTCAATGGCTTGTTTTGTTCGTTTGTTTCATTTGAGGTTTAACGTCCCCGTCAACACTGTAAAGGTCATTTGGGAGACGTTGCTTCCAATTTTGTGGGACTTTTACCCGACATTAAGATGAAATGACTTCTCAAGCCCTGTCGCCCAATGAAACCAAAAGGGTTTATTAGCATGGACGGTCCGCCTCCCACCGCGGTTCCTGGACAGGCTTAGATCCTCTAAGCCGTTTACCAGTACTAGTGTGCGGGCCGGATTCAGCTCTGCGTGGAAGCATCGTGCAGCCCATATATTTCTTCAATGGCCTGTATAGTTATTTCATTTACTATATACAGTAGAGCTTAGATGGCTCGAGCACTGATGGCTCGTTTACCATGGCTGAGTCGAACCCATGTTTGAGCCCCTAGAGAAATCCTGTACATAAGAAATAGTGAGGAAAATTTAAGAGATTTTCGCCTTTTTACTTGCAAATTTATACCTTGTGTACTCATTAGAACCGCCTCGACGAGCCGATTCTAATGAGTGCACACAGCATACATTTTCATTATATAACACCGAAAAGATGTCCAAAAGTATATCGTATACCGTCTTGCAGTATCCCTCAGTGGCTCGAACTATCCCTGCCTCGAACAGATTTTCGAGGTCCCAAAGATGTACGAGCCATTTAAGTTCGACTGTATATGTTCTGCGCAAAGTAGGAATTAATCGGTACAATTCCGGAATGGTTGCGCAAAGTGAGAATTCCACTACCTTGCGCAAGACAATTCCGGAACTGTCTCTGCGCAAGTGAGAATCGGGACAAAGTAGGATAAAATTATTGTTTCTGTATTTAACTTGTAATCTATTGCTATTATGAATCATATTATTAAATTATTAATTATAAATTCTTGAGAAGTTTAAAAAATGATCATATTTGAAAACCGACTAAGAGCATGCATTTTGAGATATTTCGGGTAAAGAAATCTAGAAGTTACAATTCAACTAGAAACATGTTGATTTTGCTACAATACGGAAGAAAGGCAAATCATTATTTTTGGATTATTCAAGATTAGTTCACTCATTTCGAGCCGATCGTTAATCAGAGATGGGGGAAAACCGGAGTCCCTGCAGCAAAAAAAAAAACTACTTGACCTTCTGTTTCAGAACTTGGCATCTCAATCGTGACAAGATGAGAGACATAATGATTGAGGGTCAGCGCTTGTACCAATTAGGCCATGGAGCCGCAAATCATTATAAATAAATGTTAGAACTTACAAACATAACAGTTAAATGCAACGTTTTACCGAACGCCGGCATCGGTACCTCGGTCGGATGTGCGTCTGACTGGTAATCAGGAGGAAGCGGGTTCCATACCTGCCGGGATCGGCAGCATTCTTTCGTGGAGATTGATCATGAAATCTTTTCTACGGTCATTCTCTCCCTTCCGCCGATTCCAGAAGGGCAGTTGTCAATTTCTGGCGAAAGAATGTGCACTGTACTGGTTAACCGCTTACGTATAAGCCTTCCCAGGAAAAGTGTAGATTGGTAAACTGACCGGCTCAACAATAACCTGGAAAGTGTTTACTGGGCCGTTTAACTCCAATACAAACAAACAAAGAAACGTTTTTCCCAACAGTAGGTACAGGCATAAGAACGGATCCAAATCAATGGGCGTGCGCGACTTCAATGTGGCATTCCTTACTGACATCCCTGTCAGCGGCTTTTTTATAAAATATCACAACTATTCTTCTGTAAATGCTCTTTCTAGAACCAAGAAAGACTGTAGCCAATTTAGCCACCAAAGACACACATACCAATATAGCATTAATTTGGATGGCTGGATCTTAGATAACTGTGTGTGTGTGTGTGTGTGTGTGTGTGTGTGTGTGTGTGTGTGTGTGTGTGTGTGTGTGTGTGTGTGTGCGTGCGTGCGTGCGTGCGTGCGAGCGTGCGTGCGTGCGTGTGTGTGCATGTGAGAGAATCACCAATACAGTCTGATCAGTGTGGCCGCCTTTTGCCTTATTACAATTTAAATAAGCATGTTATACAAGTCCATTTTTCGAGTACATTGGTAAACATCTTACATTTTTAGAAAAATGATTTTGTGTACCCGTAAGAAACGCTTACGAGAGGAATTTCAAAATCAGAGATATGAAGGACGTCTTTAAAACGGGTGTGTTTTGAAAAGACCGTATTTTCGCTATCTAGCCTAGTATTTTTCAAATCGATTTAAAATCAGATTCACGTTCCCTATTAATTTCTATACAATTTGTCGCGCGGTTACATGCAAAATCGGACACAGGTAATAGGCGGATTACAATTGTCCCACATGAATAACCTCTTCGATATTTTGTAATCCATTTTATCTTATTTTCGTATCATTTTTTTTTTTTTCGAAAACCAATATCGAATAAAGGGGGTAAAAATTAAAGACACTGCATCCTTTCATCGAAAAAAAACTCTAAGTTGATTTGATTCTTACATTGTCCAAATAATTCCTACTTTGCGCAGAGATGTTTACGATGGGTTAATACCCAATCCCTTGCGCAATTCTAGAATTTTACTGATTCCCACTTTGCGAAGAACATATATACATGTAGCTTAAACGTTTAACCATATTCTTAAGTTTTCGGTTTAGTTTAGCATTTGTGGCCATTAAAGTATTAAATATTCAAAAAAGTCAAAGTTAAATATTTTCGTCTGAGCTCATTATCTCGAATGCATACAAATAAAAATGTTAATCACAGGTTACCATTTCTGCAGTTTCGATCATTGCGTTATCACGCTATTACTAAAACTTAACAAACGCAGGGATAACGGGACGAAATGCAGAGGAAACGCAGTTCTCAAGTTGGTTCCACGTCGTTACGAAAATACGCCTATACAAATACAGTGTAAATTTTAACCGCCGAAAAAAATAAATTTTAAGATGAAAAATTGCGACATTTTTCTTATTTCTGCTATAAACATAGGTTGTAGATCGTCGTTAGTGTCGAGTCATCGAGGCCGTTCTAACATGTACCCACAATCTATATTTTAGAGCAGAAATAAGAAAAATCAGGTTAACTCAGTAAAACCGAGTTTCCGGTTTTCATTCTAATATGTATTCTTTGCTTCCAAAGTTAACCTTTTTCATTTATTTTACGACACTGCAGCTGGTGTTTAGTGCCGTGTGGCGGTCGTAAAACGTCTCCCCGTACTTCACCATACTGCAGATTATATATATATATATATCTCTCTGGATGCATCGAATCCATTGCGAATAATTCGAAAACCGAATTCTGCTGAAATAGATGCTAGTGGGGTGTATTCAGCCTTGCAGTCAACAGTGCTGTTTATGAAGAAACTCAATAAAACCGCGTTTCCCGTATTCATTCTAATATATATTCTTTGCTTCCAAAGTCAACCTTTTACATATACCCCTGTAAACTCCAGTTTTACTATATAAAAGTGGGAATCAACGGGATTCAAATTTATATAGGCATGTTTTCGTGATGGTCATTACTAAGCCCCTGCTAGGATGTAACTTCGTATAACCTTACAAGTCACAGCTAAGTTTTGAGTTTTACTACGATTTGTCTACCCTTCCGCTGATTCAAGAAGGGCAGTTGTCAGTTTCTGGCGAAAGAATGTGCACTGTACTGGTTAACCGCTTACGTATAAGCCTGCCCAGAAAAGTGTTGATAGGTAAACTGACCGGCTCAAAAATGACCTAAATAGTGTTGACTGGGCCGTTAAACTCCAATACAAACAAACAAACGATTTGTCTAACCTTGTAAATCGCACCACACACTTACTGCGCTCACTCTGCCCTTCGTGATCTTGTTTGTTTGTTTGTTTGTTTGGAGGTTTAACATTTGTTTTGTTTGGTTGATTTGAGGTTTAACGTCCCCATCAACACTGTTTAGGTTATTTTGGAGACGTTGCTTCCAATTTTGTGGGACTTTTACCCGACACTAAGTTTGAAATGTCTTCTCAAGCCCTGTCGCCCAATGAAACCAATAGGGTTTATAAGCATGGGCGGTCCAACTCGCACCGCTTTGCCTGAGCAGGCTTAATTTCTGTAAGCGGTTTACCAATACTCGTGTGCGGTCGGTTTCAGCTCTGCGTGGAAGCATCATGCAGCCCATCTATTTCTTCAAGCCCCGATGGCCGGGGGGCACGGAGTTTTAACGTCCCCGTGAACAATGTGTAGGTCATTTTGTAGACGTTGCTTCCAATTTTGTGGGACTTTTACCCGACATTGAGATGAAATGAAGCCTCACGCCATGTCGCCCAATGAAACCGATAGGGCTTATAAGCATGCCGTGGACGGTCCGACTCGTACCGCTTTACCTGGGCAGGCTTAGATCCTCTAAGCGGTTTTTCAGTACTCGTGTGCGGTCGGTTCAGCTCTGCGTGGAAGCATCATGTAGCCCATCTATTTCTTCAAGCCGATCTTATTTAACATCAAATCCACGCACTCTGCGTTCTCATTCCTTCTGCAAGTTTTCTCAAGCTGTCATATAACAACTCCAAAAGGTCATGTTCAGAAAGGCCAGAACTGTGGTAGCATTTCAGAACCTGGTCGTGGTCGTGCTGCATTATTAAATGTAGTAGAACTACCAAGAGGATCAGGGCCTCCTGCAGAGCACCTTGGGATTACCGCAGTCCCAACTAGGTTGCCTTCTCTTCCTACTTCGGCTTATCCTCCTCATCAACACAAATGGACACAGAGGCAATCTGCGCATTATACCATCATAATAACACGCCTATATAATTTTGACCCCCTTGATCCCACTTTTATATAGTAAAACGGGGGTTTACAGTAATAAAGCTTATTTTTCTTATTTTTGCTATATTTTGAGCAGAAATAGGAAAAATATCACAGTTTTTCATCTTAAAATTTTCGATTTTCGGCGGTAAAATTTGCAATGAATTCGTATAGGCGTGTTTTTGTAATGCAGAATTTGGTTGTTATGAAAATCAAAGCATTGGTAGCACTGGTGATTCGACTGTCTCTGAGTGTTGAAGAAAATGATCCTGTTTCGTTCAACTCTTAAATTCCTATACTGTAAGCCGAGGAGACCCTGATCAGACGTCGCGTTCTGTGGCGTCAGATCTAGGTCTACAATATTTGCCAAACCCAACGTACGATTCCTGATAACCCTCCTACGTAATACCCTTACCTCACAGCGATAAGAAATGCGAAGCTGTTTTCTATAAATAACTGTTAACTCGATTTCATATAGATCAGTGATATTTACGATGGACATCAATACTGAAGAATAACTTTCGAGTCGATAGACAAACAATCGTCACAAAAAAGCACATTGCAGAAGAGCCCTGGCCCCCGCCCATAGGGGCTTGAAGAAATATATAGGCTGCGTGATGCTTCCAAGCAGAGCTGAATCCGGCCCGCACACTAGTACTGGTAAACCGCTTAGAGGATCTAAGCCTGTCCAGGAACCGCGGTTCGAGGCGGACCATCCATGCTAATAAACCCTATTGGTTTCATTGGGCGACAGGGCTTGCGATGTCATTTCATCTCAATGTCAGGTAAAAGTTCCACAAAATTGGAAGCCACGTCTCCAAAATGACCTTTACAGTATTGACGGGGACGTTAAACCTCAAATCAAACAAACAAACAAGCAATTGTAGAAGAACCTTCTCATTCTGCGTGTCTATGATAAAAGTTGAAACACAAATGAAAAATGTGAGAAATTCAGTGAAGCATCACGAAAACACGCCTATTTAATTCCGATCCCCCTTGAACCCCACTTTTATATAGCAAAACTGGAGTTTACGGCGGTAAACCTTGATTTTCTTATTTCTCTCCAAAATATAGATTGTGGGTACTCGTTAGAACCGCCTCGGTGAGGCGGTTCTAACGTGTACCCGCAATCTATATAATGAGCAAAAATAAGAAAAATATCACAATTTTTCTTCTTAAAATGTTCGTTTTTATATATTTATTTTTTCTTTTTTGGGGGTAAAGTTTACAATGTATTTGTATAGGCGTCACGTGTTTTCGTAACGGTATGTATACAAAATGTCTGTATGTGACATTGACGCTGTGTGAACTTGCTGCAAACGTAGAACAGACATGATTCAAGTAAGCACCCAGCGATTGTGTAACAAAACTGATGTTTCAGCAACGTGGTATGAGTGTGCATTTAGCTAGCATGAGCGTCGAACGCTCGTGGTACATGTACCATGGATACACAATTGACACTATTGAAGAACGCAGTGCAATCCTGTACGTCCATCCCTGATTTGTTCTTCGTCAGAGATCATATAAAGGTCATGCCCCGTTGGTAATATGTCAATGTCGCTGTTCCCATGTCCTTATTTTGACCTAATCGCTACGTTTATCTATTTATTTTTATAACACGTTCGAAATTCCGTCACGTCTGCCTAGACATTCTGTTACGTTTAACATTGACGCAGTGGGTCAAGTGTGACTGGGGTTGAACGCCCTTTCTCGGTTACAAGATTGTGGGCCGAGATTCGAAATTGCAACGAGTACCTCAGGTACAAACACGGTAGGCGGTTCTACCAGCACCAAACACCTATGCTTGGGGTAAAAATGAAAACAATCGCAAATATTCTGCATCGAGAAATGTCAATTTTCTATACTTGGATGAATGCCCTAAATTACACGAATAATCTAACAGAAAAAAAAGAGTCTACAAAAAAAAAATAAAACATACTTAGCTCTACCTGTCAACATTTTGCCTATCCCGGTGTGTATGACAAAGAGAATAAAAAAGGCATATGGGAATACAAATTCTATTTGCGCAACATTGTCTGTTTTCCATAGTTTTCGGATGAATGCACTTTATGAATATTTACACGTAATTATGGTATTATCTTCCAAGGACACGTCAAGTTAAGTACGGTGCAATATTAAACTCAATATGTGAGAGGCCAAGTACTGCAACGGAAGGTCAGGTGGTTTTTCTCCGGGTACTCCGGATTTCGCCCACCTCTGATTAACGATCGGCTCGATATGAGTGAAATAATCTTGAAAGGGCCGTAAAACCAAAGTCAAAGATATATTATATTAAGCTCATTCAGCGCCCCATTACGAGCATTCCTGTATTCCGGATTTGAGACCCCGGCCTACTAACATTACGATACGATACGACATTCACCATATTTGCATTATTTGCTGGCTCCCAGCTTGCACATTGTCGATATTGGAAAAACAGGTAACCAGACCCCCCTGACCTTTTAAGGTCAGGGGGGTCTGGTTACCTGTTTTTCCAACGCTGATAACAATCAGACAAGGAACCAGCAGATAATGCAAATAAGGTGAATACTTTATTGAGAAAAACGCCGGTCATATACATGACATCGAGCTGCATTTCAATAGAAATATCAAAACATGGCAATACATTTTCACAGGATATATATAAAGCATTTAAAAATCGGATATAACCATGGGAAATATTGGCCTTACTAGAGAAACTTCAGCAATAGGTACCGAAACACGCCTATACAAATACATTGTAAACTACCCCAAACACGCAGATTTTAAGATGAAAACATCACGAAAACACGCCTATATAATTTTGACCCCCTTGATCCCCACTTTTATATAGTAAAACTGGGGTTACAGCGATAAACCTTATTTTTCTTATTTCTGCTCTAAAGTATAGATTGTGGGTACTCGTTAGAACCGCCTCGATGAGGCGGTTCTAACGTTTACCCACAATCTGTATTTTGAGCAGAAATAAGAAAAATATCACAATTTTTCACGGTAAAATATTTAGTTTTTTCGGTGGTAAAGTTTTCAATGCATTGTAATGAAGTTTAGGAAGGTAAACTGGTCCTGAAGGAGATTGAGAGTATTTCATTTTACCCTGAAATATCCGTTCTTTAAGGGGAATGGGAACACCTTCAGGGGAGGTAACTCCTGCAAAAGTATTTTCGTCTCCCATGTCAATAGGACCCCTTTTTCCGTGGGACAGAACTTATAGAAAAGCGTACAGGAAGTCCCGAAAATTATCTCCCTTAGAAAAATGGCGGAAAAATCTGCCAGGTGTTCCCATTCCCCTTAAACGACAAAATGTAGATCCTGATCGGACGTGTTGTTCTGCAGCGTCTGATCCGGGGCCACACGATTTGCCAATGTCCCAGTACACGAGCCCAGTGCCGATTTTTCACTTATGCTCCATTCCTTTTTTACGAAAATCCGAAAATGGAAGACTGTGTTACAGAGGTTCGCAAAGTACACTTCTCTACGGCCCTGTAATGAATTTGTTGGCAAAGCTCACTTATGGGGTAGATTTTAGTCGATCCAAGTTATTAAGCACAGAAGCTTTCCAGTGCCGATGTCCACGTGACTGTAACCGATTTGCAGAAAATCAAGGTAGTGGTTATTTATAGAAAAAAATCGCTATTCTTATCGCTGTGAGACCAGCGCGTTGCAGAAGACGCTTATCTATAACATCGAGACTTGAATCATGTGTTGGGTTTGGCAAGCAGTGGTGACCCAGATCAGACACTGTAGAACGCGACGTCTAATAAGTGTCTACACTGCTTGAAAAACTGAAATTTAAGGATTGAACTAAAAGATTTAAAGACATTTATTCTTGATTATTGAGGACTATCATTCCATTACATAATACATGTATTATGTAGCCCTCAGAGCTGACTGAAGAGAAGTCCTTTGTATTCAACAGGTAAGGGGCCTCCTTGGGGAAAATCAATAATTTACTAACTGTTGACTGGTGTACATTATTGATTTTCCCCCTTAAGTGCCTCAGTCTGTGGATGCAACAAGAGCTACTTATCACCCAATTAAGGGCCGCCTTTGATCTGCTATAGTCAGTATATCACAGGAGGCAATAAAACAATTATGAACACACGGTGTGTCCCACTGTTACAAGAATAAATGCCTTTAAGTCTCCGTTCAGGACTATTTTCCCCGTCCACACACGAAGACAACCAACTCACCAGCGCTCTCAGTGCTTTGATTGAAGTGCTGGGCCAAGTTGTTCAAAGCCTCGTTAGCTTAACGAGCTCGTTAGTGGTCAAATTGTTAACTATCCTAGCAAGTTTATTACCTAAAATTTTGTTATTTTTGCTGAAAAAATGTGAGCAGCTTTTGCATCCGCAAAAGCTGCTCACATTTTTTCAGAAAAAATATTAGACTAATTGCCATATTTAACGATCAAAGTTTTAACGATACGTTAACTAACGACGTCGTTAGTTTTGAACATCTGGCCCCAGGTCTATACAAGTTCATTGTTACTCTAGAGAGACCGTTCAGTGGATCTCATTAGATTAACAAACCAGAAATAAAGGCAATGATCAGGAATCGATACAATTAACCCACATCTCCCATTGGGAGAAACACAAACATTAAATAACTAGACCCTAATGGAAACACCGATAGCGGTAAACTTAAAGGGCAGTTACTTTCCCACAATATCCAAAATAAGAAGATATGGACCCCGTCAAGCGATTTTGGTACTTATCGCCAATGCGAGCAGCGAAGGTTCAGGCGAGCCTGCGCATCTGCGCAGTCTCGCCAGAACCTTCGCTGCTCGCTCATACAAGCAGTGAATCAAGAGGAACCTTCAGACAGAAAGCCATATCCCTGGCCCCTCTGATTGGCTGGACATGCGCAGTTAAAAGGGCTAAGGTCGATAAGGTGCATTTTTGGCCTCGATTTTCCAGAAAAATCAAATTTGCATGTTTACATGGGTGTATACCTGTTAAAACAGAACACCATATAAAGTTTCAAGAAATGCTGTTAGAACGTCGGATGGTGCGCGTGTATTGCTATGGTGACGTCACTAAGGAAGGTCGAAACGCCATTTTCCTGAAATTTTTAGCTGTTTTGACAGGTTCTCACGGAAAATTAAGTACCGCACCACCCCTCGACCAACATGAAAAATGTGGCAAAAGAAAGATAACGTCTAGTTCATCTTATCACCAAAGTTTGGTGTTGGTCGAGGGGTGGTGCGATAGTTTAAATTACTATTAAAGACCCTTTGACACCAGCAATACGCCTTGGCGAAGCGTACATTTTATCGACCTTTGAGACATTTTTGACATGAATTAAGTATTTATTATGCCCCCGCCTATTCGAAGAATAGCGGAAGGGCATTAAGTTTTACCCCTGTCCGTCCGTTCGTCCGTCCGTTCGTTCGTACGGTTACATCGTGTCCTGGCCATAACTCCTAAACCTTATTGAATATATTCATGAAACTTCACAGGTGCATTCATCACACTGAGACGATGTGTCATGAACAAGACAGACAACTCTTGCATTTTTGGTTTTTGAATTATCTGCCCTTGACTTAGTACCATATAGTAAACCGTGTCCGGGCCATAACTCCTAAACCGTATGGAATATAATCATGAAACTTCACAGGTGCATCCATCATACTTGGACGATGTGTCATGAACAAGGAAGACAACTCCTATTTGTTTAGTTTTTTAATTATATGTCCTTGACTTACATCCATATATAGTCAAATGGTATGTCGTGTCCGGGCCATAAGTCCTAAACAGTATGGAAAATATTCATGAAACTTCACAGGTGCATACATCACACTTAGACGATGTGTCATGAATAAGGCAGACAACTCTTGCGTTTTTGGTTTTTGAATTATCTGCCCTTGACTTAGTACCATATACATACTTTTGTCATCGCTCTAGCGCCTACATTTCTTGACCGATTTTAAATATTACTTCACACAAATGTTCCTTATAAAAAAATCTCGAGCGAGTTCGACTTTCAAGGTCATGATCTCAAGGTCAAGGTCACTGTGGCTATTTTTAGAAAAACTTTGTCATCGCTCTAGCGTCTACATTTCTTCACCAATTTCAATATAACTTCACAAAAATGTTTCTTATAAAAAATATCGAGCGAGTTCGACTTTCAAGGTCATGACCTCAAGGTCAATGTCACTGTGGCTATTTTTAGAAAAATTTTGTCATCGCTCTAGCCACAACATTTCTTCACTGATTTCAATATATTTTCACATAAATGTTTCTTATGACAATATCTCGAGCGAGTTCGACTTTCAAGGTCATGACCTCAAGGTCTAGGTCACTGTGGCTATTTTTAGAAAAACTTTTTGCATCGCTCTAGCCCCTACATTTCTTCACGGATTTCAATATAACTTCACATAAATGTTCCTTATGACAATACCTTGAGCGAGTTCGACTTTCAAGGTCATGACCTCAAGGTCAAGGTCACTGTGGCTATTTTTAGAAAAACTTTTTCAACGCTCTAGCCCTTACATTTCTTCACTGATTTCAATATAACCACACAAATGTTCCTTGTGACAATATCTCGAGCGAGTTCGACTTTCAGGGTCATGACCTCAAGGTCAAGGTCACTGTAGCTATTTTTAGAAAAATTTTGTCATCGCTCTAGCGCCTACATTTCTTTACCGATTTCAATATAACTTCACACAAATGTTCCTTATGACAATATCGCTAGCGAGTTCCACTTTCAAGGTCAAGGTCACTGTGGCTATTTTTAGAAAAACTTTGTCATTGCTCTAGCGCTTACATTTCTTCACCGATTTCAATATAACTTCACACAAAGGTTCCTTATGACAATATTTCAAGCCATTTCGACTTTCAAGGTCAATGTCACGATGGCCATTTTTAGAAAAACTTTGAATCGCTCCAGCGCCTACATTTCTTCACCGATTTCAATATAACTTCATACAAATGTTCCTTATGACAATACCTCGAACGAGTTTGACTTTCAAGGTCAAGGTCACTGTGGCTATTTTTAGAAAAACTTTGTCATTACTCTAGCGCTTACCTTTTTTCACCAATTTCAATATTCTTCACACAAATGTTCCTTATGACAATATCTGTACCGATTTCGACTTTCAAGGTCAAGGTCACCGTGGCTATTTTTAGAAAAACTTTGGCATCGCTCTAGCGACTACATTTCTTCACTGATTTCAATATAACTTCACACAAATGTTCCTTATGACAATGCCTCGAGCTATTTCTACTTTCAAGGTCAAGATCACTGTGGCTATTTTTAGAAAAACTTTGTCATCGCTCTACCGCCTACATTTTTATCATTTTAATATAACTTCACACAAAAGATGCTTATGATAATAACTTGAGCAAGATCTACTTTCGCGGCCATGGCCTCATGGCAAGGTCCCTATGACTATTTTTAGAGAAATATTGTCATCACTCTAGAACCTACATTTATTGATGGATTTTTAAACAAACTTTACACAAATGTTGCATATGATAATATCTCAAGCAAGTTGGACTTTTGCCATTTCAGTGTTTTCGACGCACGAAGTTGTCTTGTGCGAGGGGATTTGTATCGCATGCGATGCCTTGTTTATGAATGGCATTTGGCGGGGGCATCCGTGTCCTATAGACCCTTTTTCTAGTTTTGTTTGTTTTCTTTCTTCCTGCTTGGTTGAAATATTTTGTCACGGCATTGATTATATTTCAAACTAAACCAAGGATAAATTGCATAAAACTGTCCAGCTGTAACTATTTGAATTTTTAAATATATGGGTGCGCATATATTTACTTCTATAAGCCTTCTCATGGAAGTAAAATATAAAATTAATTTAAGTTACAACAAATCAAATTGATGTCTTTCTGATAATGTTGCTTTTTTTATTGTTTTATCGTTTTGTTTTGGCTACTGTTTTCTGTGCATAGATAGCCTCCCTTGCAATTCACGGTATTTAACCGGATACGGAGTGGCCATTCTTGACGTTCGTTAGAGATCCTGGTGTATAGTTGAAATCTTTAACTTGCACAGGGGGATGATTCTCCTGGAACAGCCCAGCCAGCAATAAGAAGCGGGCTAGTGTCGGACCGACAGCCATATGACGTGTCCCGACATTCTTTGCGAAAACTCGTGTTTACAGGAGTAAACATTATTTTTCTTATGTTATGACCTCCAGTAAACGCCCCGGATCCAGCGCAGAGTGCACTTTGTGGACTCATCGCTGCAAATTATGCCATTATCTCGGCTGCCGGGGATCGAACTCGGGACCTCTAACATCAGACGCCCCCCCCCCCCTCAATCGGGGCTTGAAGAAATAGATGGGCTGCATGATGCTTCCGCGCAGAGCTGAAACCGACACGCACACGAGTAGGCCCTACTGGTAAACTGCGTATGTACAGGATCTAAGCCTGCCCAGGCAAAGCGGTGCGAGTGTCGGACCGCCATTGCTTATAAACCCTATTGGTTTCATTGGGTGGCAGGGATTGAGAGGTCATTTCATCTCAATGTCGGGTAAAAGTCCCACAAAATTGGAAGCAACGTCTCCAAAATGACCTATACAGTGTTGACGGGGACGTTAAACCTCAAACAAAATAACATCAGACGCGTGATAGCTCAGTGGTTAGTGCACTTGCCTCTGATGCTAGAGCTCCCGGGTTCTATCCCCGGCAGCGGCAATGAAATTTCGGTGTCTGAACACGCTATACATTGGTATCATTTGCAGGGATGAATGTCATAAAGTGCACCGTCCTTCGGATCGGGACGTTGACTGCATGGAGGGCCCCTGTGCAGGGAGAATCATCCCCTGTGCAGGTTAAAGAACCCTACCGTAATAACACGATTACTGTGTAGGCTTTCATCCTGCAAAACCTGGATTGTATGTAATGTAGGCCTACTCAGTACACCTGCTGTAATGGTCAAATGTGACCTACGCAGTATCAGTAGAAAGACGCAAGTGCACTAACGTTCCATTTTCAGTGTACATATTTTAATGGCATTCTTATTTTTTGACATAACGGTATAAAACTGACAACTACCAACTAGTGCCAGGGATCATGGTTGCGCATTTGAAGTTATACATGTTGTTTCGTAGCAGACGATTTAAGAAAGTGTTTTTTTTTCTGTAATACAGAATTCAAGGGCGGTCGATTTCAATATGTCAACTGATCAGGTAGAGGTGCAGGACTCTGCCTGGTATTCATTTTTTTCTGTGCCTCTGCATTGAATCATGTTTCAAAAAAGATCGGTTCCTCATTTGCATATGAATCTAATCGGCTGCTATTTTCTCATGCAAGCTTTTCTTTTTTCTTTTTTTTTTTTTTTTTTTTTTTTTTTTTTTTTCTTTATATACTGCAACACCCTCTCACGTGGTCTAAGTGCAGGTGTACATTACATACACTCCAGGTTTGCAGGATGAAAACCTACACAGTTATCAGAAATCTTTTACCTACGCAGGGGAGGGGTTCTCCCCGCACGGGGGGGGGGGTGTTGGCGAGGGGCAATTAACATCCCAATCCGAAGAACGGTGCACTTTGTAGCATTCATCCCTGCAAATGATGCCAGTGGAGCATGTTCGGACACCGCGATTTTCTTACCGCTGCCGGGAATCGAACCGGGTACCTCTGGCATTATAGGCAAGTGCACTAATCATTGAGCTACCACGCTCTTGAGACAGTCAGTTTTAATTCCTACATAGAAGGTAAGACCATACGTTTCACTGAAATACCGTAATGGTTAAGCCTACGTCATTTTTAGAAGTCTCGGTTGTGTAGTGGTAATGCTTGAATGCACCAGAGCCGGCCAAAATGTCAAACACATTTACGGCCTGCAACGAGCTCGATGCAGTATTAAAAGCAGCTCTTTGTATTATTCTGCTAAAACAGTCAAGATTCTGGTCAGATTTTATGGTTGCCCAAGCATACCTGCATCGTCTCTAATGGCACGTCTCTCTATCTCTCTCTCATACCTGCATCGTCTCTAGTCGCACGTATGATTGAAGTATCTCTATCTCTCTCTCTCTCTCTCTCTCTCTCTCTCTCTCTCTCTCTCTCTCTCTCTCTCTCTCTGCTGGATCTTTAACTGTCATTTTGGTGTAATGGAAGCAGCACATTTGAACCAAGTTTGACCAATATTCATACAAGCGTTTATATTCAGTCAATCCATTTTTGTTAAAAATTGCAGTTTTCGTGAGCCTGTGACCTTGAAATTAAGGTATAGTTCACGAAAGTCTAATAAAATCTTTGGTTGGTCGCAATGAAATTTTGTACCAACTTACTAGCAGTTTTTGCATATTTTTTTTATTGTTGCTACGGTAAGTTGGCAATTCCAGTGGGTATTCTTATTGGATAATATGACCTTTATTAACTAAAAGCCTCGTTTAGCATATACCATTACAACGTTGAATAAAAAGCATGATGATATATGCCAGTTTAACAATCAAAAAGAAGGCAGCACCATCTTTTGCTACGGAAAACGGTGTCTTTCTTTCAACGCGTGTTGCCATGGCAACAGACTTCGAATGTGACAAATATTTACATTTTTCAAAATCACAACTAATATCTTGTCATTCAGCAAAATTTGAATGATTTTGAAGATGAGGCCAAAAATGGCCCTTATCGACCCTAGCCCTTTGTCATGACGGAATGCTCGAAGACACAAATTCGCTTGGCGGGGCTCCATTATAATAAGCGACACACACGCTCAAAGACAAACGATAACAAAAATAAACCGCGACAGAGGAACCGCCTTGGAGGACATAGAAATGGCTTTCACTAGGGACAAGTTTGTGAAATGAACACCTTTCAATAAAGAAAACTTTGGTTTGTGAAATGAACACCTTTCAATAAAGAAAACTTGGGTTTGCAGGAGTAAACATTATTTTTCGTATTTCTGTTACAATACATAGATTGTGAGTTCTCGTTAGAACCGCCCGCCTCATTGAGGCGGTTCTAACGAGTATCCACGATCTATGTAAGAAGCCCTCATGTTGTTATATTGATATTTAACCTGAGTATTAAATAAACTTGAAACTTGAAGTAAAAGTAAGAAAAATATTTTGGAGATATGAAAGAATGCACGTGTCAAAAATAGACGGTAATCTTAACTCAACAACTGATCATGGCATGCATTTTATTCAAAACTTTGAGTCATTTTCTAACACAGCTTCTAAAAATAACGCAACCTGGCACACCTGAATTTTGAAACGGCCTCGTGCTTGGCATAAGACTGTTGAGAAATATATAGTCTACTATCTGCGACCCATTTTTGTAAATACGAATCGACCCAAAGTTACTAACTGCAGAAGCTTCCCGCCTGTTATTGTCCACGTGACTATGGCTGGTAAAAAAATCCAGGTAAGGCATATTGCCGCTCTGACGTATAAGGCTATTGTGGAACTGTCAATTCTGGACTGGTCTTGTGTTTGTTTGTTTCATCACATAAATATTCTTATATAGTTTTGACCCCCTTGAACCCTACTTTTATATAGTAAACCTGGGGTTTACAGGGTTAACCTTTTTTTCTTATTTCTGCTCTAAAATATATTTATGTGTATACTCGTTAGAACCGCCTCATTGAGTACCCACAAGTTTAAACACCAGATTTTTGGCTGAATTTGTTTTTGGTTTTGGTGGTAAAATTTTCAATATGTACTCAGGTTCAATGAAAACGCAACATTAGTACTATACCTAAAATTTTAATTGATTCACAATATTACCAGCATTTGATCACGTTTAATGAATTATCACTAACTTATCTACGGACTCACTTCAGAGTTACAGCATTTCATTAGATGCAGAGATACGGAGACTCGAATAAGTCCATATCCTATTACCGAGTATGTACACCATTAACATCAAGTGTTGCTTGGCATCGACGCCTCATGCTTCGAATTAAACGCTGTATTCAGTTGAAAACGGTTGTTAACAGTTGATTTGTCATAACAATTAAACAAACTGCTGTTACACCATGAGAACCGTCATGGCTAAATTAAAGCCAACATTGAATTAAATTGGTTTAAACAAAAATTTGGTTAGTTATTTGTTTTAGATTCAAATTCTCAATGCTCGAAAATAATAAGTTACGGTATATATTCCTTCCGCTTGGTTCGTTAAGTCTATAATAATAAAATTTAATTCAATATGTAGAATTAAATTCATTTATTACAGGGATATACACTTTGTGCTGACCTCATTCATATAGTCTTATTACGACAGAGCGTAATTTTAACAGGGTCGCTTTCCAATTTTTGTGTCCTTTGACCTTACGAAAGTTAACACGCATGCGTATTACATAGCAAATTGCCCTTTTTTTATAATACTCTTTCAGGGAGGTCTGGTCGCTCGTCAAGCAATCCCACCCTGCTCAGCTCTCCCTTTTATAATTTAAGTCAACCGAGCGAATAGGTAATATATGACAGGGAGAAAGTAGCGTTGTTTTCTGTTGTGTTTTTTCTTCTATTACAGGTGCTCTATCCAACAGCATCAGTAGTATATTCCTCGCCTGTCATGACGGTTATCAAGTTCATGTAAAAGGACAGCGTCAATATAGCGTCATGTGCCGAAGATGGCGTCCCCCGACTGGCGAAAGTTGAAAATTCAGTCGGAAAAAAAGCTCAGTTTCCTATTAAACCCTAATAATCGGATAAGAGAGAGTCATTAGTTTATTTCATTGCGTGTCAACTGCTGCTTAGCAGTTTGATCGTCTCTTGTCAAATTCATTATTCGAGCCCCGCCAAGCGAATTTGTGTCTTCGAGCATTCCGTCATGACAAATTTTAACTGCGCATGCCCAGCCATTCAGAGGGGCCAGGGATATGGCTCTCTCACTGAAGGTTCCTCTTGATTCACTGCTTGTATGAGCGAGCAGCGAATGTTCTGGCGCTGAACCTTCGCTGCTCGCATAGGCGATAAGTACCAAAATCGCTTGACGGGGCCCATTTGGTTGTGTACCCCCACCGAATCATGCAGTTGTTAAGATGGATGTTGATACAAATATAACAGCAGTTTTGTGACTAATGACAATACACGTGGTTGTGGATCTTTTAAGTTGATTCATTGAGTTGATATGTTGTGATTGAAACACTCAGTTGAAAACGGTTGTAAACAGTTGATTTGTCATGACAATTAAACAAACTGCAATTACATCATGATAACTATCATGGCCAAATTAAAGCCAACATTGAATTAAATTGCTTTAAACAAAAATTTGGTTAGTTAGTTGTTTTGGATACAAATTCTCAATGCTCGAAAATAATAAGTAACGGTATATATTCCTTCCGCTTGGTTCGTTACATCTATAATATAAAAGCTGAATCTGGTCTTGTGTGATGTTGACCCATTCTTCCTGTAGCGCCATGGCAAGCTGCTGACGGTTGATTGACGGATAACGTTGGCTGTACACACGTTTTCCGAGCTGCTCCCAAAATGCTCAATTGTGTTTTAACGCAGGCGTGGAAGAGCTTGCACACTATTTTGATCGAAAAGTCCATGGTTCGCCTCGCAGAATGAGCACGAGAATTGTCCTGTTGGAAAAGCGTAACGTGACCATTATTGCGTAAAACGGTATCATCTTAGGCTCTAAGATTTCATCTATGCACCGACGTGCCGTCAAATTGCGGTTAACAACGATGAGTTGGATTGTGTGGTACCATGAGACCCTCCCCACACCATTAAGCTACCACCACCTCAACGTGACACCTGTTTAAAACAACAGTCTTGAAATCGCTCCCAACGTCGACGCCATACTTTACGCCCCCTATCAAACATTTTAACGCAAAAACGGGACTCGTCCGTGAACAGTACACAACGCCAACGCTGTTGTGTCCATCGGATACGCTGTCGACACCAATTAAAGCGACTGCTTCTACGTTTCGCCGTCAAAACGTGCCTCCTATACCTGTTATGGCTAGAAATACCGCGTTCCTGGAGATGCCGCCGCACGGTAAAATCATTTATGCGTAGGATATGGATTCCCACTGTCTCCTGGGCACTTTCCACAGACCTCATTAATCGGTCGCGTAAATGACTCAAAACAATGTACCGGTCCTGCTGACGTGTAGTACCACGTTGGCGTCCAGGGCGTTGTCTATCGTACACAGACCCCGTCAACCAATCGAGAAATCGTAGTGTGCGAATAACCCAAACGCTTTTCAACTTGGTGGTGTGAAAGCCAACCTTCAACCATACCGAGAACACGATGGCGATCGACGTTACTTCGACGTCCCATTGGCTTGTTCTTATGAAATGTTTTGTTGGCATTTAACGTAAAGGAATCCGGACCTTATACTGACGGTAAAGAAAGTGCCAAAAATATCGTGATAACGATTTTTTTTTTTTGGAATTTTTGCATTTTGCACGTGCAGGAGCATATAATTTCAAAGTATATGCTCCTGCACGTGCACATGCACGATATGAAAATCATGCAGTATTCGTGTCAAACAAACTCTTGCTTCGGTGACAACTTTATCATTGAAGTCATTTTTACGAGTACTTTAAAGTAAAGAAATCAAAATTCTAAAAGTGGTGCGTTTTCATTGAAGCTAACTCAGTGGTTCTTCAAACCATAGCGAGCGCCTCATTGATGCGGTTCTCACGAGCACCCACAGCTACATGATAACAATATCAAACATTGTCAGTTTTGTCGACATGGATAAATGCCCTTCGTTGTATGGATGCCTTATGATCTACAACAACAAAAACACAGAAGCTTAGCCCTACCTGTACAGAGTTTTCCTATCCAGGCAGGAATAGTTTGTCGTGTTCTTGTGTGAAAAAGAGAGAATTACTAAAATCTAATTTTGTGTATTGCATGCGGTAGTTTTCAAATAGTTTTCAAATGATTGCACTTTTTCAATATTTAATTGCGGTTATTATATTGAACTGTTCTTCAAATAAAGTTCGGTGAGGGGGAAAAAACGCCTATTCAAATATACAGAAAATTTTACCACAAAAAAAACGCTAAAATTTTCAGATTAAAAAATATATATTATTTTTCATATTTCTGTTCAAACATATAGCGTAGGAAATCGATAGAACCGCCTCGGCGAGGCGGTTCTAAAGAGTTCCCACAATCTATGTATTGAGCTAAAACAAAGAAAAAATAATATATACCCCTGTAAACTCCAATTGCCCTGTATAGAAGTGAGGTTTAAGGGGTAGAATGTTATATAGGCATGTTTTCCCGATGTAAGCCACAAGATTAGCTGTCTTGCATTTTTAGACATATAGAAGCAAGAGAAAAAAAAGAGTACCACGCTTAACCCATTAAGTACCAGAAGCCCAAAACGGGTACCCTGGCAAACAGTGCAGGCCCAGATCAGCGGCGTCTGATCAGGGCCGCCACTGTTTGCTAAAAGTACACTCATTTTCCAAATACATTTTGATGAAAACACAACCTGACACTCCTAAATTTTCAAATGAACTCCTGCTATATGCAGGGAGGAAGATTCCATTTGGTACAAAAAGGGTTAAAGGAACGACTTTGACCAAATTCGTTTTTTAAGTTGTTTTTTTTATAGTTTTAGGTACCTACAACGTTGTTTGTTTGTTTGATTAATGTTTAACGTCCCCGTCAACACTATTTAGGTCATTTTGGAGACATTGGTTTCAATTCTGTGGGACTATTACCCCACATTGAGATGAAATGAAATCGCAAGGCCTGCCGCTCAATGAAACCAAAATAATTTATATGCATGGGCGGTTCAACACGTACCGCTTCGCCTGGGCAGGCTCATGTGTTCGGTCGGTTTCAGCTATGTGTGGAAGCACCGTGCAGCCCAATCTGTTACCCAGCTAACTATACTGTTTCGTCCTGTTCTTTTGCCCTTCTGCTAGCTTAATGTCTGTCATCCTGCTGTCCTGTCATCCTGCTAACTAAAATGTTACATCCTGCTGTCCTGCCATCCTGCTAACTAAAATGTGACATCCTGCTGTCCTGCCATCCTGCTAACTAAAATGTGACATCCTGCTGTCCTGCCATCCTGCTAACTAAAAAATGTGACATCCTGCTGTCTTGTCATCCTGCGAATGCACAGGATTTGTTCGTTTGTTTGATGCGAGGTTTAACGTCCTCGACAGTATTGTATATGTCATTTTGAGGACATTGCTTCCCTTTTTAAGGTACTTTTTCCCGACATTGAGATGAAATGACTGTTACAACGCATAATGAAGTAATGTAGTAATTTCTTCATTTGATTTTTTTATTTCATTATGCGTTGGCGTAGTCGACGCGAAATGAAATAAAAAAATTATTTCATTTCGCGTTGATATGCACCATATCGACGCAAAATGAAGTAATGATGGAAGAACATAGCTGTCTACGAAAGGAGACCAAAGACTTAGGAAGCAATACAGGTAAATTCCAATATAAAGACCACACTTGAGACAGTTCAAAAGTGGTCTTTAAGACCACATTTGAACAGTCCCAAAGATGGTCTTCCACAAGAGCACACTGAATGTCGCAGTCCCAAAGAAAATGTAACTTTAACCTTCAAAATATGCTTTAAAAACAAAATTTGTCTTAATTTTAGGTGGTCTTAATAGCGGAATTTCACTGTATTTGATTATGTTAGTAGAGTTAAAACTGAACGCCTTACGGTATTTTGGTCTCATGTCTGATGTGTTTCCCTCATTTGTGTTTTAAGGCTCAACACATGATCATGTAGTGCACATAATAGTTGGGGTGGGGGACTATATTGGCTTGGACTAGTCCATAGTCCAGTTGTTTGTCCATCTATGCATCTTAAAAGGAGTGCGAGTGTGTTTCAGTTTCCGTCCCACCAACAGCTAAGGTCATACAAAGTAGCGAACTTGGTTTCAAGACTCATTCATACGGAAACGGGATCTCGGTTTCAAGACTGGGATGGATCCTTCCTTCCCCGGTTTATCAGGCGAGTAGGTGTAGCATAACTACTACAGCACATAGGCTTCTGGGTCTTATATCGAACTAGATACAAACTGTCGACGAATAATGAAGTAAAATTAAGTATGCCACCTATCACCGCAAAATGAAATAATTCTTTCATTTTGAGCAAACCTCTTAGTATCGACGCATAATGAAGTAAAAATTACATTTTATTTCATTTCGCATTGACTATGCCAACGCATAATGAAGTAAAAATTTCAAAATGAAGAAATTACTACATTACTTCAGTATGCGTTGTAACAAATGACATCTCAAGTCCTGTCGCCCAATGAAACCAATAGGGGTTATAAGCATGGACGGACAGACTCGCACTGCTTTGCCTTGACAGGCTTAGATCCTTTATGCGGTTTACCAGTACTCGTGTGCGGTCGGTTTCAGCTCTGCGGAAAGCATCATGCAGCCAATCTATTTCTTGAAGCCCCGATGGGTAATATTCAGTAAGATTCCGCTATTAAGACCACCTAAAATGAATACTTATTCTGTATTTAAAAGCTTATTTAGAAGGGTGCAGTTATTCTTTGTTTTCGTGTTTTCTGTACACAATGTCCTCTGGTCAGGGATCACATTTGGGACTGTTCAAGAGTGGTACTTAAGACCACATTTGAACAGTCCCAAAGGTGGTCTTAATACAGGAATTTAACTGTATTATATTTCATCCTGCTGTCCTTCCATCCTGCTACTTTGAGCTGATATTGTTTCCCTAGGGATGAAGTATTTTCATATAAGAGTAGCCCATGTTGAAAAGAACATATGTTTCAATCACAAAACACGCCTATATGATTCTGACCTTCTTTACCCTCACTTTTATATTGTAACTCCGGGGTTTACAGGAGTAGTTGTCGGCTCAAAAACATCGTTAGAATCGCCTCCTGGTCATACATTCTGCGGTCATTGTCTCCTGCTAATTCAAAAGACAGTTTCTGGCACAAAAATGTGCATTTAACTGTTCAGAATGACTAACCCCGCCCAGGAAAAATTGTGGTTACGTTAATTGTCAGTTAACGTATCGTTAAACAATTCAAATTTTGATATGGCAAATATACAGATATTTTGTTGAAAAAAATCTAAGCAGCTTTTGCAAATGCAAAAGCTGCTCACATTTTCAGAAAAAAAAAAATACCTCTAACATTTTATTTACCAGAACAGTGTACAATTTGACCACTAAGGAGCTCGGTAAGCTACTCGTAACAATGCTTAATACAACCGACCCCGGGACATGACCTGATCGTGTTGAACGGACCGGCCGTGTTGTTGACATGTGGTGACCAGCCATCTGACCAGGCCCAGTTATTGAACATTTTTGAGCATTTTTTTTTTTCACTCATACATTTTGAAATTCCAACAATTATTGTACTTTCATGAGAAGGAAAAAAATTCTCTGCTGATCGGAACAGGAATATTGCTTTATTTGTTCGCACTTCCAAATTATTGAGTATGATAAATATCGTGCTCAGTTGAGTTGAGCATTTTTTCATAATCTTAGCTCAAGGATTTTACTGTGAACTGCTTCAATAGCTCGTTAGTGAATACAGTGGCTTTCAGTTTTTCTCCTTTCTCTCTCTCTCTCTCTCTCTCTCTCTCTCTCTCTCTCTCTCTCTCTCTCTCTCTCTCTCTCTCTCTCTCTCTCTACCATCATTACTCCTTTTTTTCTGAGATAAGACACAAAATGACCCATAATGGTTGACGTGACATTAAACTTCAACAGTTACATCCATCTATTTCTGGCATTTATTTGATTTTAGGTTTTACGTTCCCGTCATCACCGTTAGGTTATTTTTTTTTATGTTGTTTACATGTACAACATTTGTGGGATTTTTCCCTACACTGAGATGAATTGACATCTCAAGTCATGCCGCCCAATGAAACCAATAGGATTTATATGCACAGACAGTCAGACTCGCACTACATGTACTTTGCCTTGGCAGGCTTTAATCCTCATGTGCGGTCGGTTTCAGTTCTGCGTGGAAGCACCATGTAGCCCAATCTATTACTCCAAACCTCCTCACTTCCTGTTTTAGTTCCTGTTTATTTATCCCTCATGAAGATTCATCCACTCTCGAAACTCGGGAGATAATTCTTTCCTTTAACTCTTATCCTGCTGTTAACGACAACCCCTACCTTTGCAAACAGTGTAGATCCAGATCAGATGGCTTCTGAAGAAGCCATCTGATCAGGATCTACACTGTTTGACATCCAGTTTATGAATTTGCAGGAATAAATTACATTAATTAATCCGATTGGTTCCGAGTAAGAAGAGTCCTTTTAACAAGGGTGGTACGAGTAAGAATGACTGTTTCAGTGTGTCGTCTCCCCTGAAAGTATGTACATAACCCTTAACTGTCACAGTGTTGTTGTTTTTTTTGTTTTGTTTTTTTTTCATTCATTTTGGTCGATTGTTTATCAATCGATCAAAGGTTATAAAGCGCAAGTAACTCTTCAGTGCTAAAGTTTACGTGACTATCACTGATGTGTAGGAAATCCAGGTACTGTTTATTTTTATTGCTGTGAGGAGGTAAGAGTGTCGCCGTATATGTGTGTGTTATTGTACTATTCCCCTGATGAGTTATAAACGAAACCGGTTGGGAATAATATTATTTACTGTGTTTTCCGTGTGATGTCATTTCTCTTATATATATATATATAGAATATTCTAATTATGTCCCCGGCATTGAGATGAAATGACGCCCTGTCGCCCAATGAAATCAATAGGGTTTACAAGCATGGGCGGTCCGACTCGCACCGCTTTGCCTGGGCAGGCTTAGATCCTCTAAGCGGTTTACTAGTACTCGTGTGCGGTCGGATTCAGCTTTGCGTGGAAGCATCATGCAGCCCATTTATTTCTTCAAGCCCCGATGGGCGGGGGCCGGTGTAGCCGTAAGAGAGTAATTTATAGTACTTGGACTAGCATCATTGGTTGGGCTTGACAAACAGTGTAGACCCAGATCAGACGCTACATAACGCGGTGTCTGATCAGGATCTTCATGTTTTGCTTACATTCCAGGGGCAGCTGTTCAAAGCATTGTTAGCATAACGAGATCGTTGGTGGTCAAATTATTAGTGTTCTACCAAGAACATTATCTGAAATTCTGGTATTTTTGCTGAAAAAATGTGAGCAAAAGCCATTTTTTGCTGAAAAAAATGTGAGCAGCTTTGCATTTGCAAAAGCTGCTTACATTTTTTTTCAACAAAAATATCAGCAAATTTGCCATATTAAATGAGCAATGTTTTAGCGATATGTTAACTAACGACGTCGTTAGTTTTGAACAACTGGCCCCAGGGATGCAAGGTTTTAAAACGAAATTGTAACAATCTACGTCACCGCTCAGGACTATTTTCCCAGCCTACATTAAGAGATAATCAAACCATCTGTGTCCTCAGTGTTTTGATTATCTTTTATTTAAGAAATAGATCAGCTCTAACTGTGATTTGTTTAGTAATAAATCACAGTTTGGAGGTCAGTTGTAAAGTAGACAAATCACGAGCGCGTAGCGCGCGTAATTTGTCTACTTACAATTGACCGACAAACTCACAGTTTGGAGGTCAATTGTAAAGTAGACAAATCACGAGCGCGTAGCGCGCGTAATTTGTCTACTTACAATTGACCGACAAACTGTAATTTATTACTCAACAAATCACAAACTAGAGCTGATCTATTTCGATTTTCAAAAAAAACACATGGGGAACAACTTCAAAACAAAATATTGAATGTCTTACTAAACTACAAAAACGTGCTGCACGCATCATCCTAAACGCTGATTACAATACACCATCTTTAGAGACGTTCAAAGAGTTGGGTTGGTCATCTATTCCAAATCGCCACAGCTATAATAAGGCAGTGCTCACATACAAAGGTTTAAACGGTCTTGCGCCGGAATATATCTCTGATTTACAAAAGCCAGTATCTGAAACACATAATCGAAATTTACGATCGGCAACAGATGGCTCCCTGTCAGTTCCAAGATCTCGAATATCTCTTTTTGATCGATCCTTTTCAAGCTCTGCGCCTAAATTATGGAACTCACTTCCCAAAGAAATAAGAACATCTTCATCATTTGACATCTTCAAACGGTCGGTAAAAGGTCACTGCACGACCCGCAGAAAAAGCGACCGACTGAAGTCGGTTGATTTTCTGGGAGTGCCCTAAAATCACCGTGTCATTCTGTCAGTCTGTCTGTCCGTCCGTAACCCGTCTGTGAAATTTGGTGATAGTGACTTAACCGATTGGAATATTTAAATAATTTTTGGCATACTGATAGATATCAATGAGATCTAACCAATGAACCTGCCAAATATTACATTCCATTTAATATAGCCTCGCCGAGGCGAAAAATGTGAAAATTTTCGAACTGCTTCTCCTCGGAAACCGTTGGGCCGATTGAAGTCAAATTTCATATGGAGCCTCTATGGGATAAGTAAAACCAAAATTTGCTCACGGGGTCCAGGTCACATGACCAAAATGGCCGCCAAGCCATATATGGTAAAAACCCTTCAAAAATAGTCTTCTCCACAACCACTGGGCAGATTTCCACGAAATTTGATAAATAGCATCTGGGACGTAGGCCCATCATAAAGTGCTAAAATGGTGACCCTGGGTTGACCTTGACATTCTTTGTGCCTAGGTCAAACTTTGACACATATGCTTTTGTATTGGAAAAGTAAGAATGCATTTTATCCTGCAAACGATTCAGAATACAGTACTAAAGTATAAGATATATTTTTGCTCCTTACGATAAGTCGCATTTATTGGGGGAACCGTTTTAGGTCCAGGTCAAATGACAAAAATGGCCGCCATAGGGGTACCCATATATGGTAACACTCATAAAGCTAAAAGCATCCGGCGGGTCGTGAACTTCAGCTGAAGCACTGGTTTCCTATAATAATAGTATAAGTAATTTTACATAAAGTATAAAGGGGGAGTTCCAGCCTATAGTAAATTTCCATAGGGTTCTGCCCACGCACAGATTTTCATGATATTGTGCATAATTACTGTTTGGTAAATGACTATTCATTATTTAGCTATTTCACTCTTATATCTGTTTTCGTTATAAATCTACAATGTTTTGTTTATGTCCACATCTGAAAGTAGGGGTACCCCCAAACTAGTGTATATATACATTCCACCTTTTGATGTTTTGGAGTTATTTTGTTCTCAGGCATCACTGTAGTCATCTGTGATTATCTTTGTATCACATTTAGCATTGTTTAGGCAAAGTTCAATACACCATGCTCAATTTCATATGGAGCAAACCTCAGAATTCACAACCATAAAATCTTTTGTAGTATGTTTGACGTTTGATTTCATACTGTTGCAGTTCTTGTCACCCCGTCATTTTAATATGAAAATTGACCATATATATGTAGAACATTTTAACAAACTTTCTTGAAAATCTGAGACCGGTAACATACCGCATTTGAACATTGAATAGTAATGGTCAGAGTTTTGAATTGTTTCAAACCATTTGTAGATATCATATGGTGTGACATTTTCAATCGAAAAAATTGCTCGCCAATATATAATAAACATGAATATATGTTTATATGATGGTGTATAGTATGAGCTCATATATAATCAGCATTTGTAACAATTATGATGCCCTGATGAACACCAAAAACACAATTCATTTCGAGGTTTCGTTAACAATTCAATCAGATCTGATTTTAAAAAAAATACTTTAGAACAAGCGTTTTTGCATTTATGTAATTCTAAATAGAAGTGGAGGCAATGCTGAAGCTCAGTATGACAAAGATTGTTGAAATGGCAAGTAAACTGGATGGTTCTGTAAACCAGACAATTTTACTTGACTCAAATAAGTATGTATTTAACTGATGCAGTGATCTTAAAAAGTTTGAAAAGTCTGATTGTCATACTGGAATGACACAGGTTGCTTGAATGGTCAAGAATAATGATGTTTGTATTATGTTTCAGCCAGGTGATCATAATAACACAGACATTATTTTCTGATCTTTTGGCCCACTGTATACACAGATTACTGGAGACAAAATGGTACTGTTGTTTTGGCTCACTCTGACAATGCCCCTTCAGTCTACTTCAATCGCACTAACTGTCACCTTGCAAGAAAGTTATATTCTTAAATATGATCATCTATGTTCTAAAATATGATCCAGAAAACAAGCAGTTATTTTTGGAAAGCATTAATTAATATAATAGAGAAGACTTAATTCAACTTTCAAACACTTTCACAATTTAAAATAGCGAACAGTACATGTGCTAGCAGTATTTTAGAAAAATGTGAAGTCAGCTGCACTGATTTTGATTCAGCCAATGTGCTAGTGGTACAGCAAACAAGTGATTCATGCTATTTGTAAATCTTCGCCCCCGTCCGTTTGGGCTTGAAGAAATTGATTTGGCTGCATATTGCTTCCACACAGAGCTAAAACTAACCAAACACGAGTACTGGTAAACCGTTTAGAAGGACTAAGCTTGCCTAGGCAAAGTGGTGTGAGTCAGACCGTCCAATGTATATAAGCCTTGTAGTTTCATAGGGTGGCAGGGCTTGAGATATCATTTCATCTCAATGTCGGGAACAAGTCCCACAAACTTGGAAGCAGCATCTCCAAAATGATCTAAATAGTGTTAACGGGGATATTAAACCTCAATACAAACAAACAAACAAACCATTTGTAAAACCGATGAATACAGAGCCAGAAAACTTAACATAGATGACAAGTATTGCATACATAAGACTACATATGCAAATGGTATTTCAGCATCTAAATACAATATCAGCTATCAAATAAATGTTTTACAGCAACTTGCCTTCCATCTGTATCATTTCGGGAAGTGTATGCAAGATGATAAATATGCAAATAGTTTCAGTGTGACTAGTTATGCATTTATTTTGAAGACTAAAACATTGCAGCAAACACTTTTGCCTGTTATGATGAACCTAGAATAAATGCAGAAAATGCTTTTAATGGTCTCACAAAAGCTTTGATGTGTGTGTGTGGGGGGGGGGGGGGAGTCTCTTTGACCAAGTGCAAGTCTCTTTGACCAAGTGATGTAAGAAAAAATAACCAATACATGGACTGATCAATAATACGAACAAATAAGAAAATCAGCCTGTCCTTTCACATATGACAAATTATTGACTGCTGTTTTATTTTAAAGAGAGAAGCCTCCGTGGTGCAGTGGTTACGCTACTCGCCTTGTAAACCAGGGATCGCAGGATCGATCCCGGGCTTCTCCAGACTTTCGGATGAGTCTTTAAACCGAGGTCCCGTCTCCGTATGACCTTAGCTGTTGGTGGGACGTAAAACTAAAACTCACTCACTCACTCACTTTATTTTAAAGAGGGAAATGTCAACAATAGTTACAATTAAGGAAACAATAGGATTATGAAAGTAATTAATTAAGCAAACTCAATACACCATTGTGTATTACTGACATTAATATCTTTGTATTGCGGGTTTAAAAAAAGACCAAATAAAATAGGGTAAAAATATCCACCTTGTCTTATTCCTATTGTGTCATAATACATTTTTTCAGCATAACAGCTTTTGCAATGCTGTAAACACTAACACTCATCGTGATCACTGCATTATATTTTTCTCTCTGCTAATGTATGTTCTCATCTACTATTTAAAACCCAAACTAAAAATCATTCTCTGTCGAACAGTGTATTTTTTGTTTGTGTGTGTGTGGGTGGGGGGGGGGGGGGGGGGGGGGAAGGGGGTGCAGGGGCGTAATTACGTAAATGCATATGCTAAACTTTGCATGGTAAGGTGACACTATATGGTCAAAAAATACAATAAATATATACTTAAAAAAAATCTGGTCCCCTGATATTGCAAATGGCTTCATCACAAAAATAAACCCAAACACATATCTGGCAATCAAAAACAATGTTACCGGTTTCTGATTTTTTACAAAATTGTTTGCTATATAGAGGATATATGTGGCCAATTTTATGTGTAATATCTTGGGGTGACAAGATCAGTAACACATCTAACAATTGGGATAAACATTTTACTTTTTATAAATTTTCATGAAAAATTTAAGAAATTTTGTGAATAAATTCATCAGAAAAATTAAAAGACCTAGACACATTTATATTTTTGGTATTATATGAATCCTTTTAGAGTTCTGATGCCAATCAAAGCAACAAAATTTGAAAACAATTGAGCTTGTTGATTTAAGAATGAAAAGTTTTCAGGTGTGTATGACCTCTACAGGGGATTACCTCAGGGAGCTCTCCTGAGAACTATAGTCATTAATCAAATAAAACAAAGTTATATATATAGTTGATAGACCTAAAGTAAACAACAACTGAAGTTTCAAGAAAATCTGTGCGTGGGCAGATTTGGAACTCCCCCTTTACGCCTCAGAGACGCTGTTACTGAAAATTACTGGGACTCCCGTTGAAAAGCTTAACCCTACAATCTCGTATTTCGCAGCACCCCAGCTGCCCCGGGTACAATTTTGCTCTTGACGAGTTGAAGAAGACAGGTGGTGAGGCAATGGTTTATACTCCGAGGCCTTTTGTCGGCCATGTGATGGAAAATATAGGTATTATAGCATGCTAATTATTTTAATCTTCCAAGTCCAAGTCATTAGTTTACACCGTCTATGGCGTGGGATATGTTGCAAAATTCAATAGATAAAATTTATATGCATAAAATACATTTAAATGCGATATTGAAGTATTTGAATGCAAAATCTTTATGTAGGTGCAATATTTTTTTGTTTTAGATGTAAAAACTTTTTATTTTAAATGCTATATAATTATTTAAATTGCGAAAAATAATTTCAGTTTAATTTTATATTTAAATGATATAAAATGATTCAAATGCCTAAACGCGGTTTAATTTTTCAAAACACATTTAGATTCACAAAAATCATTTAAATGATATAAACTCATTTTAATGCATAAACATGGTTTAATTGTCAAAACACATTTAGATTCACAAAAAATCATTTAGATGCATAAGCATGCCGGGAAGGTTAATAGCGTGACGTAGTCAATCGGTAACGAGTACAAGTTATAGCTTTACACATAGATGTTATTATCCATCAATGGTCTCTTGGTTTTGCTTTGGTTTAGCGACCCTTTCAGGATTATTTCACGTATATTGAGCCGAAATTTTATTCAGAAGGTGGGTAAACACCGGTGTGCCCGGAGCAAAACCACCTGACATTCCTTTGCAGAACTTGGCGTCTCACATGTGACCCGAGCCAGGCTCGGACAATTGCGATGTGAAATGGTATTTTGGTCTCACGGTATATAGAGTGGGTGCTCATTTCATAAAAGATGCGCGCAATGAAAACAGATTTATTTAAAGGACTGAATTAGCTTTACTGCTACTGCTGGTAGTAGTAGCAGTAATGCTGCTGTTACTGTTATCTTCACGTCGAACTTCAATGACTAAATTTTATCCTAGTGCGCAGATTTCGTAGATGCGCAGAAGTACGCTACATGGCTCTAAGATACTCTTTTTATGAAAGGCATGAACAGTCATGAAAGATACTCTGTATACCGTAAGACCAAGAGTCCCACAGATGGATAATGACGTCTGTCTCCAAGACTTGATTGTTCGATTTGAGGTTTAACGTCCCGGTCATCACTATTTAGCTAATTTTGGAGACATTGCTTCCAATTTTGTGGATTTTTTCCGACATTGAGATGACATTACATCTCAAGCCTTGCAGCCCAATGAAACCAATAGGGTTTATATGCATAAACGGCCCGACTCGCACCACTTTGCCACTCCTAAGTGCTGTGTGAGTACTCATGTGCGGTCGGTTTCAGCTCTTCGTGGAAGCACCATGAGGCCCAATCTATTCCCCAAGCCCCGATGGACGGGGTTCTATTACATGTACTGAGTATACCTGTTAGCACGAGACATTTCTATCATTCTAACATTCTAACTTCTAATTTCTAACTCCTTACTTCTCAAGCCCTGTCGCCCAAAGAAACCAACAGGGTTTATAGGCATGGACTCGCACCGCTTTGCGTGGGCAGGCTTACCATAGTATAGTTTATATTATCTTGTCCTTGGGGTCATTGATTCCATTGTGAAATTTTGAGAAGAGAATATTTGAGGGTCACTGCTGAGGCCTAATTGGCCGAAACTAGCGAGCCTATCCCAGAAAACCTGTACACTCCATGTTTTTCAGCTTTGTAGTGTATTCCTTGCCTCCAAAGAATAACCCTTTCTAGAACATATTTAACGTCACTACATCTGGTGTCTGGGAATGTGTGGCGGCCGTAAAAGGTCTCCCTGCACTACACCATATTGTAGTTTATATTTTCTCGTCCTTTGGGACCATTGATTCCATTGTAAAAATTTGAAAATATCTGAGGGTCACAGATTGGGCCCCTGCTAGCATTCTACATAAATCTACAGCGGGCCGTTAGCGGCCCGTCAGCTACCCTGACGGGCCGCTAACGGCCCGCTGTAGATTTATGTAGAATGCTTACTGGGGCCTAACTGTCCGAAACTAGCTAGTCTGGCCCAGAAAACCTGTACACTCCATTTTTTTCCAGTGTTGTAGTGTATTCCTTGCTTCCAAAGGATAACGCTTTCTATAACATATATAACGTCACTACAGCTGGTGTCTGGGAATGTGTGGCGGCCGTAAATATCTCCCTGACCTACACCATAGTGTAGTTAATATTTTCTTGTCCTTTGGGATCATTGATTCATTGTGAAATTTTGAAAATATTTGAGGGTCACTGATGAGACATAATTGACCGAAACTAGCTAGTCTGGCCCAGAAAACCTGTACACTCTAAGTTTTCCAGTTTTGTAGTGTATTCCTTGCTTCCAAAAGGATAACCCTTCTAGAACATATTTCACGTCACTAAAGTTGTGTCCGGGAATGTGTGGCGGCCGTAAAAAGTCTTCCTGTCCTACACCATAGTGTAGTTTATATTTTCATGTCCGTTGGGATCATTGATTTCATTGAGAAAAATTTTGAAATTATTTGAGGGCCACTGATGAGGCCTAATTATCCGAAACTAGTTAGTCTGTTTCAGAAAACTGTACACACCATGTTTTTCAGTTTTGTAGTGTATTCCTTGCTTCAAAAGGATAACCCTTTCTAGAACGAATTTAGATCCTCTAAGCGGTTTACCATTACTCTTGTGCTGTCGGTTTCAGCTCTGCGTGGAAACAGCATGCAGCCAATCTATTTCTTCATGCCCCAACGGGCAACGGCCGATGTATTAGGGTAGGGTAGGGTAGAGTAGGGTAGGGTAGGGTAGGATAGGGTAGGGTAGGGTAGGGTAGGGTAGGGTAGGGTAGGGTAGGGTAGGGTAGGGTGGGTGGGTTGGGGGTGGGGTAGGGGTGGGGTGGGGTGGGTGGGGTAGGGAAGGGGTGGGTAGGGGTGGATAGTGTAGGGGTGGGTAGGGTAGGGTAGGGTAGAGTAGGGGTCGGTAGAGTAGGATACACAAACCCACCTACCCGCCAATACCTAACTTCCTACCCACCCGTCAGGCCCGCCTGCAAGCCCACCCACCCACCAACTCGACCACCCACCGGCCTTCCTACCTACCTTGCTACCTACCTAACTTCATACCTACCTACCTGCTTACCTTACTAATTACCTCCCTGCTCACCTACCAACTAGCCTGTCTACCTGCCTGACTACCTACTTACCTTCTGAACCTACCTACCTACTTACCTCCCTGCCTACCATCCCTAAAGACCTCCCTACCAACCTGTCTACCTACCTGCCTACCTGTCTGCCTGCCTGTCTGCCTGTCTACTTACCTACCTATCTGACTACCTACCTACCTAAAACCGTACATGACTACTGTATGCATGTAAGTATGTAGGTTAGTAGGTAGGTAGGTTGGTAGCAGTCAGGCAGTCAGGTAGGTAGGTATGTAGGTTGGTAGATATGTAGGTAGAAAGGTATGTAGGTAGGTAGGTAGATAGGTTTGATTTGAGGTTTAACGACCCCGTCAACACTTAATATGACATTTTGGACGTTGCTTCCAATTTTGTGGGACTTTTACACGACATTGAGATGAAATGACATCTCAAGCCCTGTCGCCCAAAGGATTTATAAGCATAGATGGTCCGACTCGCAGCACTTCTACCCGTACACTACTACTGTATGTATGTAAGTATGTAGGTATGAAGGTATGTAGGTAAGTAGGTAGGTAGGTTGGTAGGTAGGTAGGTAGAAGAATAGTTCTTTCCCCGAACCATTAGAGATTGGAATGCCCATCCCGATTCGATTATTTCGACAGCTGAAGGTGCTGGTGACCGTGTAACTAAGTTTACCTCTTTGGTTAGAGCTAGGGACTAACTTCCCATATCACAGGTCCTGGTGTATGAATGTCATTTGACGTGCCACCAGTAACAATTCTGATCCTAATACTTTGCCTTGGCAGCCTTAGAACTTCCAAACGGTTTACCAGTACTCGTGTGCGGTCGGTTTCAGCTCTGCGTGGAAGCATCATGCAGCCTATTTATTTCGTCAAGCCCCGATGGGCGGGGACCGGTAGGTAGGGCGGGTGGACAGACAAGCAGGCATGCAGGGGTTAGTAGGTAGGTAAATAGGGAGGTAGATAGGAAGGTAGGTATGTAGGTAGTTACCTACCTGGAAAGGCAGGTGGGTGGACACGTAGGAATGTAGGTAGGTTGTGGGGGTTAGTATTTGGGATTGTAGGAAGGTAAGTTGGTAGGTATGGCGGGTGGGTAGGTAGGTAGGTAAGAATGTCGGTAGTTAGGTATATACGTAGGTTGAATAGGGTGGGTGGGTACCTACCTACCTGAAACCGTACATTACTACTGCAGGTAGGCAGGCAGGCACGCATGTACGCACCAATCTACACAAAACACACCGACCCTCCCCTCCCTACCTGCCTGCCTACCTACCTATCACCTACATACGTATCTAACTACGTACATAACTACCTACCTACCCACCTGTCTACCCCAAACTCACCTACTTTCCAACACCTACCTACCTACCCGAATCGTACCTGCCTGTCTGTCTACCAACGTACCTGTCTGCTTGCCTACCAACGTACCTGTCTGCTTGCCTGCCAACGTACCTGCCTGCGTACCTACCAACTTGCCTGCCTGCCACCGTACTTCCTGCCTGCCTACCCGTTCTGCCTGCCTACCAGCCTACCCGTTCCGCCTGCCTGCCGTTTGGTTCTGTCTGCCTACCTACCCGTTCTGCTTGCCTGTCTTTCCACCCGTTCTGCCTACCTGTCTTCCTACCCGTTCTGCTTGCCTGCCTACCTACCTGTTCTGCCTGCCTACCTGTTCTACTTGCCTACCCGTTCTGCCTGCCTAGATGCCCGCTCTGCCTGCCTACATGCCTGCCCGTTCTGCCTGCCTGCATGCCTGTCCGTTCTGCCTGTCTGCCTGCCCGTTGTGCCTGCCTGGTCTGCCTGTCCGTTCTGCCGGCCGCCTACCTGCCCGTTCTGTCTGCCTTCCAGCCAATTCTGCCGCCTGCCTGCATGCCCGTTCTGCCTGCCTGCCCGTTCTGCCTGCCTGCCAGCCCGTTCTGTCTGTCTACCTGCCTGCCCCTTCTGCTCGCCTGCATGCCTGCCTGTTCTGCCTGCCTGCCTGCCCGTTCTGCCTGTCGGCCTAACTGCCCGTTCTGCCTGCCTGACGGCCTGCCTTCCTGCCTGCCTATTCTGCCTTTTGCCTACCTGCCAGCCCGTTCTGTCTGCCTGCATGCCCGTTCTTCCTGCCTGCCTGTCTGCCCGTTCTGCCTGCCTGTCTGCCTGCTCGTTCTGCTTGCTTGCCTGCCTGTCGGTTCTGCTGCCTGCCTGCCCGTTCTGCCTGCCTGCCTTCCCGTTCTGCCTGACTTCCCGTTCAGCTTGCCCTTTCAGCCTGCCTGCCCGTAATGTCTGCCTGGCCTGCGTGCCCGTTCTGCCTGCCCGGTCTGCCTTGACTTCCCGTTCTGCCTTGCCTGCCCTACCCTGTCTACCTGCCTATAACCGTATACTACTACTGTAGGTAGGTAAGTATGTAGGTGGGTAGGTCCAGAAAACTGTACACTCCATGTTTTTTTTCAGTTTTGTAGTGTATTCCTTGCTTCCAAAGGATATCCCTTTCTAGAACATAATTAGAGCCTCTAAGCGGTTTACCAGTACTCTTGTGTGGTCGGTTTCAGCCTTGGTTGGAAACACCATGCAGCCAATCTAGTTCTTCATACCCTAACCGGGCAAGGGTCGATGTGGTGTGGTAGGGTAGGGTGGGGTAGGGTAGGGTAGGGTAGGGTAGGGTAGGGTAGGGTAGGGTAGGGTAGGGTAGGGTAGGGTAGGGTAGGGTAGGGTAGGGTTAGGGTTAGGGGTAGGGTAGGGTAGGGTAGGGTAGGGTAGGGTATTAGGATATTAGGGTAGGGTAGGGTAGGGTACCTACCTACCTACCTATCTACCTACCTACCCACCGTCAGGCCCGCCGTCCGCCTGCAAGCCCACCCACCCACCAACCCGGCCACCCACCTACCTACCTTGCTACCTACCTATCTTCTACATACGTAACTTCATACCTACCTACCTGCTTACCTTACTAATTACCTCCCTGCTCACCTACCAACTAGCCTGTCTACCTAACGGCCTACCTACTTACCTTCTGAACCTACCTGCCTACATACCTGCCTGCCTACCTTCCCTAAAGACCTGCTTACCTGTCTGCCTGCCTACTTACCTACCTATCTGACTACCTACCTACCTATCTGACTACCTACCTACCTACCTAAAACCGTACACTACTACTGTATGTACGTAAGTATGTAAATTTTGTTTGATTTGAGGTTTAACGTCCCCTCAACACTGTAAAGGTCATTTTGGAGACGTTGCTTCCAATTTTTTGGGACTTTTACCCGACATTGAGATGAAATGACATCTCAAGCCCTGTTGCCCAATGAAACCAATAGGATTTATTAGCATGGACGGTCCGCCTCGCACCGCGGTTCCTAGACAGGCTTAGATCCTCTAAGCGGTTTACCAGTACTAGTGTGCGGGTCGGTTTCAGCTCTGCGTGGAAGCATCATGCAGCCCATCTATTTCTTCAACCCCCAATGGGCGGGGCCAAAGTATGTAAATAAGTAAGTAGGTAGGTAAGTTGGTAGCAGGCAGGCAAGCAGGTAGGTAGGTGTGTAGGTATGTAGGTAGAAAGGTATGTAGGTAGGTAGGTCGCCCAAGGATTTATAAGCATAGATGGTCTGACTCGCAGCACTTCTACCCGTACACTACTACTGTATGTATGTAGGTAAGTAGGTTGGTAGGTAGGTAGAAATCACTATTCATTGGCGTTTCAGGCGCTTACTGCAAGAACTGACATTTACAAAAAAAAATAGTTCTTCCCCCGAACCATTAGAGATTAGAATGCCCATCCCGATTCGATTATTTCGACAGCTGAAGGTGCTGATGACTGTGTAACTAAGCTAACCTCTTTGGTTAGAGCTAGGGCCTAACTTCCCATATCACAGGTCCTGGTGTATGAATGTCATTTGACGTGCCACCAGAAACAATTCTGATTCTGATACTTTGCCTTGGCAGCCTTAGATCTTCGAAGCGGTTTACCAGTACTCGTGTGCGGTCGGTTTCAGCTCTGCGTGGAAGCATCATGCAGCCCATCTATTCCGTCAAGCCCCAATGGGCGGGGACCGGTAGGTAGGGCGGGCGAACAGACAAGCAGGCATGCAGGGGTTAGTAGGTAAGTAAATAGGGAGGTAGATAGGAAGGTAGGTATGTAGGTAGTTACCTACCTGGAAAGGCAGGTGGGTGGACACGTAGATATGTAGGTAGGTTGTCGGGGTTAGTATTTTGGATTGTAGGATGGTAAGTTGGTAGGTATGGCGGGTGGGTAGGTAGGTAGGTAGGTAAGAATGTTGGTAGTTAGGTAGGTTGAATAGGGTGGGTGGGTACCTACCTACCTACCTACCTGAAACGGAACATTACTGCAGGCAGGCAGGCAGGCAGGCACACACGCACGCACCTATCTACACAAAACATACCGACCCTCCCCTCCCTACCTACCTGTCTGCATGTCTACATATCATCTACATACATAACTACCTACCTACCAACCTCTGTCTGCCTGCATGCATGCACGTTCTGCCTGCCTGCCAGTTCTGCCTGTCTGCCTGTCTGCCTGCGCGTTATGCCTGCCTGGTCTGCCTGTCCGTTCTGCCTGCCGCCTACCTGCCCGTTCTGTCTGCCTGCCAGCCAATTCTGCCGCCTGCCTGCCTGCCAGTTCTGCTTGCCTACCTGCCTGTCCGCTCTGTCTGCCTGCCGGCCCGTTCTGCCTGCCTGCCTGCCAGCCCGTTCTGCCAGTCTTCCTGCCTGCCCGTTCTGCCTGCCTGCATGTCCGTTCTGCCTGCCTGCCAGTTCTGCCTGTCTGCCTAACTAACTGCCCTCACTGCCTGCCTGACTGCCTGCCTACCTGCCTGCCCATTCCGCCTTCTGCATACCTGTCAGCCCGTTCTGTCTGCCGGCCTGCCTACCTGTTCTGCCTGCTGCCAGCCCGCTCTGCCTGCATGTCTGCCCGTTCTGCCTGTCTGCCCGTTCTGCCTGCTTGCCTGCCTACTCGTTCTGCTGCCTTCCTGCCCGTTCTGCATGCCTGCCTACCCGTTCTGCCTGACTTCCCGTTCTGCTTGCCCGTTCTGCCTGCCTGCCCGTTCTGTCTGCCTGGCCTGCGTGCCCGTTCTGCCTGCCCGGTCTGCCTTGCCTTCCCGTTCTGCCTTGCCTGCCCTACCCTGCCTGCCTGCCTATAACAGCATACTACTACTGTAGGTAGGTAATAATGTAGGTGGGTAGGTAGGTAGGTAGGTAGGTTGGTAGGTAGATAGGTTGGTAGGTAGATCATTTTGTGTATGTAGGTAGGTGTGCGGGGGTGGGTGGGTGGGTGGGTAGGTAGTTAGGTTTGTAGGTATAGGTAGGTACGTTTGATTTCAGGTTTAATGACCCCGTAAACACTTTATAGGACATTTTGGAGACGTTGCTTCCAATTTTGTGGGACTGTTACCCGACAGTGAGATGAAATGACATCTCAAGCCCTGTCGCCCAAATGATTTATAAGTATGATTGGTCCGACTCGCATCACTTTGTCTGGGCAGCCTTAGATCTTCCAAGCGGTTTACCAGTACTCGTGTGCGGTCGGTTTCAGCTCTGCATGGACGCATCATGCAGCCCATCTATTTCGCGAAGCCCCGATGGGCGTGGGCCGGTAGATAGGGTGGGCGGGCAGACAGGCAGGCATGCAGGGGTTTGTAGGTGGGTAAATAGGGAGGTAGATAGGAATGTAGATAGGAAGGTAGGTATGTAGGTAGTTATCCACCAAGAAAGGTGGGTAGGTGGACACGTGTGTAGGTATGTAGGTATGTTGTGTGGGTTAATATTTGGGATTGTAGGAAGGTAGGTTGGTAAGTAGGTAGGTATAGCGGATGGGTTTGTAGATAGGTAGGTAGGTAAGAATGTCGGTAGTTAGGTAGATAGGTATAGTAGCCGCAGATAAGATTGACAAGGCGGAGCTATCGTTTGTACCTGCCATAATAATATCCCATTAACAAAAAGGTAAACCAAGTCACCCGATTGTCTGAATTCCACTGTAACACAAGCATAGCTGCGGCGTATATGACCATTTCGTCCGCTTGCAGAAAGCGTGCGAAAGGCACTCTACCGAATCTTCTGGTTGACTCAGCGATTTTGACACATATTGACAACACCTGAATAGCTCTGCCAAGTCAATCTTATCTGCGACTACTATAGGTTGAAAAGGGTGGGTTGGTACCTACGTACCTACCTAAAACCGTACATTACTACTGCAGGCAGGCACATATCTACACAAAACACACCTACCCTACCCTCCTTACCTACCTGCCTACCTACCTAGGTACCTAACTACGTACATAACTATCTACCAACCTATCTACCTACCTATCTGTCCAAATCTCACCTACATTCCCAACACCTACGTACCTACCGGAAAGCTCGCCCACCCAACAGCCAACCAGCCACCAACCCACCAACTCACCCACCCACCTACATACTGACCCAAAACCGACCTACCTTCCTACCTGCCTGTCTACCAACGTACCTACCCGCCTGCCTACCAACGTACCTGCTTACCAACGTACCTGTCTACCTATCAACGTACCTGCCTGCCTATCAACGGACCTGCCTGCATCCGTACTGCCTGCCTATCCGTTCTGCCTGCCTGCCTACCCGTTCTGCCTACATGCCTGCGGACCCGTTCTGCCTGACTGCCTTCCTACCCATCTGCCTGCCTGCTTTTCCATTCTTTCCGCCTGTCTGCCTATCCGTTTTATCTGCCTTCCCACCCATTCTGCCTGCATACCTGCCTACCCGTTCTGCCTGACTACCTAACCGTTCTGCCGGTCTGCCTACCGGTTCTGCCTGTCCGTTCTGCCTGCATGCCTGCCCGTCTGGCTCACATGCTTGCCTCCCTTTTTGCCAGCCTGTCTGGCTGCCTGTCCGTTCTGCAAGCCTGCCCATTCTACCTGTCCGGCCTAAATGCCCGTTCTGCCTGCCCGGCATGTCTTGGCTGCGCGTTCTACCTTGCCTGTCCTGTCTTGTCTGACTGCCTTTAAACGTATACTTCTACTGTAGGTAGGTAAGTAAGTAGGTAGGTAGGTAGGTAAGTACCTATCTACACAAAATCCACCTACCCTCCCTTACCTACCTACCTACCCATAGTCCCGCCCGCACGCCTGCCTGCCAGCCCACCCACCAACCAACTTAACCACCCACCTTCCTTCCTAAAATCTACCTACCTTCCTACCCAACTACCTACCTTCCTACCCAACTTCATACCTTCATACCTACCTACCTGCCTACCTGACTACTAACCCGACTCAGCCTGCCTGCCTGCCAAAGACCCACCTGCCATCCCACTCATACCATCCCACTCTTACCTATCTACTTACCTACCTTTGCCTCGGTCGGATGCGCGTCTGACTGGTGATCAAGAGGACGCGGGTTAGATACCTGCCGGGGTCGGCAACATTCTTTCGTGGAGATTGATCATGAAATCTTTTCTACGTTAATTATCTCCCTTTCGATGATACAAGAAGGGCAGTTGTCAGTTTCTGGCGAAAGAATGTGCACTGTACTGGTTAACCGCTTACGCGTAAGTCTGTCCAGGAAAGGTGTGGCTAGGTAAACTGACCGGTTCAAAAATGACCTAACTAGTGTTGACTGGGCCGTTAAACTCCAATTCAAACAAACAAAACCTACCTACCTACCCCCCCCCCCCCCCCCACACACACCTACCTACCTACCTACAAAAAAACGACTTTTCTACCTACCTACCTACCTACCTACCTACCTACCTACCTACCTACCTACCTACCTACTTACCTACCTACAGTAGTAGTATGCGGTTATAGGAAGGTAGACCGGGTAGGCTAGGCAAGACAGAATGGGAAGGCAAGGCAGGCCGGACAGACAGAATGGGTACGCAGGCCAGGCAGACAGAACTGGCTGGCAGGCAGAAGGGGCAAGCAGAAGGGGCAGGAAGGCAGAACGGGAAGGCAGGCAGGCAGAACGGGCAGGCAAGCAGCAGAACGGGCAGGTAGGCAAGCAGGCAGAACGCGCAGGCAGACAGGCAGGCAGAACGGGCAGACAGGCAGGCAGGCCGAGCGGGCAGGCAGAACGAGCAGACAGGCAGACAGAACGGGCTGGCTGGTAGGCAGAAGGCAGAATGGTCAGGCAGGTAGGCAGGAAGTAAGGCAGGCGGAAAGGGCAATTAGACAGGCAGGCCGAGC
>OY757014.1:20057009-20072446 GCA_963580285.1 Lucinisca nassula | reverse complement strand
GAGGGGAGGCGTAGGGAGGAGGAGGAGCAGGAAAGAGGAGGATGGGGAAGGAGAAATTGAGGAGGAGGAGGGAAAGCAGGAGGAGGGAGGAGGAGGAGAAGGAGGAAGAGAGATGGACTAGGAGGGGAGGCGTAGGAGGAGGAGGAGGAGGGAAAGCGGATGTGTGAGGAGGAGGAGGGAGGAGGAGGAGGGGAAGGAGAAATGGAGGAGGAGGAGGAGGGAAAGGAGGAGGGAGGAGGAGGGGAAGGAAGAGGAGGAGGGGAGATGCACTAAGAGGGGAGGCGTAGGGAGGAGGAGGAGGAGGAGGGAAAGGAGGAGAAAGAGGAGGAGGAGGAGAGATGGACTAGAAGGGGAGGCCGTAGGGAGAAGGAGGGGAAGGAGAAATGGAGGAGGAGGAGGAGGGAAAGTAGGATTAGGGAGGAGAAGGAGAGGAGGGAAAGGAAGAGGAGGAGGAGGGGAGCTGGACTAGGAGGGGAGGCGTAGGGAGAAGGAGGAGGAAAGCGGATGTGGGAGGAGGAGGAGGAGAGAGGAGGAGGATGGGGAAGGAGAAATGGAGGAGGAGGAGGGAAAGGAGAGGAGGAGAAAGAGGAGGGAGGGGTGTGTGTATGTATGTATGCATGTAATCTGTCTTAATTGTGAATTGAGGCACTGTTAGTACTTTGATTTTTTTTGGTTGTAAGCCTTATGCACAATAAGGTAGATTCTCGGCACTGCTACTACTTTGATTTTTCTTCGTAGCAAGCCTTATGCACGATAAGGTAGATTCTCGGTACTGTTATTCCTTTGATTTTTCTTCGTAGCAAGCCTTATGCGCGATAAGGTAGATTCTCGTTACTGCTATTACCTTGATTTTTTTTTTCGTAGCGCTCCTTTTACACGACAAAGTAGATATTCGATACTGTTACTTCTTCGATTTTTTAGATGTCTTTCAGGGATCACCTCATTCTAACAAACGCTCAGAACTTAGGCGTTATGCGCCGCCTCACCGAGGCTGGATCCCGAAACCGTATTTAATGATCCACCTCAACACCCATCCACAACGTATCTTTAACGAGATGGTTCTGTTGTATGTATGTCTGACGCGCTGATTATTTTGATGTCCGAACACGCTCCCGGGGATGAAACCCAAAAAGTGCACCGTCCTTCGGATCGGTACGGTGCAGTTTAAAGACCCCTACCATATAAAGTTAGAGAACCATGTGAAAAAACAGCGTATAAATCTATATGCCATATTCTCATGGTCAAACCCACAATGGAATCTTCTGCCTAAAATTATGGAGTGTTCCAATAAAAGCGGTTTTAAGTTAGCGATAAGCTTTGCGAGATTAATGAGGTCAAGACCTACATCGACCGACGCGTCTGATCTGGGCCCACACTGTTTGCAAATGTCCCCGAAAAGGGTCAATAGGCATACGCGGAAAACGTGTATCGAAATTGAGAAATATTTGTTATAATACATAAAGGTCATCAAACGGCGTTTAAAGGAACTCACCTTACCCCATTTAAGCCGAATGAGTCCTTCCATCTTAGACGAGTGTAGACAATTCGGTCTGTGTCCGAGCACGTTCCATTGGCATCATTTGCTGGGGTAAAAGCCAAAAATTGCACCGTCCTTCGGTTCGGGACGTTAACTGGAGGTCCCTATGCTGGAAGAGTCATCTCCTGTGCAGGTCAAAGACCCCTATCGTAATTACACGATGACTTTGTAGGCTTTCAACCCTGCAATCTGGAGTGTATGTAATGTACACCTGCGAGTAATGGTCAAATGTGACCGATCGCAGTATAAGAAAGGAAAAGATACGGAGACGAAATGACATCTCAAGACCTGTCGCCCGATGAAACCGATAGGGTTTATAGAGGCCGCCTCGCACCGCTTTGCCTTGGCAGCCTTAGAACCTTTCCAGTATGAGGTCGTTTCAGCTCTGCGCAGCCTCATCTTTTTCTTTAATCCCCTATGAGCGGGGGCGGCTGAAGTGACGGTGACCATCGGAATTCATAAAAGTTAATACCTGGGTAAGTGTTGAAAAACAATTAATGCGGCTAATTTTAACGACCCGTAACGCGATAAAACTGACATAAACCCATTTAAATCGAATGAGTTTCTTAGACGAGTGAAGACGATTCAAAGGGCGAAATGGGGTGAATCTTTTCTCATTAAATTTCATCTGCGACGGAGAGAATTTTCCGTCTTCCTGGAGTATTTAGACAATGGCGATGTATATAAATAAACTAGTCGAAGTTAGAAAAAAAACAGCGTATAAATAGGCTTGAAATGGTGTCGAATTTAATGTGTCAGTCCTGTAACACGATAAATACTGACCAAAGGCCATTTAAGCCGAATGAGTTCTTCCATCTTAGACGAGTGGAATCGACAGGTAGTTGAAAAATGGCATTTACTGTCACGCCTATGCATATTTTTTTATAAAACTCTGATAGAAATGTGCCATCTACGATATGATTTTAGGCTTCTTGCTCATTTTCATGAAAAAAGTCATGATTCAAAATATTCCGTATAATGGGTCGTAGCCCGTACCATTTGCCTAGGGCCGTGTCATCAGGATCTACGCTGTTTGCCTCGTTTCATTTATAGGATGTTAGGCTTGAAATGGTGAGTGCTCGTAATGAGTGCGGAATGGGCGAATGTTTTTCTCATTATAGATCCACGTTCTATAATCGTAAATAGTCTAACCCATGTATGACAATGGACTCTCCCAGCCTAATAAGTACGGAGTGTTCCATTTTCCGATAGCTAGTGGTGAAGACCTACACCGGTCTGAAAGGTCATCTAGGGTCAGCCGACATATTAAACGAAGAGTTTAGCCATTCTGCAATCATTTAGTGACGAGGCAGCAAAGGGAGTAGGCAAAATAATGCGAATTATTTACTAAAAACCCGTATTTTTATTGTCGTCTGCTAATGTTTTCGCATCTTATTTAATTCGTCTGCTAAATATTTTGACATCTAATTTAGTCAAAAGAAGAAGAAGGGCTCGAGCTTCACCGCTCCTATCCGGTTCGGATCGAAGTGGACGCCTTCGCGGAATTTGGGTTGAAAGGAAGTACACGTACTGGTACGTTGGCCCTATGTATAAGCCATTTGCAGTCGGAATAGCGTGGTGTGGGAATTAGTAAGCGATTACGCAATTTTAAGTAGCCAAAATCGGATGAATTTCGCCTTCGCCTAAGCCCTTATTTTCTTTCCTTTGAACCCGGAACGAATGTCCGAGACCCCTACAGACAGGCCTGAGCAAACAGTGCAGACCAATTTGAGACGCCGCGTTCTCTCCACCTTGTAGATGATCCTGTATATATAGAAGACCCCCGTGCCCTAGGACGTGACGCTACCTTCCCGTGGTCTAGGGCGTTTCCACTAAACGCGTCACCTCAGCCGGCTTATGGTGGCCATCTTGGTCTCAAACTCCGCATCGAGAGCGACCCCCGCGAGGTCAAACCCAGGTCAAAATGGCGGCCATCTTGTCGACCGGCTTGTGACGTCATTGGCACCATAGAGTCCCCTATACTACTAGCAAAAAGTGAGAAAAATAATGTATACCCCCGTAAACCCCAGTTTTCTCTATATAAAGTGTATTACGGGGGTTTTCATTTCACTGTCTTGTTCACGCGATGATCTGATAAACGATCGACCCAAAAAAATAGCAGAACCTATAAATGCTTGGAGCATCAAAGTAGGTATAAGTGTAATGATGATTGCTAAAATCGCTAAAATGGGGGTGGGTCTGCTGAAAAAAATGTCCACCAGATTGCACAGCTAAAAATGGTAAACTCTTTAAAGAACAGCTCCTGATTCCAAGCCAACACAGAAATCTTCCTTTAATGACCCCTCTCCGCTGTACAAAATGACTTTCAAAGCTAAATATAGAAGAACCTGTAAGCAGCCATGTTATTACATCATAAGTTAGGTGAGCGAATAAGGACCACCATGGACCTCTTGTTAAAGGGTTCATGGGGACTGAACAAATAATTTGTCTAATTGGGCGAGGATTGCGGCCGCGTATAATCGATTTAAGCTCCCCCCCCCCCGCCTCCCCCCCCCCACCCCACGCAGTGGAATTCGTTTCACTGACCTTTCCAAGGCGGTTATTCTGTCGCGGTTTACATTTGTTAGAGTTCGTCTTTGAGTGCGTGTATCGCTTTATATTTTTCGCTTTGGATAGTCAATTGGCTATTTTATGGGAAAGTAGCTATCCTTCTGGCTTTTCGTTATTGATGTTTCCATCAGGGTCCAGTTTAATTTATGTTTTTGGAGTCTCTGTTGGGAGCCGTGGGTTAATTCTGGATCATTTCCTTTATTTCTTCTTTTGGAGAGTCATTTTAACGAGTATGTATGGACCTACTTCAGAGAGAGAGAGAGAGAGAGAGAGAGAGAGAGAGAGAGAGAGAGAGAGAGAGAGAGAGAGAGAGAGAGAGAGAGAGGGAGGGAGGGAGAGAGAGAGAGAGAGAGGGAGAGAGGGAGAGGGAGAGAGAAAGAGAGAGAGGGGCGCTTTATTTTGCTGTGAAAACTTAGGCTTTTATCTAGTTATTTTCATTGCACGCCGACCGGTCAGGCCTCAGGTTCCATGACGGTTTTAGCGTTAAATTTACTTAAAATTTAATTTAGGTAATATTGGTTCGTACCTGATGCCTGGGCTCTGGTTGTGCCCACCGGAGTCTAACCGTTAGTTTTCGTTTCTTACAGCATTTCAGTTATTTCATGCTGTCAAGTCCTCACCGCTGTTTCATCTCTGTAATTGTTCGATTTTTAATGACAGATTTTATCTGTCATCTCTAGCTGTCCTGCGTGTTGTAAAGTAGTTCCGGCTTTCTTACGACTTTCTTCCGGCTTTGACCGCCAAAGAAATATGAGTCCGCACAAAAATGTAGTCCGGTTAGGCGCAGTTATCAAAATTGTACATTCTATAATCGCAATACAAACTTTTGAAGCAGACGACTTGATGATTTTATCTTACCTTTCAGAGAATATATTCAGCACTTCATATGAATCAGCTGCATCATGCGAGACTGTATATCTAGATCAATGCGGCATCTGCTTTGACGTCTGCTCAGGATTTACACTGTTTTCTAACAGTGCTGTCAATATTTAATCCTTAAATACTAGCCGGTCAGCTGCAGACCAGAATATTAATGGGTTTTCCGACATTCGAGGTCAAGTCTAGGTCAGTTACAACTAGGTGTATATCAGACTTTGCGAGAAAGGCTGTCCCTTTCAACCCTGGAATATGGTACAGATACCTATGTAAACAGTGTAGGTCCTGTGATATAATTCTAGGTGCCATATTTAGCAGAATGGACGAGCCCAACTTCAGCGATGGAAGAGTACACTCCAGAAACTCAAGGCAGTAAATAAATCAAAGCACTGACAACACTCATGCCGATTGTCTCTAAATGCAGGCTGGTCATGAACGAGGACTTGGACTGATCCGTTTAAACTGAACGGAAGTTTAGTAGCTGATGCAAAAAATGTAGAACAAGATCAGCACCGTGTTCTGTGGCGTTTGATGTTAGTCTACATTGTTTGCCAGATCGAACATTTTTTCAAGTGCAGATTTTACAGATAACACTTACATGTAACCAAGACTGACAAACGACCCGGCTATGTTTGGGTTGATTGTTTGGCATTCGACCCGAAGTTACTAATAAAAAGGCGATTCAGAGTTAACGTCTGCGTGACTATCACTGACTTCTCAGAATAACCTTTTTCTTGCCGAAAATAGCCGCAGTGAGATCAGGGTATTCCATAAGACTGAAGAGGGTCATCCTGGAATCAAAGGGTGAGCTTGGCAAACATCGTAGACCAAGTTCGGACGCTGCAGAACGCGCTTCTTATCAAAATCTTCACTATTTGTTTGGAATTTCAGAGTTAAATTAAACAGTTTAATCTCGGCCCAGGTTTTTTTACCCCAACCTACATCCGACCAACACTTTCGGTGCTTAGATTTTGAAACCAAACGATTGCATGATTACAATACGCTTAGGCACCATGCCCTTAAGCTAAAAAGGTTAAATCAATCGACCGTGACGTATGGTTACCAGTCCGGCCACGATACTGTGTTTTGTATTGTTTGATTTGAGGTTTAACGTCCCCATCAACACTGTATAGGTCATTTTGGAGACGTTGCTTCCAATTTTGTGGTATTTTTATCCGACACTGAGATGAAATGACATCTCACGCCCTGCCGCCTAATCAAAACCAATAGGGTTTATATGCATGGACGGTCCGACTCGCACCTCTTTGCCTGGGCAGGCTTAGATCCTCTAAGCAGATTACCAGTACTCGTGTGCGGGCCGGTTTCAGCTCTGCTTGGAAGCATCATGCAGCCCATCTATTTCTTCAAGCCCCGATGGGCGGGGGCCAACGATCCTGTGTACCACCTTCACACCAGCACTGATAGAAACCACATGTTCAGGATCAAACTTTTAATGTATGATGTAAGGTCGTGCCTTGAAAAGAAGAAATTGTATTTTGTGTTCAAAAAGCATCAAGTGAGAACGTATTGCAACATTTTTCATTGAACCCTGGACAGTTAGAGTGAGTGAGTGAGTGAGTGTTTGAGTTTTACGCCCCACCAACAGCTAAGGTCATACGGAGACGATACCTCGGTTTAAAGACACATCCAAAAGTCTGCAGAAGTCCGGGATCGATCCTGCGATCCCTGGTTTACAAGGCGAGTAGCATAACCACTACATCACGGAGGCTTCTAATGGACAGTTAGAAGCTGGTCGGAAAGCGGATGGCGTTGACTCTGATTTTGGGTGCCACATGTGTGTGATCTATTTGTCTTTTGGAGCGACATCTTACTATCAACAGAAGACGGTAGTGGACGTCGGCGTAGCGGAAGACTGACGTCAGTACGTCAAGATCGATTCATCCGACAGACGCATATGCGAAGCAGATTTCCGCCGGCATTTGCTACACTGTACCTGTAGATAGACAAAGGGTTTCAACTACCGACTAATAAGCACTGACACTGTTCGTCGCCCTTATGTGATGCACTTTTGAGAGCTAGACGTCCCTGTCGTGACCAAAATAAAGACGAACACTTACGCTGGTGCATGAAATACGTACATGTATATTGGCGACTAAGCGACTCACGTGATATGCGTTTCAGTGACAAATCGCACTTCAGCGTGAATCACGCCGATTGTCGTTTCGAGATGTTTCGACACATGGGTGTAAGGTATGTCGAGGCGACGCGTGCGTAATAGAGCATGACATATCGGATGGAATAAGCGAAATGGTATGTCGAGCTATTGTAGCTAGCATCATTGACATTAAGAACATTCAAGATCATGGCTGAGACGTTAACTGAACAGCGAGACGTTACTTCAATCAAGTGCGTCGGCCTCACGTGGTTCCATTTATTTGTTTACGCTCAGAATCCGGGATATCTAATCCAGCAGGATTACGCGCATGTTTATAGTGCTGTTCTTACTCAAAAATGTCTTCAAGCCAATGGAATTCATGTACTGGACTGGCCAGCCTTTCTCCTCCGATCTCTTTGTGAAAAATAGAGTATCTTTTGGGGGGAGGTATCCACAACCGACCAGACAAAAATGTTACTAATTGCCAGTAGTATTGTTAAAACTTGAATTTTAATGTTTGGTTTTCAAAACGTAAATAGTTTCTTTCCAAAATTTGAAACATCGAATGGCATTTCATGATACCACCGGTGTATAGACATCTGCAAACATATCATACAATGGAATTTGCAGAACTACTTTTCTAAATTTTAAGATCTTTTTAGAAAGGTTGTCTGTAAGTTTTCACAGTGTTTTGATTTTCTCATAGAATCTGTCATTTCAGTGCCTTTGGCGCTTTGATTATTTCTTGCAGATGTAGCATTGATGGGTTAGGAAGCCTTCATGTGGACTGAACAAATTATTTCTCTAAGCCACGATATAAGTAATGGCGAAGATTGTGGCCACGTAAAATCAATTAACCACCCCCCCCCCATACACACACACACGCACACGCACACAAACAACCACACACACCAGTGAAATACTTTTTACTGACCGTTCCAATGTGGTTCTGATAATAATAATAATAATAATAATAATAATAATAATAATGATTACACTAGTAAACGACTTTATTTATAGAAGGTACATGTAACACATTTAGTAACTAGTACTTATCTTCCATGTGTCCCTCTTTTTTATTATAGTTCGTCTTTGCATTTGTTTATTGTATGAATCATTGGATGGCCATTTGGTATTTTGTGAGAAAGTTGATGTCCTTTTGGCTTTCCGCTAGTGATGTGATTCCATTAGGGCTTAGTTTTTTCATGTTTGCTAATGGGAGATGTTGGGTAATTGTATTAAAGATAAAATATATACTATGCGTATGGTTTACATTACAACTGATTCTATGTAGTGATTTGAGTGGACACCCTCATGACCGCCACAATATCTATGGTTCTAATGATTGTCCAGGACCTACGTTTAAAATCCTTAACGTAATTTCAACTTCAAGGTTTTACAAAAGGCACATCAAAGCCAGATATGATTTAACCGTAAAATGAATAAAAATATTCTTTTTACCACTAAGGGATGTGATCACCACTTTTCTTAAGGGGAATGGATACACCTTCAGGGGAGTCAACTCCTGCAATAACTATTTGGCTCCCATGTCAATAGGGGTCAACTCTTAAAGAAAAGAATTTGCTTCCGGGGAGTAAATTCTTTCCTTTAAGAGTACATCACTTTTCAGTGGGACAGGGCTTATAGAAAAGTTTAGAGGAAGTCCCAAAAGTTTTCTCCCTTAGAATTTTGGACAAATCTTACACTTTGGACAAATCTGCCAGGTGTAACCATTCCCCTTAACAGCTTTCATTCGTCTCTATATCGTCTCTGTATGTCTTTTTTCTGTTTTTTTTGGAGGTATTCAGAACAGGGGGTTTAGCGGGGATTATGGCCACATATAATCGATTTTAGCTTCTTATACTGTCCTCAAGGCGGTTGTACTGTTGTGATTAATGACTGTTGTTTGTTTGTTTGTTTGTTAGTTTTGTTTGTTTGTTTGTTTGTTCTATTTGTTTGTTTGTTTGTTTGATTTGAAGTTTAACGTCCCCGTCAACACTGTAAAGGTCATTTTGGAGACGTTGCTTCCAATTTTGTAGGGCTTTTACCGGACTTTGAGATGACATGACATCTCAAGCCCTACCGCCCAATGAAACCAATAGGGTTTATAAGCATGAACGGGCCGACTCGCGCCGCTTTGCCTCGACGGGCTTAGATCCTCTAAGCGGTTTACCAGTACTCGTGTGCGGGTCGGTTTCAGCTCTGCGTGCAAGCTTGCAACCCATCTATTTATTCAAGCCCTGATGGGCGGGGGCTATTATGATTGTTGTAAAAGGTCGTATTGCTAATACTCGTATTTATTATGGATAGCCGTTTAGCAATTTTGTGGGCGCGCAACTGTCCCTTTGGCTTTCTGCTTGTGGCGTTTTCATTATTTGGAGGCTGTTTTGTGTTTGTGTTTCTTTCCCTTTAGTGTCTTGGGCTATAGCATCGATTACTGATCATTGCTTTCCCTTCTGCTTGTTAGTAATTACAGAAGACCCTCATTATAGCAACAGCATTTTCCCTATAATTGTGTCGTTATAAAGAGTTTGCCATTAAAAAGAATCCAATTTAGGAGTATGATAGGTAATAAAAGGCCGTTTCCCCACTATTGCTCCAAGAAACCAATGTTATAGACATGTGTTAGAATCGCCTCGATTGGGAGATTCTAACAAATATCAGTAACATTTGTTTCTTGGAGTATTAGATTACATGACCCTTTCATGACTATAGACTCGACTTGTCCATTTCCAATACGATGGAAGCCCACACCGCTCGGAACCGAGGCTAAGCCTTTAGCTAGGAAGTGTTTCTATTCAAACTGTCGTTATAACGAGTTTTGTCGTTCTACGAATGTCGATATAAAGAGGGTTGACTGTACCTCTATATTATATTAAGTGGTAATCTATACAATCTGCTTTTCATTCGTTACCGAAGAGTACTCTTCATATTGTATCGATTCCTGATCATTGCTTTCACTTCATTCTAGTCAAAATCTGTATTAGGACAGCAAACATTGTTAATCCTGATAAAAGCGCTCATCATGGCCGTCTGTATCTAAATGTACACTGCTTGAGAGTCAGTTGTACAAAGCATTGTTAGCTTAACGAGCTCGTTAGTGGTCAAATTGTTAACAGTTCTGGCAAGTACAATATCTAATGTTGTGTGATTTTTGCTGAAAAAATATAAGTATATTTGCCATATTAAATGATCAAAATTTTAACGATAGTTAACGACGTCGTTAGTTTTGAACAACTGGCCCCTGGTCTACAGGGCTAAACAATATGAAGATGTGTAATCCGCGAAAAAAGGATCAGCGTCGACACCCTTCTATGAACAGGTATCCATCAAGACCCTGAAGGGAAAGGGGAACACCTGGACGAAATCTCTGGCATTTTTTAAAGGGAGACAACTTTCGTCTACAAATTCTATCCCCAATGGAAAAGGCGTCTGCTCTTAAAAGGAAAGAATTTGCTCCTCAGAAGCAAATTCTTTCTTCAAAGGTTGACCCCTATTGACATGGGAGACAAAAATACTTTTGCAAGAATTGCCTCCCCTGAAGGTATATCTATTCCCTTAAATAACCCACACAAATTTCGAAAACTCGTGTCAGACTGCACGAATGTACATGCAGATCCCAGTCTTCCTTAGTTGATTTGTTTGTTTGAATTGGGGTTTAACGTCCTCGTCAACACTGTTTAGGTCATTTTGGAGACGTTGCTTCCAATTTTGTGGGACTTTTACCCGACATTGAGATGAAATGACATCTCAAGCCCGGCCGCCCAATGAAACAAGAAGGCTTAAATGCATTGGACGATCTGACTCACACCGTTTTGCCTGGACAGGCTTAGTCCTTCTAAACGGTTTACCGGTAATCGTGTTTGATCAGATTCAGCTCTACGTGGAAGCATCATGCAGCCAAATCTATTTCTCCAAGCCCCGGTGGGCTGGGGCATGTGACACATTGTCTTTTTACTGTGACTCGGCGCAATTTGCAATTGGTCGATCCGTTTAATTAACAGTGTTTCATTTCGGCCCCGCCAATAGGGGCTTGAAGAAATATATGGGCTGCATGATGCTTCCACGCAGAGCTGAATCCGGCCCGCACACTAGTACTGGTAAACCGCTTAGAGGATCTAAGCCTGTCCAGGAACCGCGGTGCGAGGCGGACCGTCCATGCTAATAAACCATATTGGTTACATTTGACGACAAGTCTTATGGTTTCATTTCATCTCAATGTCGGGTAAAAGTCCAACAAAATTGGAAGCAACGTCTCCAAAATGACATTTACAGTGTTGACGGGAACGTTAAACCTCAAATCAGACAAACAAACAAAACAGTGTTTCACTGTCGATTCCACAAGCCATACGTTACCAGATATCCTGCCCATGTTAGGTGTCCGTTCTCCAGCATATCCACAGATATGTGCTCCTAGACTGTGACCAATACAGTGAAATTCTGGCGCTGAAGCATTGACCTGGGTCTGGATATGGAATAAAACAAATGTATTCGTTCTAGTTACATAGTTAGACTTTCGGATGAGTCTTTAAACCGAGGTCCCGTCTCCATATGACCTTAACTGTTGGTGGGACGTAAAATTCAAACACTCACTCACTCTAGTTACATAGTGCACCTAGCAGACGCACATCGTTAGGGCAACGTCAAATCAACGTCGTTGCAACGTCATGACGTTGCACCGACGTAGATGTGACGTTGCATAAACGTCATGACGTTGTGCTGACGTTGATATGACGTCACAATTTTGTCATGTGCACGCTGAGTGGAACTCATTACGACAACACAACCGTAAGATATAGTGCATTTATTCACATCTCCAAAATGGTTACTTTTCTGATGAAATTTTGTGATATGTGTCTTATTTGTACTGCAAACAAAGGTTGTGGGTACTCGTTAGAACCGCCTCATTTAGGCGGTCCTAACGAGTACCCACAACCTATATCTTGGAATAGAAATAAGAAAAAATGTCTACCCCAGTAAACTACATTTTTATAAAAAGTGGAGTTTAGTGGGGTGTTCATTTCACTGATCAGTTCAAGTGATGTGTTTGAACTTTCCTGCTTTCAGCAACACACCGACTAATGAAAGAATTGTTTGTTTGTTTGTTTTGGAGATTAATGACCCAGTCAACACTATTTTAGGTAATTTTGAGCCGGCCAATTTACCTATCCACACCGTTCCTGGGCAGGCTTATACTTAAGCGGTCAACCAGTTCAGTGCACATTCTTTCGCCAGAAGCTGACAGCTATCCTTCTCGAATCAGCGGAAGGGAGAGAATGACCGTAGAACAGATTTCCTTTTCAATCTCCACGAAAGATTGTTGCCGGGTCCTCCTGATAACCAGTCAGACGCGCATCCGACAGACCAACCGAGGCCGGCACCAAATGAAAGATAGAATTAGCCTGAGTACAAGTTATTTGTATTTATATTTATAATTAACAGATTCTATATGTCGTTCTAGGCTGCAGACATTTTTAGAAAAAAACTAGTGACTTTGATCATGTGTCCGCACAAAACGGTTCCAATGCATTTATTTTGTCGCGGTTTATTTTTGTCATTACTTGTTTTTGCATGTATGTATTACTTATATCTTTATTTGTTTATTTTGTGGGAAAGTAACTGTCCTTTTGTTTTTAAGCTTGTAATATTTTCTTTTGGGTTTAGTTATTTCATATTCGTGTTTCTTTCCCTAGTGTTTGGTATTTGTACCGATTCCTGATCATTGGCTTTACTTCTATTTTACGGTTGTTTTCCATGAGTTTCTCATAGAAGCTGTAATTCCAGTGTCTTTAGCCTTTTGATTTATATTATTGTTCTACGTTTTCCAAACTATGGTATATTATTGCCTTTGATCATTTAATAAAGACATATTTTGTGAAACAAAATTCGTACAATAGAAGTGAAGTTAATGATCAGCAATGGACACAGTTACCTTACACACCCAATCAAAGACTCCAAAGAGAAAGAAACACCAACATAAAACAACTTCGCCGTAAATAAAACGTCACAAGTGGAAACCAAAAAGGAACAGGTGCTTTCCCACAAAATGGCCAAACGGCTATCCGAAACAAAACTATATTAACAGTACATACATGCAAATACATACACCTGTGGACACAAAAGCGTTCAAACTCCTATGAAATAACTTTCCATGAATCTCTTTGCATCAAGTTAGTTTGACAAGCAAATGTCATTCATCAAAGAATTCTAAAACTAGATCAAGCAATTGATTGGTCTCATCTTGGAAAACACTTTCTGATTGACATTTGAGACGTATTTTGATTGGACAGTGCAGGAATCAGCAATGAAATGTACACCACTGATACAACGCATAATGTAGTAATGTAGTAATTTCTTCATTTTGATTTTTTTTACTACATTATGCGTTGGCATAGTCGACGCGAAATGAAGTAAAAAAATTATTTCATTTCGCGTTGATATGCACCATATCGACGCATAATGAAGTAATGATGGTAGAACATAGCTGTCTTCGAAAAGACTTAGGAAGCAATACAGTTAAATTCCTACAATTTAGACCACATTTGAGACGGTTCAAAAGTGGTCTTTAAGACCACAGTTGAACAGTCCAAAAGACGGTCTTCCACAAAAGCACACTGAAGGTCAAAATCACAAAGAAAATGTAGCTTTAACCTTCCAAATATGCTTTAAAAACAAAATTTGTATTAATTTTAGGTGGTCTTAATAGTGGAATTTCATTGTATTTGATTAAGCCAGTAGAATTAAAATCGTACGCCTTGCGCTATATATCAAATCAAACAAATCAAACAAAAGACAGACAGGCAGACAGACAGACAGACAGACAGACAGAATGGACAAAAACTATATACCCCCTTGCATACTTCGTATGCCGGGGGTATAAATAGATGGGCTGCACGATGCTTCCACGCAGAGCTGATACCGCCCGTACATGAGTCCTCGTAATCTGCTTAGAAGGTCTATGCCTGTCCAGGAAAACTGCTGCGAGTCGGCCCATCCATGCATATAAACCCTATTGCTTTTAATTGGACGGCAGCGATTGAGATGTCATTTCATCTCAATATCGGGTAAAAGTCCCATAAAATTTGAAGCAATGTCTCCAAAATGACCTAAATAGTCTTGACGGGAACGTTAAACCTCAAATCAAACAAACAAACTGTTGACGCATAATGAAGTAAAATTAAGTATGCCACCCATCGCCGCAAAATGAAATAATTCTTTCATTTTGCTCAAACCTCTTAGTATCGACGCATAATGAAGTAAAAACGACATTTTATTTCATTTCGCGTCGACTATGCCAACGCATAATGTAGTAAAAATTTCAAAATGAAGAAATTACTACATTACTACATTATGCGTTGTAACACACCACCTTGTGTTTTGAATTTATTTCTGTCTGGCATTTGACTGATAGGATGTTAGGATATATTGAATGATGTTTCATGTCAGAATGAAATGAAGCTCATCAAAGTTTGAACGCTTTTGTGTCCACAGTTGTACGATGACAAAAATAAAACACTATAGAAGCACTGCCATAGAACGGTCAGTTAGGAAAATTGTCATTTGAGTGGGTAAATCGGCAGTTTTTACGATTGGAAATTTTGATTTTCGGCGAAGCGTCAGCGGAGCCGTAAAACGGTCTGTACGACCGTAAAGCCAACTATTAACCTCCCAAAATGAAAATTTTGAAAACAGTTATCCCCATTCTAATGCACGAATTCAGTCGTTTTGTTTAACATAGTACTATTTAACTTAAAGCGATAAGCGTTATGAGCTGCGTTAAACCAAATGCTGCCCAATGAGATGCGACGTTACATCATGATTTCGGGTTTCGACAGTATATAGCAGGGTATGCTGTCGTAAATTTTTTGTCGTTATCCAATCAAACATCGTGTTACATACGCAAGTGTATTAGAATAATTATTTTACTGGGGACTTAGCCCACTGCGAGCTTTTGTTTGTATTGTTAGATTTGTTTGATTTGAGGTTTAACGTCCCCGTCAATACTGTAAAGGTCATTTTGGAGACGTTGTTTCCAATTTTGTAGGACTTTTACCCGACCTTGAGATGAAATGACATCTCAAGCTCTGCCGTCCAATGAAACCAATAGGCTATATTAGCATGGACGGGCCGACTCGCACCTCTTCCTGGGCAGGCTTAGATCCACTAAGCGGATTACCAGTACTCGTGCGCGGGCCGGTTTCAGCTCTGCGTGGAAGCATCATGCAGCCCATCTGTTTCTTCAAGTCCCGATGGGCGGGGACGGAAATCCCACTGCGAGCTTATTTCAACTTTGCTAACTATACGTACCTGAAGAGTTTTAATTAGTTTCGCAATCTC
>OY757014.1:19765991-20056986 GCA_963580285.1 Lucinisca nassula | reverse complement strand
TAAAAAATGTATACATGGACCACTGTACATTCTACGGCGTCCACCGAGTGGTCAGCTTATGCATGTAAGTATTTACCCATATTTCTTGCCTGAATAACAGACCCCCACCCGCCCCTCCCAGCCGCTGCATAATGAACTGCACAAACCACCGCGTTTTTCTCAAGGCGTTGCTTCACATAAGGACAGCATACCCAGTAGACGTTAATCTCTTTAACAGGTCCGTGAAATGAACACCCATGTAAACACCATTTGAGCCCCACCAAGCGAATTTGTGTCTTCGAGCATTCCGTCATGACAAATGTTAACTGCACATGCCCAGCCATTCAGAGGGGCGAGGGATATGGATTTCTGTCTGAAGGTTCCTCTTGACTCACTGCTTGTATGAGCGAGCAGCGAAGGTTCTGGCGAGACTGCGCGGATGCGCAGGCTCGCCTGAACCTTCGCTGCTCGCATAGGCGATAAGTTCCAAAATCGCTTGACGGGGCCCATTTCATATAGTTTAGAAGGCTATACAGTATTTCTCTCGTTCTTGGATATTGGATACTCGTCATTAATCGAGGCGGTACAACTTATGTTTGAAGCTTAAATCACAAAATCCTTACAAATTTCATAAAAGAAGCTATTAAAAATGCAGTATGACACACGGGTGTGTTATCATTATGAATAATACCTTTCATGGTCCTGGTAACGTGTTCATGCTGGTCGCTTTAAGGGGAATGGAACAACTGGCAGATTTGTCCGCCATTTTGCAAAGGGGGACAACTTCCGGGACTTCTTATTCGCTTTTCTATAGGCCCTGTCCAACCCCAAAAAATTAATCTGTGGTACCTTGCTGAAATTAGTATTACGTTTACAGGACCATGTATTAATTACCAATTAAATCGAACTTTAAAGGAACTCATTTTTGATTTTTATTTGCCTTCACTGCAGCTGGTGTTGTGCCGTGTGGCGGCCTTAAAACGTCTCCCCGTACATCAACCATAGTGCAGTTTATTTTTTACTTTTGGTCCTTTGAGATCAGCGCGAATATTCTGAGAAATCAGAAATAAGTTATTGGTTTAGACTCATATTCTAAACAAGTTTTTAATTATTTGGACCCCTTTTGGATTTATATCAGTCTTTGAATCGACTGCCTATGCGAAATTCGCAAAATTGCAGTATGTTTCCTCTGGCTTTCTTTGCCGGATCATTACAGGGTCACTGATGAGGCTTTATTAGCCGAAACTACGTAGTATGACCCATCTTCTTTCTTATGAATGTTTTCATTGCTCTTAAAGGAACTCATTTTTGATTTTTATTTGCCTTCACTGCAGCTGGTGTTGTGCCGTGTGGCGGCCTTAAAACGTCTCCCCGTACATCAACCATAGTGCAGTTTATTTTTTACTTTTGGTCCTTTGAGATCAGCGCGAATATTCTGAGAAATCAGAAATAAGTTATTGGTTTAGACTCATATTCTAGACAAGTTTTTAATTATTTGGACCCCTTTTGGATTTATATCAGTCTTTGAATCGACTGCCTATGCGAAATTCGCAAAATTGCAGTATGTTTCCTCTGGCTTTCTTTGCCGGATCATTACAGGGTCACGGATAAGGCTTTATTAGCCGAAACTACATAGTATGACCCATCTTCTTTCTTATGAATGTTTTCATTGCTCTTAAGTGAACTCATTTTTTATTTTTATTTAGACACAGAAAACAGAGGTTTACGAGAGTTTATATTAGTTTTCCTTTTTTTTTTTCTCAAAAACACAGATTAGAGTCATGGAAAGGTGGTTATAAGGAGCACCAACTATGATATAAAGTGGTATCAAATACATCCGTGCGAGATCCGTCTTTCCTTCACGACTGAAAATGATCATTTGTTTCATAAGAAATAAGCGATAGTTTCCTTTGTTCTGTTGCATACACAATCTATGTCTTTGGGTAAGAACAATCAAAATAATGTTCACACTAATAAACGCTATTTTCCCCAATAAAGTACATATAGAATGGGGTTTACACGGGTTTTTATTACACGTACTTGTGAATAAGATGTTAGCATGAGACACATACTAGTTCTAGAGCCAGGAAAGAGTGGTTGTGTTAGGTTTTAACGACATATGGGCCCCGTCAAGCGATTTTGGTACTTATCGCCTATGCGAGCAGCGAAGGTTCAGGCGAGCCTGCGCATCCGCGCAGTCTCGCCAGAACCTTCGCTGCTCGCTCATACAAGCAGTGAATCAAGAGGAACCTTCAGACAAAAAGCCATATCCCTGGCCCCTCTGAATGGCTGGGCATGCGCAGTTAAAGTTTGTCATTACGGAATGCTCGAAGACCCAAATTCGCTTAGCGGGGCTCATATAAATCATTGTCGGTCATTTTGTGTCGTCTCCCAGAGAGGGAGAAAAGAGATAGAAGAGATAGTAGTAGAATAAGAGAATAAGGAGAAGGGACAGGATGGGGGATAAAAAAGAAACTGGAGAGATATCAACACTCACCTCACCCTCTACCCTTACCTGCTACAAGGACAGCAGGCCTTGTTCAACTGTAAACTAAAATCAGTTGTACGCCCAAGTGACGCAAGATGCACGTCAGCTTGGTCTCAGCCGACCAACCAAATATAGTACTGAATCAAAACGGTGTATATAACGATGTTTAGCGTATGACGATTTCGTAAACAGTGCGCATATGTTTGTTCTATACGCTAGTAACATGTGTTATATTAAGTAGCAACGTTGCTAAAAAAATACCACATCGTCCGCGAAAACATATTGTTTGACATACTTCTACGCAAAAAAAAATACAAAGAAACCGGTCAAACGATAAAAAGCTCACACTAGTGGTCACTTCATATTTTTATGAAACTCACCGAAGACTTGTTTAAAAAATTTCAAATGAAATTAGCACACATGTACGCTACTATACAAGACCATCCTACTAGTAATAGTGCAGTAAAATTCCACTGTTAGGAACAGCTGAAATTAAGACAAATACTTTCTTTTATATATTTCAGTGTTTTCTTTCTTTGTGTCTTTCTACACCCAATTTAATCTGGCAAAACACCACCTTTGGAACTCAAAGCCCACTTCTGAATAGTCCACAGAATGGTCTTAACAGTTCAAAAGGTAGTGTCTGTTTGTTTGTTTGTTTGATTTGAAGTTAAACGTCTCCGTCAACACTGTGTAGGTCATTTTGGAGACGTTGCTTCCAATTTTGTGGGTCTTTTACCCGACATTGCGATGAAATGACATATCAAGCCCTACTGCCCAATGAAACCAATAGGGTTTACATGCATGGATGGTTTGACTCGCACCACTGATCCTGGGCAGGCTTAGACCATAGTGCATAGACCATAGACCATAGTTTATATTTTACTTTTGGTTCTTTGAGATCAGCGTGAATATTCTGAGAAATCAGAAATAAATAATTGGTTTAGACTCATATTCTAGACAGGTTTTTAATTATTTGGACCCCATTTTGATTTATATCAGTCTTTGAATCGACTGCCTATTCGAAATTCGCAAAATTGCAGTATGTTTCCTCTGGCTTTCTTTGCCGGATCATTACAGGGTCACTGATGAGGCTTTTTAGCCGAAACTACGTAGTATGGCCCATCTTCTTTCTTATGAATATTTTCATTGCTCTTAAAGGAACTAATTTTTGATTTTTATTAGAACCTCAAAATGGTTTACCAGTACTCATGTGCGGGTCGGTTTCAGCTCTGCGTGTAAGCATCTGCAGTCTATTTCTTCAAGCGCCGATGGGCGGGACCGACAAAAGGTTGTGTTAGTATAACAATGTTACTTTATATACATGTACTTACTGTCCTTGAACTGTTTGTTCTAGAATCATCAGCTTTATAACTAAGTCTATATATTTTAGAATGTAGATAAGAGCATTCTCTGGTGTATTTCCAGCTCACTTCTAAGCAAGAACTGTTCACTGGTACTACAGAGATATTGCCAACTTTAGGCGGCTTCCCTGCTGATAGAAAACAAAAGTCACTGTATCAGCATCTCTGTTAATGTTTTCCCGAACTTCAACTAATGCGATTTATATTTTTATTCGAACACATTCATCCCGCAATCTATGTTTTGAGCGGAAATATGAAAAATATCTGATTTTTTCAATCTGAAAATTTTCATTTTATGGTGGTAAAATGTGTTCAATATATTTGATAGGCATGCTTACGTAATAAAAAAAATACGAGGCTCACTGATGAGGCGCGATTGGCCGAAAATGGCGAGTCTGATTTAGCTTCTTGATTTTCTTTTCTTTGTGTGCGTTGGATTTATTTATAGCCTTGTTTCTATCCCTGCCAGCACAAACCACGGGCCAACGTCTGGCCGATAGCGGTACGACGTTGCCACGTCGTACCGCTATCGGCCCGACGTTGGCCCGGCATTCTTTGCTGGCTGGGTATAATACTCTTCGTGGAAAGAACAAAGGACACCATAAACAGGGAATTTCACACGAGTGAAAGTTTGAAAACGAGGAGTAGGTGAACATGTCCGTGTGAAATAATGGCGTCCGACATGGTGTCAGAAGTGACAAATTTTGGGTAAAAATGATTACTTCTTTCTTATATCTGCTTTCTACATAGATTGTGGGTGCTCGTTAGAACCGCCTCAATGAGGCGGTTCTAACGAGTACCCACAATCTATGTTTTTGAGCAAAAATAAGGCAGATAATGTATACCCCCGTAAACCCCGCATTTCTCTATATAAAGTGGGGTTTAGAGGGGTCTTCGTTTCACGGACTTGTTATCGTGATGGATGAGTAGGTGAATTTCATTTCCATGTGGAATGATCACGAGTGTGAAATTGTTTTTATCAAATGGACATTTTTTCGCTAGCCTATTCTATGTACACACCGACATCATATCGTTTAGTTCGAGCAAATTGTACTCTTGTGATCCACACTACCTATAGAGAAAGTGAGATGACCAATTTCCTCATTTTGATCAAACAGTAAACATTGTGCTATATATAAATATATAAGATTTTTTTCTGATCCTCATATTACACCCAGTGGGTTTATTTTCTAACTAATTATAAGATAGATTTGCCTAGAATATATAGTCAGCCTCGGAGAATAACAGTTGGTAAAAACTCGTTAAAAGAAAGTGGATTTATAAATAATCCAGAAGGTTCCAGATCATATTATTTTAGCATATAGGCTATTTTTTCTACAGTCGTCTAGAACTTGCGAAATAGAAGTATGACCAGGAATCGATACAATTATCCTACACCTCCCATCAGAAACACGAAAGAGAAGAACCACAAACATGGAATAACCACACCCTAATGGAAACATCAACAGCGGAAAGCCAAAGGGACAGTTACTTTCCCACAAAATGGCCAATTGGCTATCCAACAACAAAAAGATATAAGCAATACACACATTCAAAGACGAACTATAACAAAAAAATAAGCCGCGACAGAAAAAAAAACGCATTGGAACGGTCAGTGAGGTGAATTACATAAAATAGCTGTGTCATATAAACATGCTCAAGGAATTCATAGATAGGGATAATTAACATATAACATCAGTCAATCGTGTAAGCTCTGTTCCTCTTGAATAACGTGAAAAAAGACTGATGGCATTAATTCAATGAAAACTGATCCCAGATCACATGAACTACAGAATTCGGTCATTCTGAGGTATCATGATCAAAAACTGTCATGCCTACATGTAGATTCAGATCAACGAAATGAAACAGTTTGTATCTGAATATGAGCACTTATTAATATTTCCGGATATTCCAACACCGACGGATAAAATGTTCCATGGTGTGGACATTGCTGGTTCTATACCGTTAAAAACACCCGTATATGTATCCTAGAAAACAAAAATACCTTAAAGTTGCTGAACAACGATTAAACTGGAGTTCTCCTAGTATTCTTATACCAGAAATTGAAAGGATAAACGTGTTTACAGACTTTTAGAATAATGAATTCTTTATCACAGACAGTTGAAGAGCAAGAATCAGTCTGCAACATTTTGAAGGGTTTAAAATCAACTCACGGCAGTCGGTAATGTTTATCGGCCAAGTTACTGACGTTAGCTCCGCAACATCAGTCGCCATGGTAACAGTCAAGTAAAAGTCGTGGTTAAGATTTACAGATCCATTCATATCCCATATCAGCTTGCATGACGTCATCGTTACTTCACTACAATTGCCATAATTCTCCTCCATGTGCCTGTAAAAGTGTCAGTTATTATGTTTCTGATCACTTAACAATACGTTGTAATAAAACTCTTCAAAGCTTGCAAACCTCGCTTTTTATTGAGAAAAAGGTGTGCAGAGGTCTGTTTTATTTTGCCTATATCTCTACAATTACATAATGCAGGTACTCGTTAGAATCGCATCTTCGAGGCGGTTCTAACGAGTACCCGCAATCTATATTTTAGAACAAACATAAGAAAAATAAGGTTTATCCCTATAAATCCCAGTTTTACTGTATAAATGTGGGGGTTCAGGGGGGCAAAATTTTATAGGCGTTTTTCGTGATGGGTTTGTAGAAGTTTGATTCGTGCGACGGTTTTAACGCATACCGTGCCACACTCTATTACGGGGGAAAAATGAAAATAATCAAATTTTCACAAGATATCACGTTTACAAGTCTGTGTAATGAACACGCACGTAAGCCCCACTTTATATAGAGAAAACTGGGGTTAGCGTGAGTACATGTATACACTACTTTTCTTATTTAATGATCCAAGTCATAAGCTGTGAGTACGGTACATGTACTCGTCAGAACCGCTTCAATGAGGCGATTCTAACGAGCACCTTAAACCTATGTTTTGAGTACAAATACAACTACATTCTAACTTCAATGACTCGAACAACTTTGGGACCTCGAAAATCTGTTCGAGACTGGGATAGTTCGAGCCACTGAGGATACTGTCAGGAGGCATTACGAGATACTTTTAGACATCTTTACGGTGTTCTGTAATGAAAATGTATGCTGTGTGTTCTCATTAGAATCGCCTCATCGAGGCGATTCTAATGAGTACACAAAGCATACATTTGCAAAATAAAAGACTAAAATCTCCTTAATTATCCCCCACTATTTCTTATGTAGGGGATTTCGCTAGGGGCTCAAGAATGGGTTCGACACATCCATGGTAAACGAGCCATCGGTGTTCGAGCCATCGAAGTTTTTGCAAAATAAAAGACTAAAACTCTATTTCTTATGTAGAGGATTTCGCTAGGGGCTCAAGAATGGGTTCGACACATCCATGGTAAACGAGCCATCGGTGTTCGAGCCATCGAAGTTTTACTGTACAATGTAATATCAAAATTTTCACCAGAAAATAAACCGTTCTGGAGGCATGGCAGAATGCAATAAGTCCCACGTATTTGTTATCGAAATGAAGTGTCTTTTAATAGACATTACAGATAACTTTTTCTTGCACACCAGACAAGGAAATCCGTGAGTTTACCCTGGGATAGAAATTTATGTTCTGACCCTGGTGTTCCGACCCCAAATCGAATATAATCGCGTGTTTGATAAATGCACTGGTTGATTACAACCTCATGCGCAGCGTCGTCATGCGTGACGTCACTAAACATTCCTGTTGTGTTATCACAAAATGACGGCCGGCGGTAACCGAAGAGACAGCAGCATTAAAAATCCGCTTTAAGAAATGGAAGGTGTGCAAGAAACAGAATCCAATATGGGTGTGAGGGGTGGATAGAAAAATCCGTCCCTCGGGATCACTGTCCGGCATCACTCGGCAAGCCTCGTGATGCCGGACAGTGTCCCTCGGGACGGATTTTTTCAATCCACCCCTCACACCCATATAAGATTCTTATAATCTTGCCCGATTGTTTTCTTAATGTATAGGAATATTGGGGTTTCAGAAGTCGTTTCAGAAATATATTTGCAGTCCTTCACAATAATTGAAATGAAAACTAATCAAAGGATTTGCTTTCAATATATGTATATAGAATACATGCTTCTTGGGGAGAAAAAAATATTTTACTAAGCAGAGCCCTTTTTCATCTCGTTATGAAATCCGGCAAAAAAAAAAAAAAAAAAAAAAAGATTTGCCCTCAAAACATAAATCTCACGCGCATCAACACATGACAAATTAGGACAGAGCAATATTCGACAAGCTTCATACTTTTGAACCTAATATCAAAATAAAATTTTGCCCCCGCCGTCATTCCAGAAAAATGCTAGACTAAAATTAGACGCATTCTCATGTTCCTTTCCGCGCTGAGCAATCCGCTTGCATCTTCATTTAAATATGTACTCTTCAACATATTCCAGATGATTGTCAACACTATCACGATGGCATATCAATGCGATATAACCGAGTCTTTTATAGCTAAACATCACGAAAACACGCCCAATAGTATATAATTTTGACCCGCTTGAACCCCACTTTTATGTTGTAAAACTGGGGTTTACAGGGGTAAACAATATTTCCTTAAATCTGCTTAAAAGCATAGATCGTTGGTACTCGATAGAACCGTCTCATTTTTTTTTTTTTGGGGGGGGGGGGGGGCTGAAAAATTGACAATGTATTCGTATAGGCGTGTTTTCGTAATGGAACTAGCATATATAATTTTAGTTCTAGACTAAGCATAGATTGTGGACGCTCGTTAGAACCCCCATCCTCATCCACCCACCAACCCACTTTGTCAGTTTTCAGCAAAAATAAGGAACATAATGCATACCCCTGTAAACCCAAGTTTTCTCTATATAAAATTGGGTTTAAAGGGACTTGTTAACATGACGTCACCGTCGCGAAACCTATGCTTTAAAATAGACAATTTAAAGTTTTATCAAGAAATGCTTGTTGTCATTATTTTATCGTTTTTAACTTTAATTAGACTTCATGAAAAAATGACTTAATTTAAATATTTAACTATCACTGCCATTCTTCAATTCTTTAACACCATTTTAATATGATTTGAACATCAACAATTTTGACCTATATGGCCTACTCAGAGTGTTGACCTTAACGCCAACTCACCACCCATACGATATAATGCCTTATCACTAAATCAGTACTATATTTAACATGATAACCCATGTTTTGCACGTGTGATAATGCTAGTTTCCATTTCCGGTTATCAGCCCGCCCGGTCTGATAACCGGAAACAGTGTATTTTGAACGGACAGCGGTTATCAGCCCACTCATGACGTTATTGTGACGTTGCCAATTACATGACGTAACGCGAATAGTTAGGCGTGACGTTACGCGCTTTTTTGTTTGAATCACGCTTTTTATCACATTTCTTTTTCAATTTATGAACGTCAAACATAGTAAGAATAGGATCTGAATATGTGATAAACACATTATAACATGGGGTTTTGGTTATCGCCCTCTGTATCAACCCTCGACCATTATCTGCCCTCAGGCTAAAGCCTTCGGGCAGATAATGGGGTCTCGGGTTGATACATCGGCGATAACCAAAATCCCATGTGATAATCTCTAATTATTTCCTGAAACTAAGAATGACTTTTTCTCATGATATTTGTATGCTGTTATGTTATTTCTGCTAAATAAAAGAGGCGATTCTAACGGGTACCCATAAACTATGTTTTCTGAAAAAAAAGCAAAAATCCGAAACTAATGTCTTTGCTTTTATATTCTGCTTGGGATTTACAAAGGTGTTTTTACATAGGCTTGACACGGTGAGGAGACAAATTAAATAAGTACCCTACTTACCATTGAGCAATAACTTGTATGTCAGGCTGGTTGCTGCTTCTGTGCAGAAATTCATCTGGCACTGACCATTCAATCAGTAAGTAATCGTATATGATCCAGGTTTTTTGTTGTCGAATACAACCCACATATACAGGATCAAGGTCCCCTGTAAAATTTTAGTTATATCATAACGCATTATGTAAATGCAATGTAAATTTTTGACACTACACCCTTTATTACACGGTGTCTTTCATACATGTGGAACTAGTAGTTAGACCATATACATGTATAACAATGGAATATTCCACCTAGTGAGTTCCTATTATAAGTGTGTGATTTTTAATGGGTAGTAAGTTTTACAAAAATGCGGGTATTTCAAGCAAACCGTGTAGACTCAGATCAGACACCGCGTTCTGCGGCGTCTGATCTGAGTCTTCACTGTTTGTGAATGTCCAGAAAATGTCGTTAGGCATATTTTGGTTAAGTGATGTTTTCCTTATATGTATATCAATCTGTTTAAACATAGGTTGTGGGTGCTCGCTAGAACCGCCTCATTCAGTCGGTTCTAACAGGTACCCGCCCTCTATGATTCTGAGTCATAAGATAAATTTTAATGTTAACCGGCGGAACCCATTGTTTTCTCTATAAAATGTCGTGTTTGCAACATATTTCATTAAAGGACATGTTAAGTGGTACACATTTTCTCCATAGTTGGTCTAAACAGTTATCTCACGTTTAACAAATTAGTGAAAGGTACACTCTTAAAGAGCTCACTTTATATAGAAACTTACATGGTTTATATTATCTATTATTATGGCTAAAATGGTCTGTGGGTACTTATGGGTGCGATCCTTACGCTCCATGCACCTACAATCCATTTATGTAACAGAGATCCCACTGACATAATATAAGCCTCAATATTAACGTCAATTTATAGACATAAAGAAAGCATTTTCTTGCACACCAAACAAAAAATATCCGGCATTTGCACGCACATGGTATAGACATTTTATCTCATTCCGTTTATCTTATCCTCCTTATCTCACCTGTTACATGTATGTACTATTTGCAAAACATTAATGTAGAGAACGAAGACATGGCTGCAACTGTAAAGTTGCTTTTAACGCATTAAAAACACTAAAATTACAACAGTGTTACAGCCTGATCTCCAAAAAGCACTAATTCAACCTGCATAATATTACAACATTGTGTTCTGGCAACGCGACAGGTGTTCTGTCAACAAAGCGAAAAAAAGTTTTATGTAAGAAATGGAATATTTTACATCACGGTAACAAGTCCGTGCAATGGACTCCGCTTAAACCCCACTTTATATAGAGAAAACTGGTGTTTATACGGGCAAAACATTTTTTTTTTTTTTTTGCTTATTTCTGTTCCAAGACATAGGTTGTGTCTACTCGTTAGTCCCGCCTCAATGCGGCGTTTCTAACAAGCACCAAGAACCTAGGTTTCCAGTATAAACTTCACCAGAAAGGTATCCATTTGGGAGATATGAAAAAATGCTCTTTGTGTTTGAATGGGTTCGACAGTCGCTTCCAACTTTTGTGGTACCCGGACCCATCGGAACCTCGGCTGAACCTCGGCTACGATAGGTTTGATCGCCTGGGTTGGAAATGCCTATATCGATCTATGAACATGAAAGATTCTTATGCTATCACGTTGTGTGCGTTCACTAAGGCTGCCTTTCATTACGATAACACGCCCGTGCTACACAGTATTTTTTTTCACACCTCCAAAATGGCTACTTTTCTGATGATAACCCGTGATATTTTTTCTTATTTATACTACAATTATAGGTTGTGAGTGCTCGTTAGAACCGCCTCATTGAGGCGGTTCTAACGAATACCCACAATCTATGTCTTGGAGCAGAAAAACGAAAAATAATGTATACCACCGTAAACCCAAGTTTTCTTATATAAAGCGAGTATAAAGCGGGTTTATGTCTGTCTCTGGTCGGACCCATCGGAGTCTAATTGTTGGTTTTCTTTTGCTCCAGCATTTCAGTGGTTTCTTTTTGTCGAGTCCTCACCGTTGTTTCATCTCTGTGGTCTTTTGATTTTTGTGTGCTCGGAGATGTTGCACTGATGAGTTAGGAGGCCATCATGTGTCGTATTGAACAAATAATTTGTCTAAATCGCGACGGAAATAAGGGTGAGGATTGTGGCCACGTAAAATTGATTTAACCCCCTCCCCCCACCCACCCTACCCCAGTGGAATTCGTTTCACTGACCGTTCCAAGGCGGTTCTTCTGTCACGGTTACTTTTTGTTATGGTTTGTCTTTGAGTGTTTGTATCGCTTATATTATTTTGCTTTGGATAGCCAATTGGGCATTTTGTGGGAAAGTCCTTTTGGCTTTCCACTATTGATGTTTCTATTAGAGTCTGTTGTTTCATGTTTGTGTTTTCTCTGATGGGAGCTGTGGGTTAATTGTATCGATCCCTGATCATTGCCTTTACTTCTACGAATATTGAGTGGGTATTCATTCCACGGACTATTTCATGTGATGAATAAACAGGGATTTTTCTGAGATAATTCTATTTTTAGATCTGTGCAGACCCTTCAGGGTCGAAGCGCAAAAAAGTCAGGATCGGTTAGTCATTCGGGTTACATCTACGTTAGCGAATCTCGCCCAAGCCCTCTCTTTCACTTTCGCATACACACGCAATATCTGGCGACCAAATGCGCAATCTTGCCCAAACCTTCTCTATTTCGCATACACACGTCTAGGATTGTCTTTTGGGCTTCGAGGTCAATATTATACAGATATGTATTTAGACAAGAAATAGAAAACGCAGGTGCCTTTGTTAAACTTGGAAATTTCAATGCATGCACGGGTAAACTTGTTACATAAAACTACAAATATACATATTTCTTCTTATTCCCCCACCGCTCACACCAGTCGGCAGCTTACTACCTGACAAACGGAGCTAATAAGGCCGACTTCACCTGGAGCCAATGGCTATCTTTGGCTACCCTGTTTGCTGTTCCATTTTCCTATAGTACGCCTACTGCAAGGGTCAAAGTTAGGCAAATCCATAAACAGCCAATCAAAAACTAAGACTGCTACCTCCATTTTAAAGAATGCTCATAAATGCGCATGGGTGGTAGACCGGACTTACCATTCCTCAAGGCACGATACCTTTAGCTTTATTGACATGCGCAGATACTAATTACATGACCTCCCAATAGTACCAGCAGCCTATACACTGAGAAAAAAAAATAGTCATGCCGACTAAGGAACCTAGTCAATATGATTGTCCAAAAAAGCACTATGCAAAATAGTCGATGTGACTAGGAAGACCTAGTCAAGCATTTTGACTAGAAAAACTAGTCAACTTGACCAGCTTAACTTAGCCTAGTACATTTGACTAGCTTTATCTAGTCAAAGTTCACTAGTTTAAGCTAGTCATATGTACTAGCTTAATAGTCAAATGTACTGGTGTGACTGTCAAAAGTACTAGCAAGCATGGTCAGGATTACTAGATTCTTAGTACTGATTACTAGTTGCTTTAGTCGTAGATTACTAGATTCTTAGTACTGATTACTAGTACTCAAAACACATATGGAAAAACATGCTGTGTAAAGGCGCCTTTAGGAAGATAAGAGAAGAAATAAAAGAATATTTCTTACCTACAGAGTTATATTTTCATATTGCAGAAAAGAAAATCCCCATTATTTATGCTTGGATTCACGGAAATGTCGACTTTAGAGCTTCTGGACGTATATTTGAATGTTGACATTGTTGTTGTTGTTGTTGTTTATCTTGTAAGCATTATAACGCTGCTTATAACCACTAGGTGCTTAAGAAATAAAAGAATATTTCTTACCTGCAGAGTTACAAACAATAAGAACATAGTGCTCAAGGTGAGTACAACAACCCACTGTATGTTGGGTGAAATAATATCAGAATCAACCCACTGTATGTTGGAGCATGTTCTCCTAAACGTTAAGATGGCGTCTGGAACGCTTCCTCTACACATTCTGCAAGCTGTCAATCAACATTCGGCGGGAAAACTGTCTAGACACCCTAGTCATACTGACTAGAAAGGGTAGTCATACTGACCAGATGCCCTGTCAACGATTATTGATTTACGCTTACTAGAGAGACTAGTTAAAGTGACTAAGAATGCTCAGTCAACCTACAGACGACTAGGTGACCCTCTGTGTTTACTAGGTAAACTAGTCGAATGTACTAGTTATTTTTTTCAGCGTATGTTCAACTGATACCGTCGTTGCTATTTGACGTACTGTGGTTCAAGGTGAAGTCAAAATAATTACAGAATGGTTCCTTACCGTCTCCCTTGGCAACCAGGGTCATCGTCAGCAGTAGCAGCAATTCACTTGCCATGCAGATAAAGCAAAGTTCCTCCCGGAAGAAGAATCGCATAAGCACGAGGTATATGGTGCTTAAAAATTCTTCGGAATGTATTCACGCCAACTTCCACCATTTTCTCCTTGAAAAGAACAGTATATTGATGTATCCCATTAGGAAGCTACATCCATACGTGAAAATTCTATCCTTCGTGTCTCTTAAAAAGATGTGTTTCTAAAGCATATAAATTTTAAATTTAATGTTTTTCTTTCAAACACAGGTTGTTTGAGCCGTGCTTGTTAGAGCCGCCTAACTGAGGCGGTTCTAACGAGTACGCACAACCTATGATTTGAACAGATATACCCTTGTAAACCCCAGTTTTCTCTGTATTAAGTTGCGATTATACGGGTAGTCGCTGCACGGGCTTTGTGAACTTGCAAAGAATGGCTTTAACTTCACACCTTACACCAAAAAGTAGACGTAATGATAACTCGGCTACCTCATCACGTGAACAAGTCCGTGAAATGAAGACCCCCCCCCCCCCCCTATACCTCACTGTATATAGAGAAAACTGGGGTTTACGGGGGTAAGCATTATTTTTCTTATTTCTGTTCCAAGACATAGGTTGTGGGTACTCGTTAGAACCGCCTCATTGAGGCGGTTCTAACGAGCACCCACAACCTATGTTTGCAGTATTTATAAGAAAAATATCACGGATTTTCATCAGAAAAATGGCCATTTTGGAGATGTGTAAAAATGCACCAATTCGCACGGGTGTGTTATCGTAATGTATTGGTCATACTCGTATTTCACATCCGTGAAGAATAGTTGTTGTGTATTGGCTGCAAAAATGGCGCTTTACTGACATAGTATGACTCTCACTCAATTATTCTTGTCGATTGTGTTCGCTTTTTCATAATTTTCAAAATGCCGTTTAGGCGTACAAAAAGAAAGAAAAGTAAAATAGCTGTGTTTCCTTTGGGTATGGGTGGGTAGGTCGCAAAACACTTTTTATCGTTTCGATGGAAAAAACATGCAAAAAAAAAAAAAAAACCTTTAAACGGCAAGATTTTTAGTATATTACCTAAATTTATCCAAATAACGAGGATAAAATCAACAGGGTTTCAAGTACAGTAAAATTCCTATATTAAGACCACCTTTGGAACTGTTCAAATGTGGTCTTCAAGACCACTTGTGAACAGTCCCAAAAGTGTTCCCTGACCACAGGACATTGTGTGCAGAAAACACGAAGACAGAGTAACTGCACCCTTATTAATAACCTTTTTAAAGCAGAATTAGTCTTTATTTTAGGTGGTCTTAATAGCGGAATTTCACAAGTTAAGCTATTTGACAGTCTTGTGTATTTTTTGTCAAAAGTGCTAGAAAATATTAAGGTCTTAGGTATGACAATCTTTTTATTTTGTTTTAGGATGGCAATAAAAACTGCAGGATCGGCACAAAAGGGGCTTTTGTGGGCCGGACTAGCTAGTTTCCGCCAACTGCCTCACCAGTGACTCTCATATATAACAAAATCAATGCTCCTAAAGGACTAGGGAATGTATCTTCGGTACGATAAAGGGCTTGGATACTTCTTACCAGTCAGACGCGCATCCGACTGAGCTACCGAGGCCGGCTACTTGTTGTCCTTATGAGTCAGAATATAATTCGTATCGTCGAGATTAGTTCTAGCATTACTAAAACACACGTATATAAATACATTGTAACCTTTGTCGCCGAAAAAAAATGAAAATTTTAAGAAGAAAAATTGTGATATTTTTCTTATTTCTGCTTAAAATATAGATTATGGGTACTCGTTAGAACCGCCTCATTGAGGCGGTTCTAACGAGTACCCACAATCTAAATTTTAGAGCAGAAATAGGAAAGTTACTCCTATAACAAAATCAATGCTCCTAAAGGACTAGGGAATGTATCTTCGGTACGATAAAGGGCTTGGATACTTCTTACGTCTATCAGTAAATCACTTAACACCAGCTGTTATTACGATTCATAAAATCCTTTGGAAGCAAGGAAGTGACAAAGTATGAAGTGTGCGCTTTTTCTGAGCAATACTTGGCATCACGTAATCAAACCCGTGAAATGCACACCCCATAATCCCCACTTCATAAAGAAAAAAAACAGGGATTTACGGGTATAAATTATTTTTCTTATTTCTGCTCCAAGACATAGGTTGTGGGTACTTGATAGAACCGCATCAATGAGACGGTTCTAACGAGCACCGTCCCTGCTAGCATTCTACACAAATCTACAGCGGGCCGTTAGCGGCCCGTCAGCTACCCTGACGGGCCGCTAACGGTCCGCTGTAGATTTATGTAGAATGCTTACTGGGGTATAAATACGAAAAATATCCCTGACTTTCATCAGAAAAGTCGCCATTTTGGAGAGACGAAACAAATGCACTATGTCGCATGGGTATATTATCGCAATGGGGACTAATGATTTAAACAGAGTTAATTGGGCTGTTAAACTAAAAAGAGAAAATAAAGTGGTTTCGACTCAAATGACCGACAAAGAGGGCTCATGCGTATAAATCTAGATGTTGAGGGGCATTGCGTTTGTTAATAATTCTCCATAAAAAAATAATAAAAAATAGGTTATTCGCCCTATTGACTGAGGCCATTGTAACAGGTGGCGTCAAACGTTTCTGACTAGAAATAAGAAACAAGTATCTTAATTTTCTTGTCTGGAGCTAAAACCTTATCCCGCTGAACAACACAACTCCTACCTTAACATTTGCAACCAGTGTAAATCCAGATCAGATGGCTTCTTCATGCTGACAGTGTAAATAAAGATCAAACGGCTTCTGAAGTAGCCATCTGATCAGGATCAACACTTTTTTGGCACTAATTTGCAAATTTGAATGAATACATTATATCAAGTAATTTTATTGGCTGAAAGTCAGAAACTGGTGTGGATTAATTAATTGATTCAGCAGGATAAGGTTTAAACTAACAAAAAAGGAAACAAAAACAACATCAGAATTACTGTATGGAACAACAATGTTGTCAGGCGAATGTTTCTAGATTTAGGCCTGCTTAACCTTTGCCCTTCTCTGTGCTAGCTGAACAGGAAACGGGATTTGACATCTCAAATGTCGAAGTCTGTTTTATGGGAAAAATAACAAAAAATCTCATTTCGTCTGCTGACATTTTTGTCCAGAGTGCTAAACGTTAAAATGTAGGCATGCTTAACTTTACCACTATGTGGGCTAATTCAACAGCGGACATATTGTTTGTATTTTAAAAATAAGAAAATATTTCAAAAAAAAAAAAATACACAACATGCAGACAGTTAAACTGGAAAGGACATGTCTAGCATAAATTCCGCCATTTTTGAAAGAGAGGTACTTTTGGGAATTTCCCATAAACTCGACCCCTTCCATAGCTCAAGATAAAGAGGATTTATCTTTAGCTTAGAACCGCCTTGACGAGGCGATTCTAACAAGTACCCTCATGATAGGTTTCTGGAGGAACGAATAGTATAGACCCTGATTTATCACATGCCTTATTCTTTTATGTTTATTTTGCGCGGGGTGGGAGCTCATAGTATATGGGTTAACCAATTCTGCTACCATTTTTGTTCGAATGACAACCTACAAATGTAGCTACCCCATAAGGCGTCCCCGAACATGTAACTGGTACATGTATCATGAGCCCATTAAAGTACAGCCATCTTTTCATAACTGTAGACCCTCGAGCTTGGATAGTCAGTGGATGGTTTGAAGTTTAACGGCCACAGTGAGCCGATAAGTCTTAACTGGCAGTGTTTTCTAAAGTTTACCCAGCAGGCACACGTCGCTAGGACAACGTCAAATCAACGTCGGTGCAACGTCATGACGTTGCACCAACGTTGATGTGACGTTGTATTAACGTCATGACGTTGTACCGACGTCGAGGTGACGTCACTATTACGTCATGTGCCTGCTGGGTTAGATCCCTGCTTCTGAATCCACGATCAAACTCACATCATTCAACACATGAAACTGACAAGAAGGAGTAGTATAGCAGATTGAAATATTTAGCACATGTGGGTAAGAATATAAGAATCTTATATGGGTGTGAGGGGTAGATGGAAAAATCCGTCCCGAGGGTCACTGTCAGGCATCACGAGGCTTGCCGAGTGATGCCGGACAGTGATCCCGAGGGACGGATTTTTTTATCCACCCCTCACACCCATATAGGATTTTTTTTCTTGCATACCTTCCATTTCTATTGCGAATTTTTAATGCTGCTGTCACTTCGGTTACCGACGTCCGCCATTTTGTGATGACACAACAGGAATGTTTAGTGACGTCACGCATGACGACGCCGCGCATGAGGTTGTAATCAACCAGTGCATTTATCAAACACATGATTGCATTCGATTTGGGGTCGGAACACCAGGGTCAGAACATAAATTTCTATCCCAGGGTACAATCACGGATTTCCTTGTCTGGTGTGCAAGAATTGACAGTTCCTTTCCACCTTCAGATACATATACATGTAGGTGTGGGGCGGGGCTAAAATACCCTGCCAATTCCCTGAAACCCTTTAGTTTTTCTAAGATCCTTCCGTCTTTTTAGGGCTACCGCGGCTAAAGGGTAGCTCGCACGCATGCACAGTCTTGAGCATGTACAGTCTTGAGCATTGTGTAACAGAGGCCTAGAAATTTATTGTCCATGCAGCCGCGGAAGATCAAAGGCGCATGAGTGATTTGCGCCTTATTTTTTGCACGTGGAACGAACAAAAATCATGACGCTACTCGGGACGTACAAGTGTCGTCTGTGCCAAACTCTCGTTTAAAAAATAAAATTGTAGTGAATAGGGCCTAAATTTGGGCATGCCCGATCTTTGCAAACACATCTGGGTAGTTTAGGGACTCTCCGCTGTGAAACTCATTCGGCCATTGTATAACACACCTATGCGTCACGTTAACAAGTCCATGTAATGAACAACCTTGTAAACCACACTTGAAGTACAGAAGACTTGGGTTTATAAGTTTATATACATTATATTTTTGTTTCTGTTCCACGATATAGGTTGTTGGTACTCAAGGCCGAGGGTTGCGGCCGCGTAAAATCGATGTAAGCCCCCCAAGTGAAATTCTTTTCCCTGACCATCCCAAGGCCGTTCTTCTGTCGTGGTTTATTTTTGTCATGGTTTATCTTTGAGGGTGTGTATCGCTTATATCGTTTTGTTTTGGATAGCCAATTGGTCATTTTGTGGGAAAGTAACTGTCCCTTTGGCTTTCCGCTATTGATGTTTCCATTAGGGCCAAGTTATTTAATGTTTGTGTTTCTTTCCTTTGGTGTCTCTGATGGTAGGTGTGGGTTAACTGTATCGTACGGAACCAGGGAAGGGGCATGATTTTTTTTATTTTATAAGTTGTGCGCACAAGATAATATCTTGTGCAGACAAGATATTATCTTGTGCGGACAACATATTATTTTGTGCGGACAACATATTATCTTGTGCGGACAAGATAATATCTTGCTCGCACAACATAACATCTTGTCCGCACAAGATATTATCTTGTGCAGACAACATATTATCGTGTGCAAACAAGATATTATCTTGTCCGCACAAGATATTAAGAGCCATTCTCTGTAACCATTTGAATTTTTACATAGGGCCGTGGCACGCATTGTCACCGATTTTGCTGATACTTTCCTATCTTCTATGTTGTGACCAAAAACCAAGCTAACAATGTTCCATTCATCCCTATACACAACCGTTGCTATGGCAACGCCAGATGTATATCTGACCAAAAATTGATGCGAATTTTGACCAAAAAAGACAGTTTATCAAGTTAAAGTAGTGACTATTATAAAAATGATGAGCTTTTTATTTTTCAACCATTATAAAATATGGTTCATCCTGGCTAAAATCCAGAAATTCACATATACCTATGTATAATGTTTTACACTGTATATGATCTATGAAGTGGGTGGGGTATCTGTATTTTGAAAATGCCAGTTTTTACACATTTTCAATGTCGATTTCTGAGTTTGTGCATCTGTGCACATATTTATTCGTAAATTCTTGATGTAGAGGAAGGTTTCCACAGACAATTTATAAAAAGACATGTTTGGGATTTTACCTTTTTTGAAGCGTAACCATGGTAACTATGACTGTACCATCCAAAAAAAAATAAAAAAATGTAGTATCTTTAAAAGGATAACATTTTAAAGCCATTTCCAGTTGGCATATGGATTTACAAATAGCAACTGAAGTTGCAAATATAACTAATCATCCAAATAGACTATGTGTACTTCATAATTACTTCATGGAGGTCAAGGTCACAGACATTAGAAAATGTCTTTAAAATTGACCTTTTTCCTTTTTATTACATATATGTTTTTGCATATACTGCTGTAAAACAGTAATCCTGTGTGATCATAATCTTCAACAGTTCCAAGTCTTTCAAATACAAGGGAAATATAATTGAAAACATTATAGAAAGTCAAGGTCAAGGTCACAATATCAAGAAAAAATACTCAAAATGGCATATACTTCGCTTGCTAACAAATATTTTCACATGTAATGTTGTGATAATGCCATCATTGGTGAACATTAGATGTCTCATGTATATGTTCTTCATTTTAAAGAGAATAGCATTAGGAAGCACTATCTAAGGTTATGTTGAAGGTCACAAAAAAAGAAAAATGGCCAAACAGGGCCTTTTTCTCATCACTAGAATGCATATTTTCCATTACTTACTTACCTTACTTGCACATATTCTACATATACTGTTGTGATATTGACACCATATGTGAACGCTAAATATTTCCTTAATATGCTCTTCAAACTGAAATGAGAGGCCATAGAAAACGCTCTCTATAATGAAGGTAAAGGTCACAAAAACAATAAACTGACTCAAAATAACCGTTTTTCTCCTAGGCCCATTTTATACCATGGATTCTTCCACCTATGATACACCGTTAGTCCACATCAAAATTTAGGGGTGTTAGGTTATGTTTTCTTCAAAGTTTATTTGGAAAATATCAGAACACCATTCAAAACAGTATAGGGACTGATCAGATGCAATGTTCTGTGGCGTTTGAATTGGACCGGCACTGTTTGACAATTAGCTGTGTTGGGGTTTCTAGTACTAAATGGGTTAACTTATTTTGAAAATTTTTTCACAAAATGATAAAATAAGTGACCATTACGGACACCTTCATTTTTATCTTTCTGTCCAATAATAAATAATTCTGTCCAATAATTAAATCTGTCTAATAAAGAAGTTCTGAAATAAGATCCTTTGATAGCAAAGAATACACCAAATAAACGAAAATAGCAGACTCGGTTTTATTGAGTCTGTTCATGACCAGTACTGAAATGTGCAACACCGGCCACGTCCCCTAGCGCCGGCTTAAGCAGAACTCTATTTTCAAAATGAACTCTGGAGACCATGTCAAGCTCTCGAAAACCAGCATTTGGATTCAAGATAGGCCAAGTATCATGCCACTCCATCTTTGAAAAACAAGACACAATCATTGTATCCCCCGATATAAAAGTTTATGGCAGGGCCTCCATGGTATTGCGGATAAGAGCGGTATCTCTTAATCATTAGGTCACTCAGTGCTGTCACGTGAGACGCCAAGGTCTGCAAAAGAAGACAGAAGCATCAGTGGTGTAGGGGTTACGCTACTCGCCTTGTAAACCAGGGGTCGCAGGATCGACACCGGGCTTATCCAGACTTCCGGATGAATCTTTAAACCGATATCCCGTCTCCGTATGACCTTGGCTGTTGGTGGGACGTAAAATTCAAACACTCACTCACTCTCTGCAAATGAAGGTCAGGTGTTTTTTCCCAGTGGTCTGGTTTTTGTCCAGATGTTTAAAAAGTCACACACATGGGGAAGGACCTTCATTTTGAACAAGAAATTTGTTTATGGTGTTACCATGCAGGTTTACAAAAAGATGATTGAAGGACAAGACTTTTAAAAAGGACAGCCATTGTATAATGTAAGATCAAATTGCTGCAATATGCAAAAACAATGCTTATGTTGGTTGGTACCTGATTGTCTGTCTCTGGTCGGGCCTATCTGAGTCTCACTGTTGGTTTTCTTTTGCTCCAGCAGTTCAGTGGCTCAGTGGTTCCTTGCTGTCAAGTCCTCAACGTTGTTTCATCTCTGTGGTTGTTTATTTTTTGTGTTCTATGAGATGTTGCACTGATGAGTTAGGAGGCCTCCATGTGGACTGAACAAATTATTTGCCTCAATCACGACGGAAGTAAGGGCGAGGATTTTGTCCACGTATAATCGATTTAAGCCCCCCACTGGAATTTGTTTCCGCTGACCATTCCAAGGCGGTTCTTCTGTCGCGGTATATTTTTGTTACGGTTTGTCTTTGGGCGTTTGTGTCGCTTATATTATTTTATTTTGGATAGTCTATTGGCCATTTTGTGGGAAAGCCGCTATTGACGTTTCCTTTAGGGTGTTGTTTCATGTTTTTGTTTCATTCCCCTTGGTGTCTCTGATGAGAGCTGTGGATTTTTTGTATAGATTCCTGATAATGCCTCCACTTCTATTTTACTTACAATGCGTTGTGGTGACAAAGGGTGGTTCCTAGTTCTAAGTCATTTTGATAACACCTTCATACCCTTAACAGACATCACGATATTGTCAAGCTGATAATTCTGAGATAATTTGGCGATAATTGGACCAAAACTGTGGCCGCTTCAGTATCAATAGGGTCCATCTATGTTTTGACCTTCAGGCCTACTTTCTGACCCGACATAATCCATATCCAGCAGAATGAAACCATTTTAGCAATTCTTGTAGAGGGTCATTTCAGGAACATTCCTGTAAAATTATTTTGAAATCGGAATATTGACCTAGGAGGAGATGTCATTTAAAGGTTTCTTTTTTTTTTTTTTTTTTTGCTTTGGCGGCCATTTTGTTCAGCGGAAGAAATCCTTTTAGCAATTTTGCTATAGGTCACCCTAGGAATACTCCTGTGAAATTATTTCAAAATTGGCACAGTGGTCGTCCTCAGGTGTGCTAAAAAGTCAAAACTGTATTTTTCGGAAATGTTGCACTCTGTGATCGGAAAGTTGGTAGACGCAGATAGCTAAGTGAGTAAATGAAAATATCTCTTTCAAAAATCTTCCCAGAAACCAAATGGCTCCATAAACAATCAATAGCTTTGGAGAACGATACATGACTATTGGTCCTCTGGTCTCTATAATTTGACTTTTTCACCTACTTTTTGACCCGACTTGACCCGGTATCGAAACTGACCTAGATTTGAATGAGGCAAACATTCCAAGCACTGGGTCAAAATTGTTAGCTATTGAGTGTCAAACTTATTCTTGACGATCGACAGCGACGGACACAGTGTGATAACTATAGCTCCCTTTGGCTCAGGTGAGCTAAGCACACTTTGAGCCTTTTGCTTAGGTGAGCTAAAAATACTGCATTCCCCATTATTATATAAAAAAGGAGTTCAACGGTGTCAAATTTATGCGGATAAAATGTGAATTCCAACTACGTGATGGTGCAGATACTGATTAGTTTTCCTATAGTTTACCAATCCAATCGGAGACTGCCATAACAGCCCCCCACATGATTTACATGCTCGAGCGACTGGCAAAGACTCCAATCAAACTGCATGGATATACAGGCTGTTCAGATATTTATTGCTGGTGGCCATTGCCCTGTTGTCGGAAATCACATGCAATGGCTAAATATTTTTTGATGAGCTTTGTTCTCCTTTAAATTTGTCATTTGATTCCCTGCTTCCAACATCCTCAAGAGAGAGAGAGAGAGAGAGAGAGAGAGAGACAGAGAGACAGAGAGTTATATCATCTTTTGTAATACAGGGCTTCAATGCCCCAGTAGTTACATTGGGATAATGTGCATCCTACCTGTCCTTTCTATAAGTACTTATCAGCCCCCGCCCATTGGGGCTAAAGAAATAGATGGGCTGAAACCGACCCACACGCGAGTACTGGTAAATCGCTTAGAGGATCTAAGCATGCCCAGACAAAGCGGTGATAGCGGTGATGCTTATTAACAGTATTGGTTACATCGGGTGGCAGGGCTTGAGATGTCATTTTATCTCAATGGCGGGTAAAAGTCCCACAAAATTGGAAGCAACGTCCCCAAAATGACCTTTACGGTGTTGACGGGGACGTTAAACCTCAAATCAATCAAACAAATAGGTACTTTGGGAGAAGATTTTGATTTTGATGTTTCTTTTACAGCCCTTTAATGGATGTTTCACATATCGGCCCGAATGTTAATCAGAGGTGAGCGAAACCTGGAGTACACGGAAACATGGCATGACCCTCCCTTGTAGAACTTGGCGTCTCACATGTGACCCAAGCCATGCTCAAACCAAAGCAGTGGGAGACCTGATGATTCTATAAGATTCAGTGCTCTTACCCAGTTGGCTATAGAGTGTCTTTAACCAATTTAGTACCGAAAACCCCAAACGGTTCCAGGGCAAACAGCGCAGGCCCAGATCAGACGCCGCAGAATGTGGCGTCTGATTAGTGCCTACACTGTTTGCAAAACGTTCAGCCATTTTCCAAATAGATTTTGAAGAAAAGACAACCTGACACCACTAATTTTGAAATGGACTCCTGCTACATATAAGGAAGAAGAGTCCATTTGGTACAAAAATGGTTAAGTAAGGAGAGGAACGCATTCAAAATGGAAATTTGAAGACAGCATGCTCGTCTGCTTACTGCAGCTGTCGGTAGCATGTTTTTTTTTAAAGTAGTCACAGTAGTTTATGTTGATTGCTGTTGGGTTTGAGTGTTAGATCCCTGTACTAGCGCTCTTACCCATTGGGCAACAGAGGCTCAAGCAAAATAAGAATTGCCATGTTTCTTCTGCGCATTATCTACTGAAGGTTTAAAATACGTCTGTAAATTGCATTAAAATATCCCACAAAATTTTCAAGAGAGAGGGGGTGCAATTAAATGACAAAATCGCTCGATTCAATGCTCAAAGGGCCATAAGCAGTACAGCAAGAATTATCATTCTTGTCTTCTACATGTGGTCTTATGGTGTTTTTTTATGTAAAGTTTCAGGAGAATTTCTCAGATGGTCTCAATGATGCGCAGCGGACATGAAAACGTGGTGTAGAGACAGAAACGCGGACTGACAGACCGGGGACAAAACACAATATGGGAGGAGGGGAGGGGGGTTTCTGTAAAGTTTCATGAGACTTAATGTCAGGCAGCGGACATGAAAACGTGGTGTCTAGACAGAAACACCGATTGACAGACCGGGGTTAAAACACAATAGGTGGGTAGTGTGTGTGTGTGTGTGTGGGGGGGGGGGGGGTATCTTCATATATTTGGCTGACTTACCTGTTCCTACCGGATTTAAGACCCGTACAAAATGTTGATTTTCTGAACTGCATCAGCACTCAAAGAAAGGTCTTTCTTCATTCGGATCCCGCTGTGAACACTCAAAATAGCCGGCACCCCACAATTCACATTACGCTGTTATACAATATTCTCTTTACAACAACCAAGGGAAGAAAACATTGGTTCGCCCTCAGCTTGAATATGCATCACCCATTTGGCATCCCTATGTTAAAACTCAGATTCAGCAGGAGGACAGCTGCTCGATGGACCTGCCGACGATGGCACAATAGAAGTAGCGTCGGTGACATACTTAACGAGCTAGAATCGCCGTCCCTAGAGGCCCGTCGTGAGCAGTTCTCTTTAACCTTCTTCTATAAGATACATTCAGGTACAGTGGCCGTTAATAAAGACAAATACTTGACCCCTGTGATAGTTTCAACCCGAACAAGGACATCAAAAGTAAACAACTTGCAGTATCATAGGTACCAGTCCTACAGTGATGCCCTGAAAAATTCCTTTTTTCCTAGGACTATTCCCCAGTGGAATAGTCTTCCCTCTTCTGTGGTGAATGCATAGACTGCAGAGGAGTTCAAAGCCCGTACAGTTTAAGATTGAGACTCAGAGGTATGCGTTTAGTATACCTCTGTTATTCAGATTGTAAATAGTTTTAAGGACTCATCCAGTGACTTCTCTCTTCTTTTATTTTTCTTTTAGCTAAATTCTAAATTTAGCTACGCACCCAACTGAGGTAATGGCCAAATATGACCGACTCAGTATAAGAAGATAGATAGAAGAAACTCATCCGTACTGGCTATTAGCACAGTTACCGTGTCTTTCTTTGTATTGAATTGTATAAGTGTAAGCCTTCTGCACCGAGTATACTGCATATTTATATATGGACATGTCACCAGTAAACAAGTTTGATTATTTACTTTTGTCCATTGATAAGAATATAAGTCATGAAACCTTCTTCTTGAGCATATTTTACCAGCTGTTTAATTGAATAAGGGCAGAAAAGTAGAAAATTTTAGGTCAATTTTATTCTTTTTTTTTACCTTGACCTTGAACTTTGGACAGACAATATATTTAAATATGATTAGCATAGAAATGATGTACATAATACCGATTTATGATAATAATATTTCAACAGACTATTCAAAATTATTCAAAAATATGCTTGTGTTAGAGGGAAATGAGACATGACGTGAAGTCATTGTTGCTGGCTATTCTGACCTTGACCTTTGATCTTGGAGAATGTTTGAAGATAAAAATTACTTCAATGTGAAGTACTTGATACTGACGCATACAACGGCCACGTATGGTGGCAATATCAAAACAGACTATGTGAAAAAATATGTTTTAAACAGGAAAAATTAGGGGAAATGCCATTTTTAAAGTCATTTCCTGTTCATTTGACATTAACCTTGACCTTTAAAACAATACAAAGTATACTGTTGAAAAATAGGATGCGTGTAATCATGGCCAACTATATCTGACATTAGCCCGATGACTTCCAACCGTGACATTCGCACAGAAAGTCAATATTGGGTTGTCTCCCTTTGACTGAGGCCTACGATAGATACCTATCGTGTACTTATCGTGTAATCAATATTGTGTTTTAATCCGGCCGTGTGTGAAAATGACCCCGGGGGATATTGAACGAATGATACGTCTAGTTAATTTAGAACTGCGTGTTTTGGTACTTTAAGCGAGAAAAATTCCCTTTTTGTCAAACGGTTAAAATTGAGCCTTTTTGTTCTTAAAAAATTATCGGTTCTCATAAATCCATTTTTTTCTGGAATGTGATATTTCACATTATTTTTTTGAAACAAAAAAAAAAAAAAAACATTTAAAGTTAATGGATGTCAGATTGCATTATTTAAAATTGCATTGTTTAGAAAAGCAACATGTTCATAAGTTAATGTAATGGAAACCGCTGTAAACCCCACTTTACATTATATACAGAAAAGAGAGGTTAAGAGGGGTTACAATGTGTGTGTTATCCGCACCAAGACATTTCTATTTCTTCACTGAAGCCCCGTTGGGCGGAGGCCGTAATGGGTTGACAGCTAAGGCCCTGATCTAAGCTCGACGTCTGATCTGAGCATGCACCGTTTCCAGCATAAGTGTCCATGTTTGGGCTTTCCCGTCCAAAATGCACTTAAATCTGCTTGACTAGCATTATAATGTTAACAAGTCCATGTCACTGATGAACACCCCTTCTAAATCCAACTTTATATAGAGAAAACTGTGGTTTGCTGGAACATACATATATATTTTTCTATTACTTTTGTCCCAAACATATGTTGTGGGTACCGCGGTTAGAAGCGAGGCGGTTCTAACAACATCCACAACCTATATTTAAAGTAGTAATAAACCATGACACAATTTTTTTTAATAACCGTTTTATGCAACCTAAAGAATGCATTATTTCAGACGGATGTGTTATCATAATGGTCACAATGATCATTCAATATTGTAACATACCCATGTAAGGTAATGCTTACTTATACTGTTTGAAATTAACTGTGACTAATCAAAAATATAAAACGAAGCATTAGGTTTAAATTACTCTTTATTTGCCTGTAACCATTTTAATTATCTATAATATCATACTGCAAATTCAAACATCAAATGTTTATTCTGGAAAGAAATTTAATGTTCATTGATTGTTAATTTGTTTGTTTGATTCGAGGTTCAACGTCCCCGTCAACACTGTAAAGGTCAATTTGGAGACGTTGCTTCCAATTTTGTGGGACTTTTACCCGATATTGAGATGAAATGACACCTCAAGCCCTGCCGCCTATTGAAACCAATAGGGTTTATAAGCATGGACGTTCCGACTCGCACGGGCTTAGATCCTCTAAGCGGTTTACCAGTACTCGTGTGCAGTCGGTTTCAGCTCTGCGTGTAATTGCATCATGCAGCCCATCTATTTCTTCAAGCCCCGATGGGCGGGGCCGTTATTGATTGTTAATATAAAGGAATATGTTCAAAATGCCGACAATAACAAACAACAAATTGGCCGATTTATCAAAAGGGACCACTCACTTACATATCTGCAAAATACATTACGAAAACACGCCTATAAAATAAATCGGAACGAGCTGGCTCTAAATATAACCAACAATCCACGCATTGAGCAAAAATATAAACAAATAAATAAATAAATTACGATAACACATCCGTGCGGCTCAGACAATTATTGATAATTTGTTAATCATTACGCGAACAAGTTCGTGAAATGAAGACCCCCTATACCCCACTTCATATAGAGAAAACTGGGGTTTACGGGGTATACATTATTTTTCATATTTTTGTTCCAAAACATAGATTATGGGTACTCGTTAGAACCTCGAGGCGGTTTTAACGACCGAGGCGGTTCTAACGAGCACCCACAACCCATGTTTGCCGTTTTTATAAGAATTAGATCACTGATTTTCATTAGAAAAGTAGCCATTTTGGAGATGTGAAAAATGTACTTTATCGCACGGGTGTGTTCTGGTAATAGAAACCTAAAAACATGTGTTTTGTATTCTTGTTAGAACCGCCACATTGAGGTGGCTCTACCGAGTACCCACTACCTATGTCTTTGATAAGAAATAAAAAAAACGAATACCACGGTAAACCCCAGTTTTTTTTTTTTTTTTTCTATAAAAATCTTTCTTTCTTTCTTCCTTTCTTTCTGTCTTTCGGTTGTAATCTTATTACTAGCAATGTTTGTTTAAATTGGTTAGTAAGTATAAAAAAATCTAATCGGGTCATGAAAAATAAATAAATAAATAAATAAATAAATTAATTAAACGCAGATCAGACACCGCATTTCAGATTGATAAATAAATCAATCAATCAATCAATCAATAAATTAATCAATTCTCTGTTCTACAAATTCCTACCTTTTTCATAGGTACCAATGCTACAATGAAAACGTTCTAGAGGTTAATAATTGGCAAATAACGCTTTGTCTTTGCTTACATGCGCAAAGTCGTTAGTTTCTTAAAACATAGTGTTTGAATAAGAACTTATCCACTCCCCGTGGAGCCTGCAGCAGATTATGTAAATTCTAAGGAATGTTGACACACAAATCCATGAAATAAAATACTAAGGGTCTTGTTTACAAGCTAAATCACGTTTCACTATTGTCTTCACTATAAGCAAGATGGGATACAGATTTTTCAAAAGTCTAAAGACTTTCTTCTGAATCCCATTTGTATAATATTGTTACTCTGTAGCTTCTATGTGTTGAATGTATATGTATTAGTTATACAAATAAAATAAAGTTTAAACTAATCAATAAATAAGACGCAGATCAGACACCGCATTTGAGATTGATTTACATTCCAAGGAGATGCCCAGGCGAAGATGAGTTAATTTCACGGTCAAAGGAGAATGACACACATTGCGATTACACGCGTGTGTAGACGATAAAGCTTTTTCTGAATAAGCTCCAAATTTAATCACAAAATCCCGCCATTAAATATAATTTTGAAATATTTTAATTGCTATCAAAGTGCACAATATTGTAAATACATTGCGTCTGATGCGGGCGTTTTATTGCAATATTAACAGAAAGTGCAGATTTTAGCCGTTAAAGTTGGGTACTGTCGTTGTTTTTCCAAAGTTTTGTATGCTTCATATAAGGATTAAGGGTTGTTAATTTGAAAATAAAAATGCCGGGAGCTAAATAAATAAAAGTTCCACTTATTTGATATCATTTTGAAGGTATTTAAACGGACAATTAGATTAAATCGGAACTTGTTTGTCAAATTGAAAAATAAATAAGTTAAATTGTTTTAAAAAATAATTTCCATTAAAGCGCCTGCTATTTCCAACAAGACATTCTGTACGGGTAAGCCGAGAAGGTCAGCGCACAGTAAAAGGCTTAATCCTTTGCGCCAATGGCATAAATGTCAATAATAGTTGCGGATGATCTGTTTGAAGTAAGAAACAACTTGCACCAAGGAAAGGGCTGTATGGTGTCATCATTATAACAATACAATTTGTTTTTCATTTTTGGGACAGTACACTTACAGTAGCCATGGTAACGTTTAAATAATGATAAAATCCCAAATATGTCTTTCAACAAATTAACTCTGCAAACATTCCTGTATCTTGTGAAAACATGCATACATGTGCACACAAATGCACAGACTGGAAAAACGCTCTGGAAATGCTTAAAAACTGCCTTTTCCAATATACAGATACCCCACCCACTTCTAAGATCATTATGAGCGTTACAGAATACCCATGGGCAATGTAATGTATCTTGACACTGCCAACGATAAACTATTTTCTGTTATTATGGAACAACTAAATGCATAAGATTTTTCTGATAGCCACTGCTACAGTTGCAAAACTGTCAATGTTGGGTGAAATTTAACCTCATTTATGGGTCAGATATTCATCTGCCGTTACCATGGTAACAGTAATGTCTAGAAATGAAAGAAACATGGATAGCTTGGTTTTGGGTCACAATAAGTAATATAGGAAAGTTTAAGCAAAATTGGTGACTATGCGTGGCCAAACCTTAAAGTGGTTACAGAGAATGGCTCTTAAGTTGTGCGAACAAGATATTATCTTGTCCGCACAATATAATATCTTGTCTGCACAACATAGATCTTGTGCGCAAAAGATATTATCTTGTCCGCACAAGATATTATCTTGTCCGCACAAGATAATATCTTGTCCGCACAACTTCCAAAGGTCTATGTTGTGCAAACAAGACAATATGTTGTGTGAACAAGATAATATCTTGTGCGCACAAGATATTATGTTGTGCGAACAAGATCATGTCTTGTCTGCACAAGATAATATCTTGTGCGTACAAGATAATATGTTGTCCGAACAAGATAATATCCTGTCCGCACAAGATATTATCTTGTGCGCACAACTTATAAAAAATAAAAAATAATGTCCCTTCCCGGGTTCCGTAGTGTCGATTCCACTTCTGTTTTTTTAACAGCGGAAGAGCGCCGATGACGTCATCACGTCGCCATCGTCAAATCATACTGGATAGAGCCATGCTTTATTTTGACGTCTTACTCGTACGTCACATGAATCAATGTGTTAATTACAGTAAAATTCCTTTATTAAGATCACCTTTGGGACTGTTCAAAGGTGGTCTTTAAGACCACCTTTGAACAGTCCCAAAGGTGGTCTCTGACCAGAGGACACTATATACAGAAAACACAGAGAAAGAATAACTGCAAACTACTTAATAAGCTTAGTCTTTATTTAAGGTGGTCTTAATAGCGGAATTTCACTGTATTGTGTTCCAATAGTTAATTTTAGGGGTTTTCTCCAAATGCACTGAAAATGTAAATTTTACGATAGCACACACATGTGATATAACGGATAGTTCAATATGTCTGATGAATATTTATAATATTTCATTTAATGAGAATCTGAAAAATATCTTTGAAAAAATAGACTGTGGGTACCCACAACCTATGTCTTGGAGCAGAAATAAGAACATATCCCTGTAAATCAAGTTTTCTCTTTATTAAGTGGGATTTAGAGAGCTATTTTGTTACACGGGACCTGTTCAGGTGATGTTCACGTTTAGCCTGATCAGGGTCTTCGTATTTCGCGAAATTCATCAAGGGAGAACAAGCATTACGTTAATAAGCTCATGAAATAAATACACCGGTAAATCCCTACTTTATATAGAGAAAACTGGGGTTTTGCGGGTATATACATTATTTTTCTTATTTCTGTCCCGAGACATATGTTATGGGTACTCAATGAGGCGGTGACAGCGAGCGCCATAATCTATGTTAGAAATGTATATTAGAAAAATATCACAATTTTTCAAAAGCATCACAAAAACACGCCTATATAACGTTGCCCCCCTTGAACCCCACTTTTATATAGTAAAACTGAGGTTTACAGAGGTATACCTTATTTTTCTTATTTCTGTTCTAAAATATAGATTGTTTGTACTCGTTATAAGTAGCCATAATCTATATTTTGAGCAGAAATAAGAAAAATATCACAATTTTTCTTCTGAAAATTTTCGTTTTTTCGGCAGTTAAGTTTACAATGTATTTGTATAGGCGTGTTTTCGTAACCGTTGTGGAGATATGAAAGAATGCGCTATGTCTCTCGGATATCGAAATGGATAACTGACCAGTCTGCCCCACAAACCAGCGAAGCCTATATCTTCCGTGACATATCTTTAGTTAGACCGTGACATTCATTACGATAACTCACCGTGCGACATAGTGCATTTTTTCACACCTCCAAACTGGCTACTTTTCTGACGAAAATCCTTGATATTTTTCTTATTTATACTGCAAACATAGGTTGTGGGTGCTCGTTAGAACCGCCTATTGAGGCGGTTCTAACGAGTACTCACAACCTATGTCTGGGAGCAAAAATAAGAAAAATAATGATTACCCCCCTAAACCCCAGTTTTCTCTATATAAAGTGGGGTTTAGCGGGGTCTTCATTTCACGGACTTGTTCACGTGATGTTTTATCCGTGAGTTTTTATGGTATCTTTCGAATCTCTCTAGAATTAGCATTTTTTCATATGAAAACGTTTGATATTTTTTCTTATTTCTTGATAAAATACAAATTGATGGCGCTCGTTAGAACTGCCTCGATGTGGTGGTTCCAACGAGTACCTTAAGCAAAATAAAGAAAATAATGAGCAGTCCGAAAACCCTACGTTTCTCTATATCAAGTTGGGTTTATAGAGATGTTCATAGCACATACACGTTGTCCTTATTTGTATTTTTGTATTGGAGTTTAATGGCCCACTCATCACTATTTTAGGTCATTTTTGAGCCGGTCGATTTACCTATCCACACTTTTCCCGGGCAGGCTTATACGTAAGCGGTTAACCAGTACAGTGCACACTCTTTCGCCAAAAACTTACAACTGCCCTTCTTGAATCAGCGGAAGAGAGAGAATGACCGTAGAAAAGATTTTATGATCAATCTCCACGAAAGGATGTTGCCGAACCCGGCAGGTATCGAAGCCGCGTCCTCCTGATCACCAGTCAGACGCGCATCTGACTGAGCTACTGAGGCCGGCTACTTGTTGTCCTTATAAGTCAGAATATAATTCGTATCGTCGAGATTAGTTCTAGCATTACTAAAACACACCTATATAAATACATTGTAACCTTTGTCGCCGAAAAAAATGAAAATTTTAAGAAGAAAAATTGTGATATTTTTTCTTATTTCTGCTTAAAATATAGATTATGGGTACTCGTTAGAACCGCCTCATCGAGGCGGTTCTAACGAGTACCCACAATCTAAATTTTAGAGCAGAAATAGGAAAGTTACCCCTGCAAACCCCAGTTTTACTATATAAAAGTGGGGTTCAAGGTGGGGTTAAAATTATATAGGCATGTTTTCGTGACGTAGAGCGTACGAGGGCTCGCTATGTTCTACGAATGGATGATAAATTCCGGCACTTAGGTCCCGCCTGGCCCTCATTGCGATAACAGACCCGTGCGACAGTGCATTTTTTCACATCTCCAAAATGACAATTTTTCTGATAAAAGCCCGTGATACTTTTCTTATTTATACTGCAAACATAGGTTGCGGCTGCTCGTTAGAACCGCCTCATTGAGGCGATTCTAACGAGTACCCACAACCTATGTCTTGGAGCAGAAATAAGAAAGATAATGTATACCCCCGTAAACCCCAGTTTTCTCTATATAAAGTGAGGTTTAGTGGGGTGTTCATTTCACGGACTTGTTCACGTGAAGCTTGTGAAAAAACGAATATAAATAGTAATAAAAGTTAATTTCTAACTTTAAAACTGACTATAAATATTGCCTTTGTCCGCTTAGCAGTCAACACTATTTTAGGTCATTTTTGAGCCGGTCAGTTTACCTATCCACACTTTTCCTGGACGCCTTATACGTAAGCTGTTAACCAGTACAGTGCACACTCTTTCGCCAAAAACTGACAAATGCCATTCTTGAATCAGCGGGAGGGAGGGAATGACGGTAGAAAAGATTTCATGATCAATCTCCGCGAAACGATGCTGCCGACCCCGGCAGGTATCGAACCCGCGTCTATGCCCACAATCTAAATTTTAGAGCAGAAATAAGAAAAAAAAGTTTACCCCTGCAAACCCCAGTTTTACGATATAAAATTGGGGTTCAAGGTGAGGTCAAAATTATATAGGCGTGTTTTCGCGATGTAGAGCGTGCGTGGGCTTGCTGTGTTCTACGAATGAATGATAAGTTACGGCACTTTGGTCCCGCCTGGTTCTCATTACGATAATAGACCCGTGCGACAGTGCATTTTTCACATCTCCAAAATGACAATTTTTCTGATAAAAGCCCGTGATACTTTTCTTATTTATACTGCAAACATAGGTTGCGGCTGCTCGTTAGAACCGCCTCATTGATGCGATTCTAACGAGTACCCACAACCTATGTCTTGGAGCAGAAATAAGAAAGATAATGTATATTCCCCCGTAAACCCCAGTTTACTCTGTATAAAACGAGGTTTTGTGGGGTGTCCATTTCACGGACTTGTTCACGTGATGCTTGTGAAAAAAAAAAAAAAAAATAGTAAGAAAAGTTAATTACTAATTTTAAAAATGACTTAAAATATTACCTTTGTCCGCTTATAGCATAATCAATAAAATTCATGTTTATTTAGTAGTATTTTAGTTATTTGGTGACCTCAGTGAATTGTATTGTCCGACTTCATAAAGGATAGACGAGTATGCTCTTATTTCAAATTCTTAAACCCTACGGAGCCCAACACAAAATAACAGACGACATTTTCAAACACTTTTTCTTATTTTTCAAAAACATTAAGGCTTAACGCTTTATGTATATCCTCTGACAGATGATTCAAATGACAAGCCTCATTACGAAAAGATGCCTTTACCAATACATTGTACATTCTTACCTTTATCGCCGAAAAAAATGAACATTTTAAGATGAAAAATTTTGATAATATTCTTATTTCTGCAAAAAATATAGATTGTGTGTACTCGATAGAACCGCCTCATTGAGGCGGTTCTATCGAGTACCCACAATCTATATTTTAGAGCAGAAATTAGGAAAAATCGGGGTTACCACTGCAAACCCCAGTTTTACTTTATAAAAGTCGGGTTCAAGTGCGTCAAAATAATATAGGCATGTTTTCGTTATGTGAATGCCCCGGACAAATATTAAGGAAAAAAACATAATGTCTTCTCTGCCGTGGCTGGTGCTTTCAGCGTTTGCTTGAAACAATTCAAGTATGTTTGATACAAATATGTGAGTTACACCCAAGTACATGTATAATATGCGGTTTCTGTGGGCAGTAGGGCTTGAGATGTCATCACATCTCAGTCGGGTAAAAGTCCCACACTATTGGAGGCAACGTCTCCAAAATAACATCAATAGTGTTGATGGGGTCGTAAAACCTCAACACAGACAAAAAGAAAAGAAAGTCACAGACGAAAGCATGATCTGTACTTACCGTTTTCTTGTAATCAAAAACGGATATATTTTGCAATGTAAATCCATGATTACAGTAAGAAAGTCCCAGTTCGAAAAACTATTACTGCCTGACAGCGCATTGACGGGTGCACTAAAGTTTGTAAATAACATACGTTTTAGTGATTACGTATTCACAATCAACAATTTAGTTACGGATGACTGTTAAGAAAGAAACAAAACGAAAACTAGGACAGAGTCTTTTGTTTTAATATTTTCGAAAAATACTGCAAACATACCCGGAAATCTATTTTATATACCTGAATAAAATTATTGAATTATGTCTCTGTATTGCATCTTAAATTAATTCCTTCCTTCTTCAGACGTGTACCCGGAATCCGCCCCCCCCCCCCCCCCCCACAAAAAAAACAAACAAAAAAAAACTGATAATTGGCAAACAGTGCAGGTCCAGTTCAGACGCCGCCCTCTGGACCTACACTGTTTTTTTTTTTGTTTAATTTGAATATATAAGGAGGAAGATTCCATTTTGTACAAAACGGGTTTCATCTCTGTAAGTGACTGATTTGTATGTTCACGGAGATGTTGCACTGGTTAGTTAGGTGGCATTCATGCGAACTGAACAAATTGTTTGTCTAAATCGCGACGGAAGGTAGGGCAAGGATTGTGGCCACATTAAATCGATTTAAGCTCCACGTTGGAATTTGTTTGACTGACCGTTCCAAGGCGTTTCTTCTGTCGTGGATTATTTTTGTTATGGCTTGTCTTTGAGTATGTGTATCGCTTATATTATTTTGCTTTGGATAGCCGATGGAAAATAACTGCCCTTTTGGCTTTCCTCTAGTGATGTTTCCATTAGGGTCTAGTTGTTTCATGTTTGTGTTTCTTTCCCTTGGTCTCTCTGATGGGAGCTGCCGGTTAATTGTATCGATTCCTGATCATTGCCTTCACTTCTATTTAACTTGCCCTTAAGATGGCAAAAAATGCTGAATCATAAAATTTCGTCTGCTTATGTCGTCTGCTGCATCTTCTTGCAAACATTGAAGAAATATTTTTACCATGCAGGTACGCAATATGGACCATAATCAGACTGATGTTAACCTGATCGTGGTCCACACTGTTTACAACAATTACATTTTGAAAAAGAGCAGACAACAAAGCAGCTAACAATTCTTGTGATCGGTATCTCATGAGTTAATATTTCCGCCTTTTTAGGACGAGCTTATAGGATGGCAGCCTCCGTCGTCCGTCGTCGTCCGTTGTCCGTCGTCCACACTTTCAAACTGGAATATCTCTGCAGCTATTTGTAGCATGTTTTAACGGGGGATCGCTTGCATGTGTAATTTAGTAAAATTGCTCCAGAACTTTGGTTGTCATGGCAACTGATAGGTCCCATAGGCTTACGATGGGAAAACGCTTGTGAACAGCGTAGCTTCTTCGTTTTTCACTTGATCTTCGTGAATCTTGCAGATAACAATAACATGCATAAAATCTCGGACGAGTTCGAAAATGGGTCGGATCGGACAAACAATAGCAGAGTTACCTCCCCTTGATTCTCCAAAAAAAATGATGGTCGTTTTTGAACTTGTGTACAGAGTAGCTACTTCATTTTTGGCGGATCTTAATGACACTCGCCGATAAGAATGATATGTATTAAATCTAGAAAGAGTTCGAAAATGGATCAGCTAGGACTAACAATAGCAGAGTTACTTCCCCTTAGGTCTCAAAAATGGCCATTTTTTAACTTGTAAACATTTAAGCTTCTTAATTTTTGGCGGATCTGAATGAAACTTACAGATAAAACTGACATACATAAAATCTCGGACGAGTTCGAAAATGGGTCAGATTGGACTAACAATAGCAGAGTTATATCCCCTTGATTCTCAAAAATTAACATTTTCGACTGTGAACAGCATAGCTTCTTCATTTTTGTTGGACTTTGATTAGACTTGCAGATAATAATTACTTGCATAAAATCATAGACAAGTTTGAAAATTGGTCAGATCAGACCTATAATAGCTGAGTTATATCCCCTTGAGTTTCAAAAATGGCCTTTTTGACCTTATGAACAGCGTAGCTTCTTCATTTTTTTATCTTCATTACGAAAACACGTCTATACAAATACATTGTCAATTTTTTGGCCAAAAAAATGAAATTTTAAGATGAAAAATTGTGATATTTTTCTTGTCTCTGCTCAAAACATAGATTGCGGGGACTCGGTAGAACCGCCTCGACGAGGCGGTTCTATCGAGTACCCACAATCTATGTTTTTGAGCAGAAATAAGAAAAATAATGTATACCCCCTTAAACCCCAGTTTTACTATATAAAAGGTGGGTATGAGGGGGTCAAAATTATATAGGCGTGTTCTCGTAATGTTATGAAACTTGCGGATAACCATTATAACCATTACATGCATAAAATCTAGAACCTGTTCGAGAATGGATCTGATCAGACTAACAGAAGCAGAGTTACGTCCCCTCAATTATGAAATATGGCCATTTTGACCTGGTGAATAGCGTAGATTCTTCATTTTTTATCTGATCTTAAACTTACCGTGAGATAATAATGAAATGCATAAAATCTCAGACGAATTGGAAATTGATCACATCACGAAAACACGCCTATATAATTTTGACCCCCTTGAACCCCACTTTTATAAATTTAAACTTGGGTTTACAGGGGTAAACCTAAATTTTGTTATTTATGCTCTGAAATATAGATTTTGGATACTCGTTAGAACCGCCTCGACGAGGCGGTTCTAACGTGTACCCACAAGCTCTGAAATATAGATTGTGGGTACTCGTTAGAAGCGCCTCGATGAGGCGGTTCTAACGTGCACCACAATTTATATTTTTGAGCATAAATCAGAAAATATCACCTTTTTTTTCATATTAAAAATTTCGTTTTTTTTTTTTTTTTTTGTTTCGGCGGTAAAATTAACAACGTATTTGCATAGGCGTATTTACGTAATGATATCAGACCGATTAAAGCTCAGTTACCTCCGCTTGATTTTAAAAAAAATGTCATTTTTGACCTTGTAAACAGCGTAGATTCTTCACTTCATTTTTTTTATCTTTATGGAACTTGCAGATTACAATTACAGGCATTTCGAAAATGGATCAGATCGGATTAATTTTAAAACTGAAAGTAAACATCTTTAATTGAGAATCTCTTCTCAAATTTTAAAGCCATTTACATTGAAACTTTACAAGAATATTGCCTGGGAGACCATCTATCCCAGTGTAACAGTAATGCTTCATTGAATGAAATGGCTGTCAGTCATCCACATATCGTTCAGAAATAATCTTGAAAACAGGTGAGCAATTCAGGACCAGCTGACCCTTTTGTTTCAAATTGTGAACTTTGGTCAAACCATTTTAGAAATTATTGTTGTCTTTCGGATAACTAATCCAATGTGGATTCTTGAATGGACGTGGGTCCGAACATGTCAAAAATCAAACCACTGATAGAACTGTTGGATCGATTGTTTCGCAGTATGGGCTGGAAAAATGGTCCGAAGAATTTCATCCTTAACTATCCTACTGTAAACAGACAGTATCAGACGCCGTGTTCTGTGACATCTGATCTGGTTCAACAGTGTTTTCCTGGACCCAGCCCATCACGTTAACAAGTCCGTATAATGAACGCCCCTCTACACCTCACTTTCTATTGAGAAAACTAGGGTTTCCAGGTTGATTACTTCTGCTCCAACCCATAGGCTGTGGGTGCTCGTTAACATTTGGCAGAGTTGTTGCCGTAAACAATTCCCATTTAGTGGGTTTTGTATTCTTTTTCCTTTACTTTCAGTAGGACGTCACCAAGGGCCGTTGCTATGATTCTATTCGCAATCTGCTTCCGCCGTTTGGGACTATACTTTGTCAGAAAAAAATAAGGAAGATAACCTTTCAAACTTCCGGTGACTTTGGGCCCTCAATATTCTGGTCCGACATGTGACATGGTGAAAAAACAAAGACGGTTGATGAGAATCGTCTTTTCTGAAGCCTTCCGATTAAGGCAGAGAACATGAGATCTTAAACTGACGGAGCAGACGCCTCATTAATAGCACCACCCGATTTCTTGACGTCGCCGTATTGTGATACCCTTCTTAGGAATAAATGGCACAAAAATGGTCACCTCCAGATTCGGTTGATGTTTTTGCATACATGTCAATGACATATCAGTCCTTCATTCGGTCGAGTGGTAGTTGTCGCGAGCGTGTTTTATTTGCAAAATCTGCTGTCAACTGAGAGCTAATTAAGCTTCAAGTTATAATAAGCAGTTCGCGCATGCGTGTCCAGATAACTTACCTTCACCATATGTTTAACACAAGAGAGATTTTTGTTTGATTTGAGGTTTAACGTCCTCGTCAACACTGTAAAGGTCATTTTTGAGACGTTGCTTCCAGTTTTGTGGGACTTTTACCCGACACTGAGATGAAATGACATTTCAAGACCCGCCGTCCAATCAAATCAAAAGGGTTTATAAGCATGGACGGTCCGACTCGCGCCGCTTGGCCTGGGCTGGCTTAGATCCTCTAAGCCGTTTACCAGTACTTGTGTGCGGGACGGTTTCAGCAACACAAATTTCAGTTCTAAGCTTGAAAAAAATTCAGTAATTTTCGGACTTTGGTTTAATCCGTCAGCTGTTTTTCTTGACGTCACTGATTTCGTCACAACAAACAAAAAGTTTACACGGTACATTCTTGTTGATGTAAATTGCAAACAAACATTGTTTGTAACATGTTTAAGGAGATATAGTATGCTATCACGGGACTTGAATTCAACATGTTAAACAAAAATCATTTTAGAACCATGAGAGGAATTTCGTAATTTTGCTCTTCACAAATTTAGATCTTTAGGACTGAATCTGCCATTTTAGAAAGTTGAAAACGATCTTCTTCATACTTTAATGCCGGAAGTGGTCGGAAAAAATGGCACAAAAACGGTCAATCAGCCATTTTGGCACACATTTACATGTGGACAGATGAATCTATGTCAGAGGTGATGATATAGGTGAGAATAATCGCGAGGAACAATAAATTTGTTTATTTTTCGTTTTCGTTTTTTTATTTGAAAAAAAAAAAACATTTTCAAACCACTGATGTGCTTTCACTGACTGTATAACTCCGGTTATAGACATTTTCTTGAATAAAAAACATATTTATACTTTTCATATTTATCACTGCGCGAAAGTAACGTCAGTTGAGGAATTAGCTGTCAAAATAGCTAGTCGACTGGAAAATAGAAGTGGAGGCAATGATCAGGAATCGATACAATTAACCCACAGCTCCCATCAGAGGGAAAGAAACACAAACATCAAACAATAGACCCTAATGGAAAAATCAATGGCGAAAAGCCAAAAGGACAGTACCTTAAAGCCTAAAAATTGCAAGTTGTCCAATCAAATCAACACACGAGATTTTTTGTTTTTAAATCTACCTACGCAGGCCACTCTGATGCCCAACTGTTTATGGAATATTTAGATGAAACGTCACAGATATATAGTCCACTAAAGGAAGCATTTTTTTGATTGTTAATATTTGACAGAGTTATGGCCATTGACAATTAAATGGTTTTTGGACTCTTATTCATTATCTTACGACATGAAAGCCGTAACAAAGTTATAAACATAGAAGCTATGCATATGGTCTACCAAGGTAGACAATGGAAGGGAGGTAACATACCCCCTCTTCAAGGAAGTCATCATTTATGATGACGTGGAGCCAACTTCGGCACGAAGCCAATTCTGGCATGTAAAGTCCGATCCCAGACGAGGCCCCATCTTACGACATGAAAGCTGTAACAAAGGAAAGAAGCATAGCCTGAAAAAATCCCCGCCTATGGTGGGATTCGAACCCGGGCCGCTCGGGTGGCAGTCCAGTGCTCTAACTGTTGTGCCAAAGAGTCGACTCCTTGACGCAGTTGTCAGAGAGTGGTTATAAACCTAGAAGCTATGCATATGATCTACCAAGGTAGATAATGGAAGGGAGGTAACAATTAACTTTTTGGAATATTTGGTTGAAACTTCACTGATAAATAGACCACTATATGAAGCATTTTGGGATTGTTAATGTGCAAAATCCGTTAACATTTGACAGAGTTATGGTCGTTAAGAATTCCCATTAAATGGTTTTGCACTCTTATTCCTTTACCTAAGGGAATATATGGATGAAACTACACAGGTAACAAAAATATATGGGCCCCGTCAAGCGATTTTGGTACTTATCGCCTATGCGAGCAGCGAAGGTTCAGGCGAGCCTGCGCATCCGCGCAGTCTCGCCAGAACATTCGCTGCTCGCTCATACAAGCAGTGACTCAAGAGGAACCTTCAGACAGAAAGCCATATCCCTGGCCCCTCTGAATGGCTGGGCATGCGCAGGTCATGACGGAATGCTCGAAGACCCAAATTCGCTTGGCGGGGCTCATATTATGGCTAGGTACCACTACTCTGACCATCGTTGATCTTGAGTGAATTCAGTGTCCTGAATGGATGTGACAAGTGGTTTTGGGTCTTTTTCTCCTTTGCTTTATGAAATATATTTAAGAACTTTAACAGATGTATAAACAATAAAGGAAACATATTAAGGTCAAGGACAGTCACTCTCCCAATTCTAGTTCCTTGATTTGTGTTAAAAACGGTTTTTTGGACCATAGCTCCTTTACTACGAGGAATGTCTCGATAAAATTTTAGAGATGTTTAGACGGATCCAATGTTTGGACACGTGACCTTGTTTACATTTCACTGCGCATGCGCCAATTACCTCCCCTGTAGATGTACTCTTTTATCTGGTTGGCAAAAAATGACTTTTGCCGTACAGTGTCAATGAAAATTTCGAAAATTTATCGTGTGATTAAACTCATTTTTCTCCACAAAATTAACTGATCCTTGTCAGTTTGTGTTTTTGAAGTAATAAATGATATAGAACCAGTCTCTTCTGACATTTTATCGCACATTTTGTTGCCTAAAAAGGGTTATAAAACTATCCACCGTCATGCCAAAACGTAGTCGATGCGCTTTATTTGACGAATGGAAATAAGATTAAAGCATGTATATTTCTATCCAATTTTATATGAAAAAGAAGCAGTTTAATGTCAAAAATGGTTTGTGGCAAACAGTTTTGATAGAAAGACGATTTCGGCCCCCGCCCATCGGGGCTTGAAGAAATATATGGGCTGCATAATGCTTCCACGCAGAGCTAAAACCGACCCGCACACGAGTACTGGTAAACTGCTTAGAGGACCTAAGCCTGCCCAGGCAAAGCAGTGCGAGTCAGCCCGTCCTTGCTAATAAACCCTATTGGTTTCATTGGGCGGCAGGGCTTGAGATGTCATTTCATCTCAATGTCGGGTAAAAGTCCCAAAAATTGGAAGCAACGTCTCCGGAATGACCTTTACAGTATTGATGGGGACGTTAAACCTCAAATTAAACAAACAAAACAATTATAGAAAGACGATTTAACAATAGTTATTACAGTAAATAATTCTTGCTACATCAATGGTAGAGTATGGAACCGGAAGTTCTTTTTGCCTACCAGATAAAACGAGGCTAATGACCTTTGACCTTGTGTGACGTAGACTTTGGATGTGTCTAAAGAACACGTAAGGACACTAAAGGAAGCCTGTTGTGGCCAAGAAACCATATTGGCCTGCAGTGGTGGGATATCGTGCAGTGTCCGCGATGGCTTTATTTACCGTTTACATACCACAAAGATGCAAATATGGCTGCGCATCAACGCAGTCTGATCTGATCTAAGTGTAAGCTACTCGGATATTACGATACCTTTAGTTTGACTCGCTAACATTTTACATCACGAAAACACGCTATATAATTCTGACCTCATCGAACCCCACTTTATATTGTAAAGCTGGGGTTTACAGGGGCAAACCTTTTCTTATTTCTGCTCTAAAATATAGATTGTGGGTACTCGTTAGAACCGCCTCGATGAGGCGGTTCTGACGAGTGCCCACAATCTATATTTTGAACAGAAATATGAAAAATATCACAATTTTTAATCTGCCAATTTTCCTTATTTTCGATGGTAAAGTTTACAATGCATTTGTATAGGCGAGTTGTGATAATGAGACTCTTGCTAGTCTATGTAGCTGAACAGTCTGGTTTGTGATTGACCTGGTGGCAGTCCCCGAAATCAGGGGCCAGTTGTTTAAAAATAACAACATCGTTGGTTAACGTATCGATAAAACTTCGATCATTTAATGTGGACAAATTCTAATATTTTTGCTGAAAAAATGTAAGCAGCTTTTGCAGATGCAAAAGCTACTTACTTTTTTTCAGCAAAAATACTATTGTATTAGATATTGTACTTACTAGAACAGTCAACAATTTGACAACTAACGAGCTCGTTAAGCTAATGATGCTTTGAACAACTGGGTCCAGGTTTTCTCGTAACAGGGCTCAAACAGGGCTGCGCCAAGAAAAAAAGGGGTCTTCGAGCATGCGCGCTAAATGAAGACTCAGATCAGACTACGTACCCGCGCAGTCTGATTGAAGTCCTCGCCGTGCGTTATGTGGATGACTGTTGACATGACGCCAGAGACGGTTGTATTCCGACTAAGCACATACATGTATAGTGGAACTTCAATATCTCGAACACGGATAACTCATTTACCTTGGCTTATTCGAACTCACACTTGAGTCCCTGGAAGATTCACCCAATTGTTCGAGGTAGAATAGCCTTTCAAATCGCAAGGAGACTTGAATGCACTTTTAATTTTGGACTCGAAGTCGCCTTTAGCTGATATTTTACATTGGTCGATACTGACTCGATAGTTAGAATTCTGTCCTTAACCCTTTTTGTACCAAATGGAATATTCCACCTTATATACAGCAGGAGACCATTTCAAAATTTAGGGGTGTCAGGTTGTGTTTTCATCAAGATCTATTTGGAAAATGACTGAACTTTAAGCAAATAGTGGAGGCCCTGATCAGACGCCGCGTTCTGCGGCGTCTGATCTGGGCCGCCAGTGTTTGCCAAGGTACCCCTTTAGGGGTTTCTGGTACTGAATGGGTTAATTTTATGCTTCGTGTTACCAGATAGAGATCTTGTCGTAACATTGTGGAATTCTTAAAAACACCATGGGCCATTTTTTTTTAAACTAACGACGTCGTTAATTAACGCAACGTTAAGACATAATTAAATATGGCAAAATGGCAAATATTTTTGCTGAAAAAATGTGAGCAGCTTTTGCAGATTTTTTTCAGCAAAAGTACGCGTGTATTTGACACTGTGGTTGTTAGAACACTAAAACAATTTGACATTCAACAAGCTCATAAAGCTAACAATGCTTTGAAAAACTGGGTCCAGAATTTTTTCAAATTCCGTGACAACAGTTTCCGAAACTTTCCTTCCCTAAAAATGGAATTGATGTCACGTTTGAATTTTGAACTCTCAAATCTCATTGGTATTCTATACTATACAGAGATATTTTATGGAATGTTTTGCCTGATTTATCCTTCAAAGGTATGTTGTGTGTACTCATTAGAATCGCCATTCTAATGAGTACACGTAACATACATGTACTTGGATGCTATACAACAGTATCAGGATAACTAAATTCAGTGATCCCCATTACATCACGAAAACAAACTTATGAATTTGACCCCTTGAACCCCACTTTTAAAAAGTAAAACTTGGGTTTACAGGGGTATATGTCTGCTCTAAAATATAGATTGTGGGCACTCGTTAGAACCGCCTCGATGAGGCGGTTCTAACGAGTATCCTTAAACTATATTTTGAGCAGAAATAAGAAAAATTCTACAGCTAGATTTAAAATTATTAAACGACACAAAACTTAATTAAAATGGATTAAATTATTACAGACACCTTTTCCATTGGGCTTTAATGACATCATTTATCATTAGGGTAGTATTTCTAAATTTTCTCGCTTTCGAAATGTCGAAAACGTAAAACTAGATCTCACAGCACAAGACAAATAGCAACCATAAACGTAAATTACGCGGTTTCAAAAAGAAACACTACTAGGCTGAAGTGATTATCCATAATATAATTGAATCATGGATGCCCCCAATGCTTGCATTTCGAAGTTCATTACCCTTTTCTATTTAAATCCCTCAATCTAAATTTCTTCTTTTTATAAATCACAAGTTATGTATAAAACCTTTAGACTTTGAATGCAAGAATATGCTTGATCATGAAACTGTATCGAAAGTACAGCGGCAATGGTGTTGTTCCATTATGGATATATAAGTGCCGCCTGTTGCTGGCCTCGAAAGCTCAGCGGGATGTGCGTCTGACTGGTGATCAGTAGGAAGCGGGTTCTATACCTGCCGGGGTCGGCAACATTCTTTCGTGGAGATTGATCAAGAAAAATAGAAGTGAAAGCAATGATCATGAATCGATACAATTAACCCACAGCTCCCACCAGAGACACCAAAGGGAAAGAAACACAAACATGAAACAACAGACCCTAATGGAAAACATCAATACCGGAAAACGAAAAGAACAGTTACTTTCCCACCAATAGGCTATCCAAAATAAAATAATATAAGCGACACAAACACCCAAAGACAAACCATAACAAAAATAAACTGCGACAGAAGAACCGCATTGGAACGGTCAGTGAAACGAATTTCACTACAATCCTCGCCCTTATTTCCGTCGCGATTAAGACAAATAATTTGTTCAGTCCGCAGGAAGGCCTCTTAAATCTTTTTACAGCCATTCTCTCCCTTCCGCCGATTCAAGAAGGGCATTTGTCAGTTTCTGGCGAAAGAATGTGCACCATACTGGTTAACCGATTTCGTAAAAGCCTGCCAAGGAAAAGTGTGGATAGGTAAACTGACAGGCTCAAAACTTTCCTAAATAAATTTGACTAGGCCGTTAAACTCCAATACAAAAAAAAACAACAAACAAACCAAGTACCGCCTGTTGCAAATCAGCTTAAGACTTTATGGTTCCCACCACGTACTTTTGGTGTAAAAAGCCGGAACAAAGAAGTTTCCAGACGTCTTGGTTCAACAGTCGACGGTCACATTATGACGCACAAAAGATCTTGAATTTTGTAACCTCTGTATGCTGACCTGAAAGGATTGAAAGTTGCGCAGTCTAAATCTAGATAAGGTTGTTTCGTCTGTTTTGTTTGTGCCTCCGTGTCACTTTCTATAGGCGACTTGAGACGGCTGCGTTCTTGGATTGTCGCCTTTCCTGAGTGACCTTTTCTCACTAGTTTACATTATGTGTACAGCATTAAGGGGCTTTCAAATTGGAAGTACGTTTTTGTATTTTTAAGTAAATATGAGTCTTCAAACTGCCACTATGAGTCAGTGAGTAACGTAAAGACTTCGCCCCGAGCCTGAGACATAAGACGAATTTTATTTTAAGTCGCTCAGTAAACAATATAGCATTAACTATGACTAGCTATTTACCTGCGGGTTATAATCTTTGTATTAAGTTTGATGCCGCCGCCTGAAGTGACCTGCAGGCTATATCCTTGGTCAAAATGACACACATTCTGCCCTCATCCACCCAACTCCGAAGAAAAAGCTTCCAAACTGCAGTAAAATGCAAATACAGGCACCGATAATTCAAAACCGCTCTCAGGAAAGATTCCCAGGTCTACCCATACGAGAGCTGTCGTGCCTTCAGCACTAGCTGCTAACCTCAGCAGGACCACATTCAACTACCCGCAGATCTCTCAAACAATTAGATCTAATGTTAATTACATGTATATAATGTTATATAAAACAAAGCATATATATACACGAGCATATGCGGTTACCTGTGTGTATAGGTATGTATATTATGTGTATACATGTCGATATATGTATGTATGCATAGGCAAGTTAAATGCATACCTGTAAACAACATTTAAAATTATTCGGCCGCTTAGTTCTAATATTCTTATTTGTTCGTCTACAAACGTGGCAATTAATTATCAACAGCTATGTTTTTATTTGATCACCATCCGTTGCATGATATACTAGATAAAGTGACCAGTGGGGCACGTATACCCCCAGCCAGTGCCATCACCTTTAAGTGGAAATGACAATTTGTCTGTAGCATTGAACCTTTCCATATAAACTTTCCATTTAGCACACTGAGAATAACTATTGAGTTTCAACAAATATAGTATAATTTATCATACCCAAAGATGAAACTGCTTGTCTTTGCTGAATAATAAAAATTCAACGTTTGTGGCAATTTGTAACAATTTGACCTGGAAACAACAAACATAACAAAGGTTGTCATCGAACATTTTGTGCATTAAAGTAGCTGTATAATATCATAATAAACCAATACATTTTTTATTATTACTTGCATTTATTATTGTCTGCATTTCAAGAGGAAATATTATGTAAAATTTAACAGTTCTAGTCACTGTAGTTTCTAAGATCACAAGGGTCAATATATAAGCTGACAAAATCTGACAAGGGTCGCAGCATAACGAAAGAACAAACTAACCAATAACAAACGGATGGAAAGACAAAAACTATAACCTTTGATATACTTTGTAGGCCAGGAGTATAATGAAAACAGTTAACACAAAACTTTGACGTAATGAAAATGCCTAAGTCTTAATTATTGACCCCTAACCACACCCAGGGGCTTGACCAAGGAGCTTAGATACCTGGTATTCCATATGAAAGTTAATGCTATAGAGATATTCTGTAGCAAATGTGAAGAGAATGTAACGTGAGGTTACAGAGATATGAGCAATCAAAAAGGTTTAACGGAAAACTTTAACATAAAAGTTGATGAACGGACGGAAAGCACACCCAGAGGCTTGACCCGGGAGCTTAGATATTCCAAATGAAAGGTAATGCTGTAGAGATATCTTGTAACAAATATGAAGAGAATCTAAAAAGTGGTTACAGAGGCATGAGCAATCAAAAAGTGTAGTGTAGATTATATTTTCTTGTCCTTTGGGATCATTGATTCCATTGTGGAATTTTAAAATTATCTGAGGGTCACTTATGAGGCCTAATTGGCCGAAACTTGCTAGTCTTGTCCAGAAAACATGTACACTCCATATTTTCCGGTTCTGTGGTGTATTCCTTGCTTCCAAAGGATAACATATTCAACGCAAAACTTTGACGTAAAAGTTGACAAACGGACGGACAGTCCATCCAGGGGCTTAGATATATATAATAAAAGGTAATGGTATAGAGATATCCTTTACCAAATATTAAGAGAATCTAACATGTGGTTACAGAGATATGAGCAATCAAAAAGGTTTAACACAAACTTTGACGTAAACGTTGATGAACGGACGGACAGATGGACGGACAGGGGCTTAGATATTCCAAATGAAAGGTAATGCTATAGAGATATCCTTTATCAAATATGAAGATCATCTAACATGTGGTTACAGTGATGTGAGCAATCAAAAAGGTTTAACGCAAAACTTTGACGTAAGGGTTGACGAACGGCGGGACAGACAAGAGTATGAACGAAAGAACGAATGAACAATCGAATGAACGAACGAACGAACAACGAACGAACCAACGAACGGACGGACGAACAGACGGAAACACGAAAACTATATACCCCCTGACATACTTCGTATGACGGGGGTATAATTAGGAAGTATAGAAGGGTAGTTAGTCTGAATATTATATTGACAAATATACTGATAAATTTGTTCTGATAGGGATGGAGGATGCTTCAAACACTTTACTTATTCTTTCCGTTAAGAGAAGATCCTATTTTCAAAGGGATTCGCTTGACAGTAAAGGGTACAAGAAGTCACAAAAAATGTCTCTCATGTAAAAACGAAGAACCCATGACAGATACATCCGCTCCCCATAAAGTAATATTAAGCAGGTCAGTTTAGCGAACCACACTTTTTTTCTGGGACTGCTTAGTAGATTGCACTTTTTTTGCCAGAAATAGACAACTGTCCTTTTTAAAGGAAAGATAATGGATGCAGAATGTTTCATGATCAGTTTTCAGCACCCAATTTCGTAAAATCATTCTTCGATATAAACAAGAGCACCACATGCGGGTGCCAGCGCTCGGCTGCAATTTCTTTTAGTAATACAAAATTTCTAAGTCGAAAAAGGGGCATAACTGTGCGAAATATATTTTGAGGGTTACCTCACCTATTGGTATGAGTTCCCCTTTTCATAATGAACAACTAGTCCGAGTTTCAAGTAAATATGTTCAGTAATGACAGAGATATTACAAAATGTCCAAGTTTTTGCACGACGAAGACGCAAAAATTCTAAGTCGAAAAAGGGGCATGCCCGTGCCAAAAATATTTTGAGGTTTACCTCGCCTATTGGTATGAGTTCACCTTTTCATAATGAACAACTAGTCCAAGTTTCAAGTAAATATTTCAGTAATGACAGAGATATTACAAAATGTCTAAGTTTTTGCACGAAATTCTAAGTCGAAAAAGGGGCATAACTGTGCCACAATATTTTGAGGGTTACCTCACCCATTGGTATGAGTTCCCCTTTGTTTTACAAAATGTCCAAGTTTTTGTACGACTACGACGCAGACGACGCAGACGACGACGCCGGAGCTATGAAAATACCTCGTCGTTTTCTTCGAAAACAGCCAAGCTAAAAAGTTGGGAACAACATAAATGTTATACGACAGACTGCATGCATGGTACTTAACCAAATCACGGTTGACAGCTTTCCTTCCCTCTAAACTTGCACGTCGATGGGCCAGGCCTCAGATTCTATGACGGTTCCAGTCTAAAGGCTTAATGAGAATTAGAGGGAATTTAATTTTATGTAATATTGGTTGGTGCCTGGTGCTCAGTCTCTGGTTTGGCCCATTGGAGTCTAACTGTTGCTTTTCTTTTGCTCCAGCATTTCAGTGGTTTCTTGTTGTCGCGTCCTCACCGTTGTTTCATCTCTGTGGTTGTTTGGTATTTGTGTTCTCGGAGATGTTGCACTGATGAGTAAGGTGGCCTTCAGGCGGATTGAGCAAATTATTTGTCTATCGCGACAGAAGTAAGGGGCGAGGGTTGCGGCCGCGTAAAATCGATTTAAGCCCCCAAAGGAATTCGTTTCACTGACTGTTCCAAGGCGGTTCTTCTGTCGCGGTTTATTTTTGATGTGGTTTGTCTTTGAGTGTGTGCTTCTCTTGCACTTTTTTTTTCTTTTGGACAGCCGGTTGGCCATTTTGTGGGAAAGTAAATATCCTGTTGGCTTTCCGCTATTGGTTTGTATTTCTTTCCTTTCGGTATCTCTGATGGGAGTCGTGGGTTTATTGTATCGATTCCTGATCATTGCCGTCACTTCTATTTCACGAAAGAACGTTACCATGCCCGGCGACGGATCAAACATATGGCCACCAGACGGACTGGAAATTTAACAAAGGTCTTATCAGAAATGCCTTAACAAACTAATACCAGAAACACATTAAAATTTTAGTCTGATCGATTAAGAAGAATAAAGAAGAATTCCAAGTTTTAAAATATACTTATATTTCTAAAGAAAACAACCGTAAATTTAAGACGCTAAAATAATTTAAAATGCCATAATACAAAGATCAAAATCGGCCCCCGCCCATCTGGGCTCGAAAAAATAAATGGGCTGCATGATGATTCCACACAGAGCTAAAACCGACCGCATGCGAGTACTGTCAAACCGCTCCAGGCTTATAAACCCTATTTGTTTCACTGGGCGACAGGGCTTGATATTTCATTTCATCTCAATTTCGGGTAAAAGTCCCACAAAATTGGAAGCAACGTCCCCGAAATGACGTATACTGTGTTGACGGGGACGTTAAACCTCAAATCAAACAAACAAAAAACAAAAATCAAAATCATTCATGCCACACATCTGACGTTTCAAAGGTCACCTCTTACCTTATATGGTGAAACCTTTGTAATATTGAGCCGTGTCAAGTAAAAATGTGTCTTGCTACATGTGCGCCAAGCGAAGACTCGGATGAGACTGCGCGACTGATCTGAATCTTCCCTGGGCGCTATAGGAATGGTCATGAGCCCAAAGCTTCTAATGGCAACCAGGGCGGGCTGTATTTTTTATGTAACTGCGTATGTTGATGTGCTGTTTTTGTGTCTTCCTTCTTCATTCACACCAAACCTCACACTGACAAGCTTGCTTCAATATTTTCTTTGCATTAGAGCTGGTGACTTTGTTACTGTTGACTTTTGTAATGTCACGCTTTGTGTATTTAAAGGCATATAAGTCTGCTAACAGATTGAATCGATACAGGAAACCGGTTGTGCGTTCTTTCGTACAAATTTTTTTCAAGTCCAGCTGTCAAGATATGCGACCCCAGTACCGACCGTAATAAACGAATCCATTTCACATTAATTGAAATTCAACGCCATCCGCTCCATCCCCACGCCACTGCCCCCTACACACACTGGCGTGACATGGCCTCCGTTGTATGATAATTATTAGTGTGGTGTGATCCTTGACTATGGCTCTTGTTAGGCAACCTTCATGTTCTCAAATCGCATGCACTATGGTTTCATTCTGAAAAAAAAAACACATTTGATTCAGAAACAGGGTATTTTGTTGAAAAGCCTGTCATACTCATTTTAACAATCTCCGGTAATATAAATGATCTTACATAATACTTGAATAACAAAACCACTTGGCATAAATAAATATTTTCTGCTTGGAATTAAATAATAATATACTACTACTTATAATAATAAAAATCGACTTTATTTATAAAGGATAACACATCTCGTAAACCATTTGGTCCTTTCTTCTTTCCTGGGTAGACCAGTACTATGATATGATTAAAGTTACTTGTTCAAGGAAACAACAATTTATGCAAGTGGGGATCGAACCCGGCACCTCACGATCTCGAGTCCGATGCTTTATCGCTGCAAAACGGCGCTCCACTAATGGTATTTTGTCCGATAAAAAAGTGTTTTATTTTTACAAATTTATCCTGCAAAGATTAATCATGAGTGCTTGTCTGTTTGAGTAAACACAAAGGACAGTAAGACGAAGACAAATGATAAAAGCATATTATCATCAAAAACAAACACCAGTTACTCCACCCTTTCCCGCAGATAAGCTGATCATGAAAAAATAGTGAAAGCAATAATCAAGAATCGATAAAATCACGTCACAATTCACATCCAAGACACCAAAGGGAAAGAAACGCAAGTAGAGAACAACTTCATTATGATTAAACTTTCACAAGAGGAAATTAAGGTGCAGTTACTATCCCACAAAATGGCCAAACGGCTATCCAAACTAAAAGATATTAGCAATACATGCCTGCAAAGACGGACTATAACAATAATAAACCACAACAGAAGAAACGTCTTGGACGGCAAATGTGGCCAACTTAATTGTGCAACCCGTGGCGGAAGATGAGGGTGCAGGTTTGGACACCATATAACAAATAACTCCGGTAAACATTAACAAGAGGCCCAAGAGGGCCTGTCGCTCCACCGGCTAACTTCAGACAATTGTCATATTTATTACATTAACAAATGGTATACTAGTGGACTCTTCTGGACCAGTCCATTTGTCATATAAGGGGTGTCAGGCCTATTTTTTTTCTATTTTTGATGGAAAATTCTGTTAGCAAATAGTGCAGGCCCTAATCAGACATGGTGTTATGTGGGGTCTGATCTGGGCCAGCACTGTTTGCCAAGGTACCCATTTAGGGTTTTCCCGCATGCAATGGGTAAAAAAGAAACAAGTGATCCACCCAAGGAATGTCCATTCTATATTTTTTGGACCCCAGAGCCATGGTTGGCAGGATTTATGTGAGTGACCATTTGGCATTGCTCCGTTCTAAATATCTAAAGCTCTGGGCCTTATGGTTTCAGAGAAGAAGACTTTTTTTAAGTTTTTCCTATTATAAGTCTATGGGAACTATTATGCCTCTGGGCGTGACCAATTTTTTACCCCAGGGGCATTGTTGGCAGGATTTATTTGAGTGACCACTTGACGTTGCTGCATACTTAATATCTAAGCTCTGGGCACTGATGGTTTCAGAGAAGATTTTTGTCAGTTTTTCCCAGTATAAGTTTATGGGAGCTTATGGGCCTCAGGGTATGGCCAATTTGGACCCCAGGGGCATAGTTGGCAGGATTTATGCAGATGAATACTTCAAGTTGCTACATACTAAGCTCTTGGCCTTATGGTTTCAGAGGAGAAAAGTTTCAAGATTTTGTCATTATTAGTCTATGGGAGCTACTAAGCACCGGGGCGTTGCCAATTTGGACTCAAGAGTCATAGTTCGCAGGACTTAGTAGGTGACCTGATAACTTTGCTACATACTACAGTTCAACCTGTATTTAGCAAGTGCCTAAGGGATAGTCAAAATATGCTTGCTTAAGACAGGTTCTTGCTTAATACAGGTGAAATTTAACACATCTGCCTTTCTTGGGAACTGAATGCCTGCTTGCTTAAGACAGGTTGCTTGCTTAATAGAGGTGGCCACTAAGACAGGTTTTACTGTAAATGTCTTAGCCGTAGGCTTTATGGTTTCAGAGAAGAAGTTTTTCCGTTTATTGGTCTATGGAAGCTAATGAGCCAAAGGAAGGTGGTGGCCATGGCGGCCATGTTTTTTGTCTGATCAAAATTTCTCCAATGAATCTGACAATGGTAGACACAAGGAACATTCATGAAAATTAAGAACGAAATCCATTTAGCGGTTTTGGAGGAGAAGATTAAAAAAAAAAAGATCCCTTTATGAGTCTATGGAAGCTAATTAGCCAATGGGCGTGTCCATGGCGGCCATGTTTTTTGTCTGATCAAAATTGCTTCAAGGAATCTGACAGAGGTCCACCCAAGGAACATTCATGCAAAGTAAGAATGAAATCCATTACGTTGAGCGGTTTTGGAGGAGAAGGTTTTTAAAACTTTTCCCCATATAAGTCTTTGAAAGCTAATGAGCCAAGGGGCATGGCTATGGCAGTCATGTTGGGCATGGCCATGGTGGCCATGTTTTTTGCCTGATCCGAATTTCTTCAAGGAATCTGACAGAGGTCCACCAAAGGAACATTCATGCAAAATAAGAATAAAATCCATTGAGCGGTTTTGGAGGAGAAGATTTTTAAATATTTTTTTTTTTTGCTTTCGATGCCATTTTGTTCTGCATGTAACAAAATTCTTTGAAGGAATTCAGAAGAGGACTATGTGAGAAACATTCCTGTGAAGTTTGGTTACAATCGACCAAGTAGTTAAGGAGGAAATGTTTAAAGAAAAAAGTTAACGCACGGATGCACAACCGCACAGGCGCACAACAGACACAGGGCCATAACATATAACATAAGACCCGCCGGTCTTTGGCCAGTGGAGCTAAAAAATGAACAGATTTATGTTTTTATTTCTTTATTTATTTATTTTTTCCTTTCCTCCGTCGGATTCGGTATGCCTCCCTTTTCAACTAAGCCATTTTAACCCTCAGGGATCTGGAGAAGTGTTGACACTGTAGTATAATTAGGTCTAATAAATCAATCTCCCTCAGTATTTTGAATTTATTTTGAAACATCAAGTCGTATAAATAGAGTTTGTGTATCACCAGTGTGATGGGCATGTGAAATTTCTGATGTTTTGAATTTTAGAATGACAATTTGTAGGTGGACCTCTATAGATATGTGATAGTCAGCAAAATTGGAGGAGATTAATTCGGATACAGGAAGGTACTTTTAAATAAATAAATAAATAAATAAACAAGAACTTTTGAAGAAGAAAAGACTTTTTTAACATTACACTACATGTTATATAGTGAAAATAAACCCCGCCCACTGCAGCCATGTTTTATGTCGAATCAAAATTTCTTCAAGGAATCTGACAGAGGTCCACCCAAGGAACATGCATGCCAAATAACTATGAAATAAAACAAGAACTTTTGCAGAAAATATTTTCAGCATTACACTATATGTTATATAGTGAAAATAAGCCTCGCCCATGGCGGCCATGTTTTTTTGTAAGATCAAATTTTTTTCAAGGAATCTGACAACTGTCCACCCAAGGACAATTCATGCAAATTACAATGAAATCCCACAAGTACTTTTGCAGAAAATGATTTTTTAGCATTACGTTATATGTTAAATAGTGAAAATAAGCCCCGCCCATGGCGGCCATGTTTTTTGTCTGATCAAAATTTCTTTAAGGAATCTAAAAGAAGTCCACCCAAGGAACATTCATGCAAAATAAAAACAAGGCATCGCATGCGATACAAATCCCCTCGCACTAGACAACTTCGTGTGTGGAAAACACTGAAATGGCAAAAGTCCAACTTGCTTGAGATATTATCATATGCAACATTTGTGTAAAGTTTGTTTAAAAATCCTCCAATAAATGTACATTCTAGAGTGATGACGTTTCTCTAAAAATAGCCATAGTGACCTTGATTTGAGGCCCTGACCACGAAAGTAGATCTTGCTCAAGATATTATCATAAGCATCTTTTGTGTGAAGTTATATTAAAATCTGTTAATAAATGTAGGCGATAGAGCGATGACAAAGTTTTTCTAAAGATAGCCACAGTGACCTTGACTTTGAGGTCATGACCTTGAAAGTCGAAGTAAGTTGAGATATTATCATAAGAAACATTTGTGTGAAGTTCTATTACAATCCATAATTAAATGTAGGCGCTAGAGCGATGACAAAGTTTTTCTAAAAATAGCCACAGTGACCTTGACCTTGAAAGTCTAAATAGCTCGAGATATTGTCATCAGGAACATTTGTGTGAAGTTATATTGAAATTTGTGAAAAAATGTAGTCACTAGAGCAATGACAAAGTTTTTCTAAAAATAGCCACAGTGACCTTGACCTTGAAAGTGAAACTCGCTCGAGGTATTGTCATAAGGAACATTTGTGTGAAGTTATATTGAAATGGATGAAGAAATGTTAGCGCTAGAGCCATGACAAAGTTTTTCTAAAAATAGCCACAGTGACCTTGACCTTGAAAGTGGAACTCACTAGAGATATTGTTATAAGGAACATTTGTGTGAAGTAATATTGAAATTGGTGAAAAAAATGTAAGCGCTAGAGCAATGACAAGTTTTTCTAAAAATAGCCACAGTGACCTTGACCTTGAAAGTCAAACTCGTTCGAGGTATTGTCATAAGCAACATTTGTGTGAAGTTATATTGAAATCAGTGAAGAAATGTAGGCACTAGAGCGATAACAAAGTTTTCTAAAAATAGCCATAGTGACCTTGACCTTGAAAGTCGAAATGGTGAGATATTGTCATAAGGAACATTTGTGTGAATATTGAAATCGATGAAGAAATGTAAGTGCTAGAGGGATGACAAAGTTTTTCTAAAAATAGACACAGTGACCTTGACCTTGAAAGTGGAACTCGCTAGAGATATTGTCATAAGGAACATTTGTATGAAGTTATATTGAAATTGGTGAAGAAATGTAAACGCTAGAGCGATGGCAAAGTTTTTCTAAAAAATAGCCACAGTGACCTTGACCTTGACCTTGAGGCCTTGACATTGATAGTCTAACCAGCTTGAGATATTGTCATAGGGAACATTTGTGTGAAGTTATATTGAAATCAGTGAAGAAATATAGGTGATAGAGCGATGACAAAGTTTTTTCTAAAAATAGCCACAGTGACCCTGACCTTGAGGCCATGAGTTGGAAAGTCGAACTCGCTGCAGAAATTTTTATAAGGAACATTTGTGTGAAGTTATATTGAAATTGGTGAAGAAATGTAGGCGCTAGAGCGATGAAAATGTTTTTCTAAAAATAGCCACAGTGACCTTGACCTTGAGGTCATGACCTTGAAAGTCCAACTCGCTCAAGATATTGTCATAAGAAACATTTGTGTGAAGTTATATTGAAATCAGTGAAGAAATGTAGGAGCTAGAGCGATGACAAAGTTTTTCTAAAAATAGCCACTGTGATCTTGACCTTGAAGCCATGACCTTGAAAGTGGAACTCGCTCAAGATATTTTTATAAGGATCATTTGTGTGAAGTTATTTTGAAATTGGTGAAGAAATGTAAGCGCTAGAGCGATGACAATGTTTTTCTAAAAATAGCCAGTGACCTTGACCTTGAGGTCATGACCTTGAAAGTCCAACTCGCTCGAGATATTTTTATAAGGATCATTTGTTTGAAGTTATATTGAAATTGGGAGAGAAATGTAGGCGCTAGAGCCATGACAAAGTTTTTCAAAAAATAGCCAGAGTGACCTTGACCTTGAGGTCATGACCTTGAAAGTCGATCTTGCTCCAGATATTGTCGTAAGGAACGTTTGTGTGAAGTTATATTAAAATCGGTCAAGAAATGTAGGCGCTAGAGCGATGACAAAACTACGTACTTACGTACGTGGCGCTAGAGCGATGACAAAAGTATGTACGTACTTTGCGCTAGAGCGATGACAAAAGTACGTACTTACGTACGTACGTACGGGACAAATGCTATATCCCCCCTCACAACTATGTTGTGCGAGGGGATAATGAAATCCAACAGGTGGGTTTGGAGGAGAAGATGTTTAAAGATTTTTAATTTTTGTGTGGTTTTGTTGCCATGGCAACCAGAGATCTGGGTGTTACAAAATTCTTTGAAGGAATTTAGAAGAGGACTAAGTAAGGAACATTCCTGTGAAGTTTAGTTACAATTGGCCCAGTAGTTGAGGAGGAGAAGATGTTTTAGCATTACACTATATGTTAAAAAGGGAAAATAAGCCCCGCCCATGGCGGCCATGTTTTTTGTCGGATCAAAATTTCTTCAAGGAATCTGAAAGGGGTCCACCCAAGGAACATTCATGCAAAATAAAAATGAAATCCAACAGGTGGTTTTGGAGGAGAAGATTTTTAAAGATTTTTAATATTTTGTGTTGTTTTGTTGCCATGGCAACCAGAGTTCTGGGTGTAACAAAATTCTTTGAAGGAATTTAGAAGAGGACTAAGTAAGGAACATTCCTGTGAAGTTTGGTTACAATTGGCCCAGTAGTTTAGGAGGAGAAGATGTTTTAGCATTACACTATATGTTAAATAGGGAAAATAAGCCCCGCCCATGGCGGCCATGTTTTTTGTCGGATCAAAATTTCTTCAAGGAATCTGAAAGGGTCCACCCAAGGAACATTCATGCAAAATAAAAATGAAATCCAACAGGTGGTTTTGGAGGAGAAGATTTTTAAAGATTTTTATTTTTTTTTTGGTTGTGTTGCCATGGCAACCAGAGTGCTGGGTGTAACAAAATTCTTTGAAGGAATTTAGAAGAGGACTATGTAAGGAACATTCCTGTGAAGTTTGGTTACAATTGGCCCAGTAGTTTAGGAGGAGAAGATGTTTAAAGAAAAAGTTAATGCACGGACGCACGGACGCACGACGGACACAGGGCCATGACAATAGCCCCGCTGGCCTTCGGCCAGTGGAGCTAATTAACTAATAGTTCGTCTGTCATTACAGATAATGACCAATCTTATTCACAAGTGAGAAAATGCTAAGGTTTATATGTTCTATGTTTGCTGATAAGACCGATTCTAGCACTGAAAAGTCTATTGCAGATAGAGCAACAGAGGTTAAAGGAAGGCAGCTCTGTTGGTAATGCCTTAGCTCTGACTTACACAGGGAACACCTTTAAAAATCTTCTTGTATGAAACCAGAAGGCCCAAGTCTTTGATATGCCCTCTGTAGCTTAATCGAGTGGACCACTTCCACGATTTTCATATCTTAGCCTGGGGACCGAAATGACCCCGCCCAGGTTCAACTAGATCAACTTATGTACAGCTATATTGAAAACCCTGGATCTATAAGATATTCATATTAATCTGGTTAACAAACATGTCTTGCCTTTCTTCACAGTTTCGTTTTGTTTTGTTTTGTTTTGTTTTTTCAAATTTCGCAAATGATTTTCAGGTCCACAGGTGAGCGATACAGGGCCAACTTGGGCCTCTTGCTTTAGTATAATTTCAGTCTACTCAGTCATTGCCATTACGATAACACATCCGTGCGACATAGGGCATTTTTCACATCTCCCAAATGGCTACTATTTCTGATGAAAATCCTTTATATTTTTGTTATAAATGTTCAAAACATAGGTTGAGGGTGCTCGTTAGAACCGCCTCAATGAGGCGGTTCTAACGAGTACCCACAACCTATGTCTTGGAGCAGAAATAAGAAAAATAATGTTTACCCCCGTAAACCCCAGTTTTCTATATATAAAGTGGGGTTTAGGGGGACTTCATTTCACGGACTTGTTCACGTGATGCTGAGCATAGCAAACAGATTCAGGTTAAAGGCGAAATATCATTCCCAGCAGATGGTGATACATACACAATAGAAGTGGGGCAATGAACAAGCATTTGGTCTTGTATTCGGCAATATATCCTGTCACTCCATAGGCGTAGACAAAACATAATACATTGTTCTATAAGAGTCGTTGGTCTTGATTTGAGACGGCATGTGGTTAAAGGTAATATTGCTTACCTGCTGAAGAGGTTGATTTGGTGAGTCGTCTATTGCTATTTCATCAATTTTGATGTCTTTCAGTTGCAGTTTATTCGACAAAGATCTGTCAATATAATACCAATAGTATGTAGAAGAAGAGACACAACTTCAGAGGCGGCAACTCTTACAAAAATATTTGTCACCCCTGAAAGCGCAGATCACTATTTTGTAAACATAGGGTATACGCTTCATTGAAAAAAGTGTCACTTGTAAGAAGTATTTCCCTGATTTTGCTCCTGCGAAACAAATTATTTTCTTAAAGATCAGGCTCTAATTCGAAGGACTCAACAATTCCCTTCAAGAAATTATTTCTGCTAGATATTGTAGATGTCTATCAATGATACTGACAGTTACAGGCTTGGCGTTGTTACTGAGAAATAAGCAAAAATACTGTTCTTGATTGCCACTAGGTATTTTTTACGTTTCGATCCATACCTATATTAAGAATTTAAGATTTTCGATCCTGACAGTTTGAATAAACCTTGACTGAAAGTTGTATATGAGTTGTTGTTTAAGGGGATCTAGTAAAAGCTGCTTACTGACAGGTCTAGTTTCAGTCTCATGTGACCAGTGACGACTCTGGTCAGACTGCGCATATGCGACGACTGATCTGATACTAACTGATTACATACATGTACTATATTAGGTTTTACTAGTGGGTTTTGTTTTAACCCGGTTCAAATGAGTCGTTACAAAGACATGACATTAACAAGGTCGTGTTATGAAAACCTTGGTAAATCCCATTGATCAAAGAGAAAAGAAACAAATTAGGTGACAGAAGTAAGGGCGATGAGTATGGCCATGTAAAATCGATTTAAGCCCCCCAGTGGAATGTTTTCCACTGACCATTCCAAGGCGGTTCTTCTGTGGCGGTTTATTTATGTTGCTGTTTGTTACTTACTGTGTGTATCACTTGTGTCTTTTTACTTTGGATGGCCATTTGGCCATTTTGTGGGAAAGTACCTGTCCTTGGCCTTCCTTTGTTTAGGTTTCCATTATGGTCTGGTCGCTTCATGTTTGTGTTTCTTTCCCTTTGGTATCTTCGATGGGTGGAGTTAGTTAATTGTATCGATTCCTGATCTTTGTTTTACTTCTACTTTACAAACGTTTTCATTACATCATGTATTTTCTTGTCATGCTCATAGAGGATCTTACATGAGTGCTCATGTATTATTGAATTTTTAAACGAGTTGAACAAATAGGATAAACTGCGAGGCTTGCCTAGCATTTTGTTCCATTTCTTCAACAAGTTTAATAAATTCAATAATACATAAGCACGAATGAAAAATTTAATATCAGATGTCATTTTATTCACGTGTTACAAAAATGTCGATATTCCGCCATTAGTAAACGCGACGTCGTTAAGGACGTCGCACATATAACGTTACGGAACGTATCTAGCTAATTTGCATATTAAATCCACTTGTGGATTATCGAAAAAATTACATGGCGTTATTACACACTCAGACGCGACGTCATATGATAAAGATAGTTTAGATTTTGGGTACTCGATGATGCGGTTCTAACACACATCAACTGTATATATGTGGAGAAGAATGGGAGAATGTTCCAAATCTGCAGTATTAGAGAAAAATGCATTTTCAGACTTCTAAAAGACAGTTGTATCTCATTTTGGTATGTTTTAGTTGTATTTGCGGCCCTTTTAAGACTTTTGACATATATCTAGACGACCATTAAACACAGTTGAGCAAAAACCAGAGTACCCGCAGAAAAAATATGATCTTTCGTTACAGAACTTGAATGTGGATGCCTTATATTAATAAAGAAACGTACATACCTTAAAACGTTGATCCCAATTACAATCAGCACCAAAATGCCCACTGCTATAGCAATGGCGAATATATGTAGAATGGTCCGGTGGGAATCTGATAAAACAAAAATCGTATTTTATTGGAACTGCTATTCAAACTTAGTAGCATCATCTCAGCAAGTCTGCAATGAATTCCCATATAAACACCAATTTTTACAAAGAAAGGTAGGGTGTCTCTGATGCGGCGGTTCAAACGAGCACCAACAATCTATGATTGACGAAATATATAAGACGGTACACTTTATGTCATGTATTATAATTAAAGAACTAAAATATTTAGGCTCATGTAATTAAACATTAAGGTACATGTATATAAATGTTATACGACAGACTTCATCCATGTTAGTTAACCCAGTTACAGTTGATAAATTTGCTTCCTTCTTTAACCAATTTAGTACCAGACACCCCAAAACGGGTACCCTGGCGAACAGTGCAGGCCCAAATCAGACGCCGCAGAACCTGATCAGGGCCTCCACTGTTTGCTAAAAGTTCAGTCATTTTCGAAATAAATTTTAATGAAAACACAACCTGACACCCCTAAATTTTCAAATGAACTCCTGCTATCTAGAGGGAGGAAGATTCCATTTGGTACAAAAAGGGTTCATTGCACGTCAACGCATCGGGCCTGCGACTCTATGGCGGCTCCGACCAAAAAACTTACTCATGTCGGTTGGTGCCTGATGCCAGCTCTTGGTTTTTATTTTGCTCCAGATTTAGTTATTGCATGCTGTCGGGTCCTCATCATGGTTTCCTCTTTATATTTTGGCCGGCCTCGGCAGCTAAGTCGGATATGCGTCTGACTGGTGATCAGGATGACGCGGGTTCGATACCTGCGGGTGTCGGCAACATTCTTTCGTGGAGATTGATCATGAAATCTTTTCTACGGACATTCTCTCCTTTCCGCTGATTCAAGAAGGGCAGTTGTCAGTTTCTGGTGGAAGAATGTGCACTGTACTGGTTAACCGCCTACGTATAAGCCTGCCCAAGAAAAGTGTGGATAGGTAAACTGACCGGCTCAAAAATGACTGGGCTGTTAAAATCCAAAACAAACGAACAAACATCTTAATTTTTCTGTTCTCAGAGATGTTTCACTGATTAGTGAGAAATCCTTCATGCGGATTAAACACATTATTTGTCTTAACTAGGATAGAACAAAGGGCGAGGATTGTGGCCACGTAAAATCGATTTAAGCATAGGGGCTTGAATCATGAAAAAAAAATGAAAAAAAAAAAATGAAAAAAAAAAAAAAAATTTTTTTTTTTTTTTTTGGTACTATATTAGAGACAAGGGGGGAAACTTCGGCTCCATTTTTTGGGGGGTTACCTCATTTTACCCAGTGTATCTTTTTCGCAAATGAAGTTTTTCACCTGCTTATTACGAATTATACAAGTTAAATATGTCCACTTTGCAACAATAATCCGCCTCTGTCTGTCACTTGCAGGAAACATGTTTTTCTCGCATGGATTAACTCAGCAAAGCAAAATTCGGCATAAACGTGTGACAAAAATTTTCAGGTTTTCATCAATCACAAGCGAACTAGTGTTACGGAGGAAACTTTTTTCGCTTTCAACTGATGTCTTTCATTCAAATGCACCTCTCTTGACCAATTTGAATCCCAAATGATGTATTTGCAGCTCTAAATTTAGATTTTATTACTTTTACATCACTTTATGTAAAAGATCAAGAAAACAGTCGTCGCGAAGCTTGGTTTTTCTGCTGATTCCGGGCTGCTCTATCGATGAACTAACGACCGGTACGACCGGTGCTGTTTAATTTTTATACCGTTCGTGACAAATGAGCATTATCGCTATTTTTCTTCCATTTTCAACTAAACCCCAAGAGGGGACAGAGACGTTGTATACTGCATATACTCCAGTTTTGAGAGCTGAAAGAGTACACAGTCACCATGTTATTACGGTAGGGTTCTTTAACCTGCACAGGGGATGGTTCTCCCTGCACAGAGGTCTCCAGTTAACGTTCAGATTCGAAGGACGATGCACCGTTATGATATTCATACCTGCAAAATTTATTATACAAATGGAACGTGTTCTGACGCCGAAATTTTGGCACCGCTGCTGGGGATCAAACCTGGGACCTTTAGCATCTGAGGCACTGAGCTAGGTGGGTGGCTAAATTTAGGAAGGCAGGGATTAGCCGCAGTTATCTCCTTACCGGACTCAGAAAATGTGAAATGTTTTTTTTGTTGAAATCGTGTACGTTTTGTGTTATTTTCAAAACAGTTTCACTCATGCTTGTGTAGACAGAAATAAAACAAATGGACCCTGTATCGCTCACCTGAGCTAACAGATTCAAAGTTTCAGGAAGTGCCAGCCTTTACTGAAGGATTAATGGAAGGACATGGTGATGACAGGGTAAGAATTTTCTGCAAATCAAGTAGAATGTAACACTATGATAAATAGGCTGACCTCACCAGTTTTCAAACGCATCCCAACTTTTATTCCTGACTTGCTAAGAAGATCCGATATAAACTGATGGGACTATGGTGATGACAAGTTCAAAAATAAGCAATTAACTGCTGCAATCAAGGGGATGTTACTCTGTGACAAATAGGCAAACCTCACGAGTTTTCAAACTCCTCCGAGCTTTTCTGCCTGACTTATTTGTTTGTAAGTTTCATAAAGATCCGATCAAAACTGAAGGGGCAGCAGTGCTAACAAGGTCGAAAATAGGCATTTTTAAGCAATCAAAGGCAGGTAACTCTATGATAAATGTGCCGACTTGGCCAGTATTCAAACTCATCCAAGGTTGTATTCCCAGCCACCTCACATGTAAGTTTCAGAAAGATCCGATCAAAACTGAAGGGGCTACGGTGATGACAAAGGTCAAAAATCAACATTTTCAGCCATCAAAGGGATATAACTCTACGATAAATAGGCTGACTTGGCCTGTTTTCGCACTCATCCAAGATTTTATCCCCAGCCACCTTACATATAAGTTTCAGAAAAATCCGATCAAAACTGAAGGGGTATGGTGATAACAAGGACGTAAATCTATGATAAATGGGCCAACTTGGCCGGTATTCCAACTCATCCTAGGTTTTATACCCAGTCACCTTACATATAAGTTTCAGAAAGATCTGATCAAAACTGAAGGGGCTACGGTGATGACAAGGTCGAAAATCGACATTTTCAGCCATCAAAGGGACATAACTATATAGTAAATAGGCTACCTTGGTCGGTATTCGAACTCATCCGAGATTTGATCCACAGCCACATTACATAAAAGTTTCAGAAAGATCCGATCAAAACTGAAGGGGCTACGGTGATGACACGGTCAAAAATCGGCATTTTCAGCAATCAAAGGGATGTAACTCTATGATAAATGGGCCGACTTGGCCGGTTTTCGAACTCATCCGAGGTTTAATCCCAAGCCACCTTATATATATGTTTCAGAAACATCCGATCAAAACTGGAGGGGCTACGGTGATGACAAACATTTTCCCATTGTAAGTCTATGGGACCTTGTGATTGCCATAGCAACCAAAGTTTTCATGCGATTTCCAAAAAAAAAACAAAAAAACGCTAATGTCATCACTGCCCCACCAGAGGCATGCTACAGATGAGAAATGATTGAGATCAGCCTGCAGGCTGCAGAGATATAGCTGCTCAAAAGTGCCCCCCTGGAGCCTTCGGCCCAGGTGAGCTAAAAAACAGCCAGCTTGTTAAAATGCCATCAATACGTAAATGTTCAAAATGATGCAGCATGGAAACAAGTTGTTCCCTAATAATAATAATAATAATAATAATAATATAAAAAATAATGATAATAATAATAAAATAATAATTGCAACATATTCCTTTTTATGTTTTGAAATTTTGATCCTGGGTCGATAATGGCCAGTAAATGACAATAAGCACTATTTCTATTTAGGTTGGGCCCATTGGGTGATTTAAGGGGACAGAACCCCTACGGTGCAGCACACACATGTTCTCTCATCCGCGAGTTTCTGAAGTGGACGCTTCTATTAATGAATTCGGCCAAATCCATTAATGGGGGGGGGGGGGGGGTGAGGGGGGGGGGGGGGTGTAGCGGGGATCATTTTACGGTCCTTTCGAGTTTATTTCACTCATATCGAGCCGATTGTTAATCACATGTGGTCGAAGACCGTAGTATCCGGTAAAAAAAAAAAAAAAAAAAAAAAAAAAAAAAACATTAGGCCTTCCGTTGCAGAACTCTTGAATGCCTTAAAATAGATGCCTTTTATGAAAGGTTTGATTGTGAAGTGCTTAGATCTGTTGAAAAAGTCCTTGTATTAGCCTAGAGTGTATTGGAAAGTAAGTGAGAAATGGGGCCTTTTTCAATATATAGGACATTTAATTTTGGTGCTTTTGAGTAAAGCGGCATTCCAATCTTAGTGTTTTTCGACCAGGCTATTAAAAGGTTATAAATCGTTATTCATGCTCAATTCAGTCGAGCGTTAAATTTGTAATGCTCGCTAATTTTAAATACTAAAAGTTCATCAATTTTCCTGCTTAGATTTGTTTGTTTGATTTGAGGTTTAACGTCCCCGTCAACACTGCAAAGGTCATTTTAGAGACGTTGCTTCCAATTTTGTGGGACTTTTACCCGACCTTAAGATGAAATGACATCTCAAGCCCTGCCGCCCAATGAACAAATAGGTTTAATTAACATGGACGGGCCGACTCGCACCGCTTTGCCTGGGCAGGCTAAGATGCTCTAAGTGGATTACCAGTACTCGTGTGCGGGTCGGTTTCAGCTCTTCGTGGAAGCATCATTTCTTCATGCCCCGATGGGCGGGGCCGTTTCCTGCTTAGATAAGAACTGAATAATAGAATGTATGATAGGATTGAGGCCGAAACAAGGAATTTTCAAGCAAGTTTTCAGTTTAGTTAAGTATCATGTAGGGTTTTGTCGAGCACGAGACTTTAATTCACTGAAAACGAGCCCGAAGCCACGACCGCAATATTAATTATTTTTCTCACCCAAACACTTTAAGGAATTTATTTGTTTGATTAGATGTTAAAAGTGCCCATCAACAGGTCATTTGGAGACGTTGAATCCATTTTGTGGGACTTTTACTCGACATTGAGATGAATTGACATCTCAGGCCCTGTCGCCCTATGAAACCAATAGTGTTTATAAGCATGAACGGTCTGACTCGCACCGCTTTGCCCGGGCAGGCATAGATTCTTTGAGCGGTTTAGCAGTACTCGCGTGCTGTCGGTTTCTGCTCTGCTTGGAAGCGTCACGCAGCCCACCTATTTCTTTAAGCCCCGATGGGCAGGTCCGAAAACTTTAAAGAATGCGTTGTGAACTGCACAAATATACAGAAATTAATAAGCGATAAAGCACATTCACACCAATGTAACACAACAAAATGTCAGTATTTTAATATTCATACCTCCTGGAGAATATCGTCATAATTTTTCCAGTGAGCCGCTAAAGTTTGTGTCTAAAGCATCCGTTTACATGTAAAGTGCTACGCATGAAATAAAAACCAGTGCATGTACATTTCATGACCTGCTTTCTTTGACACTTGACAGCAGTTTGATGACAAATTGAATGTCCATTTCATTAAAAGTTGATAAGGACATGTCATTCTGACTGTTAAAAATGTACATTTTAGGGGAAACTGAGAAGCTGCTCCCCTAATTGCATGGATAACAAAACATGCTACAGAAGACGGTTTTGAAAACAAAATTACCTCTGGCTCAATGTGGGTTTTTTGCAATGACTGACATAATGGGATAGCTAATAAATCCTAGAGTGAGCAGCGATACGAGGCAAAGAAAACAAACACTTAAGAAATGAAAATTATTTTTCTGCTGTTCATGATAGTACGGACGCAGTGGGTTGTATGCAAAGTAAGTGAACCCCGAAGGGGTTCATGTAAACTTTGTTAGCGACTCGCTGTCGTTCACATTTTCATGAAAAGCAGAAAAATTAAGTTTATTGTTTTATAATAACATTCTATGCCCCTCATCACTGGGCGAAAAATAATGCTTATAGGGCAAACTTTTTAAACTGAAAAACATTTACACCCATTTTACTACATAGAGAGGAACAGCGTTGACCTCACCAACGCCCGTAGAGAACCATGGTTTAGAATGACGTCACTTGATGTCACTGAAAATCATGTGACTCGATGCGTTTACGGAAGTATGAACCATACTGTTTTCTATGTGTTTACATTATATTGTTTTATTTATGAGCCGGATAAATTCCATACCCTATCAGTTGAGCATGAAAAAAAGTTTTATAATCCTTGGGCTGCAGGTTGGTGCAGTTTATGTCTGTACACCGTTCTTTCTACCTCTGGAATGAACAGTACACAATATTTCCATACCCCTCTAATTAATCTTAAGACTTCCACAAATTTAATCCAAATATCTGAGAGAGAGAGAGAGAGAGAGAGAGAGAGAGAGAGAGAGAGAGAGAGAGAGAGAGAGAGAGAGAGAGAGAGAACAGCTAAACATTAGACAAAATACATGTTGAAACGCTTTTTCCTTGGTTTCCACTTATCACAAAGAAAAAAAAAAGAACGAAAATTCCTACAGGCCTATTGGCACCAAAAACAGCCTTTGTTATTTAGGTAATAATATTAGAACACACGCTTAAAGTCGTCAGTCTTTCCGACCACTATGAATTCAAATTTGTAAAACAATTTCAAGTTATTTCTAGCCGTATCTCTTTTAACTAAAATTCTGAACCGTTTGGCTTAACACAGCTTCATTTTTATTTATTATTTTTTTGCTTAGCTAACCGTCGCCGTGTACCGGGAACGAGCGTTTAAACATAAGGTGACGATGTCGTGTACATAGCGGCCCCCGCCCAAAGGGGCTTGAAGAAATATATGGGCTGCATGATGCTTCAACCGCAGAGCTGAATCTGGTCCCCCACTAGTACTGGTAAACCGCTTAGAGGATCTAAGCCTGTCCAAGAACCGCAGTGCGAGGCGGACCGTCCATGCTAATAAACCCTATTGGTTTCATTGGGCGACAGGGCTTGACATGTCATGTCATCTCAATGTCGGGTAAAAGTCCCACAAAATTGGAAGCAACGTCTCCAAAATGACCTTTACAGTGTTGACGGGGACGTTAAGCCTCAAGTAAAACAAACAAACAAACGTCATGTACACATGTTCTTTAGCACTCTGCCAAAAACACATAGATTTTATACGATAGCCGTTGTGCAAGAAACTGACAAACATTTCCCCTTCAATACGGAGCTCTCTAGCAATCTCCTCGATAACGTGGGTTGTGCCCGTCCCAGCCTGGACATAAACAAGGCAGTTGGGCCCAGTTGGGCCTTGTTTTTTTTAATCAGATCAAAGGCCGTCTTCTGCTTTTTAGTAAACATTTTATTGCCTTTTCTGCACATGTGTCAAAAAAGTTACAGCGGCTGACATGAAGCGATGCAATACAAAATTCCCAGAGCACAGCCCATTATACGTAGAAACACCATCTAGTTATCTTAGCTGCGTAATACGTGTATACGTAGTCCTAGCAGAATATGTTACATTGACAAAATAAATTAAAGGAGAAATCAAGGCTATCACACACATTTTAACAGTAACAACTCCACTGCCGGAACGTAGTTTCCGTGCCGGAACGTAGTTTCCGAAGTTCCGGATTATATCTGTCCTGCACGTCCCGCCTTTTAAACACGACGATTATGGCAAGCGCCCGGGTTTCTGTACCGATCATTGACAGAACACTGCGGAAAGCGAAGCAAAAGTTGGAAAAATCTATATTTAGAGCTGCGAGTACATCTTTTTGGCTTCAAATTGGCAAAGCGAGCTAAAGTTAAATGAAAGACAACGGGTGAAAGTGAAAAAAAGTTCCCCCCGTATCACTAGTTCGGTTGTGATTGATGAAAACCTGAAAATTTTTGTCACACGTTTATGCCGAATTTTGCTTTGCTGAGTTAATCCATGCGAGAAAAGCATGTTTCCTGCAAGTGGCAGACAGTGGCGGATTATTTTTGCAAAGTGGACTTATTTAACTTGTATTATTCATAATAAGCAGGTAAAAAACTGCATTTGCGAAAACGATACACTGGGTAAAATGAGGTAACCCCCCAAAATATTGAGCCGAAGTTTCCCCCCTTGTCTCTATTATAGTACCAAAAAAAAAAAAAAAAAAAAATTTTTTTTTTTTTTTTTCATGATTCAAGCCCCTATGATTTAAGCCAGTAAAAATGTTTTACTGACCGTTCCAAGACGGTCTTTCTGTTGTGCTTTAGCCCTTTTTAGTATCAAATGGAATCTTCCTCCTTATATATAGCAGGAGTCCATTTCGAGATATAGGGGTGTCAGGTTGTGTTTTCTTCAAAATTTGTTTGGAAAATATCTTAACCTTTTGCAAACAGTGTAGGCCCTGATCAGACGCCGCGTTCTGCGGCGTCTGATCTGGGCCTGCACTGTTTGCTAAGGTACCCGTTTTGGAGTTTCCGGTACAAAATGGCTTTATATTTTTATAGCTCCTCTTTGCATGTATGTATTGCTTAAAGCTTTTTATTTTGGATAACCGTTTGGACAGTTTGTACGAAGTATCTATCCTTTTGGTTTTCCGCTTGTGATTTTTTCAATATGGTGAGTGAGTGAGTGAGTGAGTGAGAGTTTGAGTTTTACGTCCCACCAACAGATACGGGACGGGACCTCGGTTTAAAGACTCATCCGAAAGTCTGGAGAAGCTGGAGATCGATCCTGCGATCCCTGGTTTACAAGGCGAGTTGCGTAACCACTACACCACGGAGGCTTCTTTTTCATGATAGTGAAGTTATTTAATGTTTGCACATTACGACAGCACATCTGTGTGACATAGTACAATTTTTCACATCTCCAAAATGGCCATTTTCTTGATGAAAATCAGTAATATTTTTCTTATAAATACTGCAAACATAGGTTATAGGTGCTCGTTAAAACCGCCTCATTGAGGCGGTGAGGCGGCTTTAACGAGTACCCACAACCTATGTCTTGGAGCAAAAATATCAAAAATAGTGTATACCGCTTAAACCCAGTTTCCTCTATATGAAGTTTGGTATAGGGGGGTCTTCATTTCACGGACTTGTTCACGTGATGATTTATTTCCCTTTGGTGTCTCATATGGGAGGTGTGGGACAATTTCATCGATCCCTGATCATTGCCTTCATTTCATTTTAAAAGGAAGCCTTGGCTCACTTGGGCGATTTATCCAAACGGGATAAAACAAATAAACATAGAAAAACAAATAAGTACAGGAAAGCATATGCCATACACGTATATGCATTGCAAGCTACAATACTGCTTAGTCAGCATCTCGCTAAAAGCAAGACTGTCATTTGCTAGTTTTTCCTTCAGAAGACGATCTTAATAGCCGAATTTGATTTCAAGGGATTGAAAGTAAATTAAAGAATTATGATCTGGTTATAGCAACTGAATATATAGATGTCGATGGATATCAAGAATGGGACGTCAATTATTTATAAACAACGGTGCTAAGTGCCTATGTAGTAATGAACAATGCATTGCCGTCTGATTGGAGTCAATTATGCATGCGCATGTGACTCTGTTTCATTATAGAACCGACTCATGATAGAAGACCTTAACCAAACAGGCACATGTCGCTAGGGCAACGCTAAATCAACGTTGGTGCAACGTCATGATCTTGTATAAACATAATTACTCTGCGCCGACGTTGATCTGACGTTACAATAATGACATTATCTTACCTGTACATCGATATGGCGTCGGATTAACGTCATGCGCCTGCTGGGAATTGTCTAATTGATCTTTATCGAGTTTTACATCGTCAAATTGAACTGGAGAGTCCACATATTTGCTTGATTTGAGGTTTAACGTCCCCGTCAACACTGTAAAAGTCATTTTGGAGACGTTGCTTCCAATTTTGTGGAACTTTTACCCGACATAGAGATGAAATGACATCTCAAAGTAGAAGTAAAACAAAGATCAGAAATCGATACAATTAACTTATTCCACCCATCAAAGACACCAAAGGGAAAGAAACACAATCATGAAGCGACCAGACCACAATGGAAACCTAAACAAAGGAAAGCCCTAAGGACAGACACTTTCCCACAAAATGGCCAAATGGCCATCCAAAATAAAAAGACACAAGTGATACACACACTAAGTAACAAACAACAACATAAATAAACCGCCACAGAAGAACAGCCTTGGAACGGTCAGTGGAAAGAATTCCACTGGGGGGTGGGGGCTTAAATCGATTTTACATGGCCATAATCCTCGCCCTTACCTCTGTCGCGGTATACACTAATTTTTTTAGTCCGCATGAAGAAGAATGATTTTACGAAATTGGGTGCTGAAGCCATTGCGGTTATATATGTTTTTGAATTTATATACTAAGTCACCATAAAATTCGGGTTCCGATAGACCTCGTTGCAGAAGAGATTTAAGTCCAATATTGAATTTTGAAATTAAATCAGAATGGCGTCTAAATAATTCCACTGGGGGGAGGCTTAAATCGATTCTACATGACCATAATCCTCGCCCTTACCTCTGTCGCGGTATACACTAATTTTGTTTAGTCCGCATGAAGGCTTCCTTAGCCCTGTCGCCCAATGAAACCAGTAGGGTTTATAAGCATGGACGGTCCGACACTCACACCGCTTTGCCTGCGCAGGCTTAGATCCTCTTAAGCGGTTTACCAGTGTTCGTGTGTGGGTCGGATTCAGCTCTGCGTGGAAGCATCATGCAGCCAAATTATTTCTTCAAGCCCCGATAGGCGGGGGCCTAGAGTCCACACATATAAATCTCTTTGATCTCAATATCGAGATCGAGCAGAAACCGAAAAAATAACTCATGCACACCCGATAACTGGATTGTATCTTGGAAAGACATTCGTTTCCTGCTCAGGTCATACTACCCAAGGGCAGAAAGAAAATTGAGTATTCTCAAGTATCTGACGTGCACGCACTGGTTGAATATGACCTCATACACGCATTACACCTTATTGTCATCACAACATGACGAAGTGAATGCATAGTTACATTTCCAATCTCAGAAATTAAAGGTTGGCAAAAAAAGAATCTTACAGTGGTGTAAGGGTAGCCAGAAAATCCGTCCCTCGGGATCACCGTCTGGCTTCACTACGAAAGCCTCTTGATGCTGGACAGCAACCCTCGGGACGGATGTGTCTATTCAGCCGTCGCACACAATATTCTGATATGATGTCGATTTCTACTTTCTATTTAAATGCCAAACATACACAGCCTTGCAAAATCTACATGATGTGTTACGGTACATGTAGTTTTGTCTAATTCCTTAGTTTTACTACGTCTTGGGATGACGCGTCCTTTCTGTGTTCTTGCATCGGTTATTCTGGACCGGCTGTAATATTGCTCATTGATAGACTACGATAGACTCGTAATACATTACATTTGTATTGGGTTGCGGTTTTTCCTGGGCTTCTGCTTCTTGTTTAGCAATCGACCAAATGTTACTAGTTGACTCCGAATCATGTTGCTTATGCCAATTTCATTGCGTTAACAAGTCCTTATAATGTTCACCCCTCTAAACTTGTTTGGAGTCTAACTATTGGTCTTTGTTTGCGCCAGCATATCAGTGGTTTCTTACTGTCGAGTCCTCATCGTTTTTTCATCTCTGTGGTTGTTTGATTTTTGTGTTCACGGCGATATTGCACTGATGAGTTAGAAGGCCTTCATGCGGACTGAACAAATTATTTGTCTAAATCGCGACGGAAATAAGGGCGAGGACTCTGGCCACGTAAAATGTATTTACGCCCCCAAGTGGAATTCGCTGACCGTTCCAAGGCGGTTCTTCTGACGTGGTTTATTATTGTTGTGGCTTGCTTGTCTTTGAGTGTATGTATCGCCTATATTATTTTACTTTGGATAGCCAATTGATCATTTTGTGGGAAAGTAACTGTCCATTTGTCTTTCCGCTAGTGATGTTTCCATCAGGGTCTAATTGTTTCATGCTTGTGTTTCTTTCCCTCGGTGTCTCTGATGGGACCTTCGATTCCTGATCATTGCCTTCACTTCTGTTTTTATATAGAGAAATTTGGGTTTACGGAGGTATTCCTTATGTTTTCTTATGCCTGCATCAATGCATTTGTTGTGGTACTTGTTAGAACCGGCTCCATTTATAGACGGATCTAACGAGCACCAGCAACCTATATCTAGAGTATAAATAAGAAAAACATCATCAATCTTCACCAGAAAATATCCATTTTCGGGAAATAAAAGTATGCACTACTTATTATCGTAAAGTTGACTGTCTCTCAGCGCGTAAATAGTACTTGTATCAGTAATTCATAGCCGCAATAGCTTCGTCCCTGAGATGTCAGAGTGCTGTGCAAAAAGGGTTTCTGATCTGGACTCGTGTTGTGGAACACTTGCAAACAGTGTAGTTTCGGGTCAGACGCCACAGAACGCATATCGATAATGCAGTGTACTCCCTGCAAATTACAATCCCAATAAACCAAAAGGAGCATTTTGTATAGCGTACCGTCTGTGTAGGGTTTCCCGGTGATCATTTTGTTCTTCTGACTTTGAGTTTTTGATCTGGTAAGGGCTACTACAGTCACACCATACCATTCTGAAGGGTCTAGCTCCGAAAACAGGACACTACTTCCATGGCCATCGATGACTTTACTCCAGATTAAATCTAAAGGCAACGAATTCCAGTTAAATTTCCATCCAGTACTAAATAGCGGACCAACGTCAGGCCAACATCGAGACGACGAAGGAACGTCTATGGATGTAGACCCGAAGTTTGCCCGGTATTCCTTGCTGGCATGGGTCGTTAGGGAAGGGAAGTATTTCATTCAGATTTCGGTTTCCTTGTCACTTATGGTCCACCCATTAAAAAGGAGCCCATGAGGTCGTGGTCGCTCACCTGAACCTTAACAATAATTTGGTCCCTTAGTTCTTCATCTACGTGACAATGATCTTTGGTACTAATAAATAGGTCACGGTCAACATGGGTCATGATTTATAATACATTGTAGCACTCAGTCGCCTAGAGCTACAAATGAAGTTTCAAGGAAACCGACCCAGCGGTTCTGAAGAAGAAGATTTTTCTAAATGTTTTTATTCTTATTAATATTATATTTTTGGCCATGGCACCAATTTTGTTCATGGGATCTGGACCATTTGAACATTAACAAACTTTCATTCATTCATTTCCAAGACAGCTGTATATAAAACTTAACTGAAATTGGCCCGGCAATTTCAGATAACATTTACTTTGAAAGTTTATGGACATTTGGGACGAAAGGTTGCTGAATGATCTTGACATTTAATACCAATCACAGAATGGTACTTACTCCCGATTCATAGTCAGACTAGTTTTTTTTTTAGGAAAAAAACATGGGTTATTTAACCTCTTTCACATTCAAAACTTTGAACTTGTCTAAACATAGGTAAAGTTCAACCAAGGGTCATCGGGCACCTAAAGATACATACTAAGTTTCAAAGCAAACCTATAGGTTCTGGAGAAGAAGATTGTTTTGGGGTTTTACAATATTTCTGCATATATGATTTAACTGAAGTAGTTCTGTGTTTTTGGGAAAATGTCATTTGAATGTCAATGAACATGCAATATAAGTGACCTTAGGTGAAGGCCAACAAATGACCTTGATAATTGAAATTCATAGACATTCATATAGCACCTATACTCCCATGTCATAAAACACAATACTTTTCGAAAAATGCATTGTTTACCATTTTCCCATTCAAAAGCCTTGGAGACTTGTAAAATTGGTCAAGTTCAACTATGTCATTATTTTAACAATTATAGTAATACACACATTACGAAAACATGCCTGTACAAATACATTGTAAGTTTTACCACCGAAAAATGGCAGTTTTCAGATGAAAAATTGTGATATTTTTACTTATTTCTGCTCAAAATATAGATCGTGTACTCGTTAGAACCGCCACAGCGCGGCGGTTCTAACGAGTACTCACAATCTATGTTTTTGAGCAGAAATTTGAAAAATAATGTATACACCTGCAAACCCCAGTTTTCCTATATAAAAGTGGGTTAAAGGTGATCAAATTAATATAGGCGTGTTTTCGTGATGCTACAAAAAAGTTTTGAAACAATTGTCCCAGCACTTCCGGAGAAGATCTTTTACAGGTTTTAAACATATTTGGGCGTGGGGTCATCTTGGTCATGTGAATTAACCCGTTCCATACTTGTCAGGAGGCTGCATATGAATTTAATTGAAAATGGCCTAGCTGGTAAAGAAAAAAGTCCTTTGAAATCATTAGGAAAACATGTCCATATCAATTAATAGAGTCCGACATTGTGTCAGAAATGACAAATATTAAGTAAAAATTATGATTTCTTTCTTATTTTGTCTTTTAACATAGATTGTGGGCGCTGGTTAGAACCGCCTCAATGAGGCGGTTCTAACGAGTACCCACAATCTATGGTTTTAAGCAGAAATAAGGCAGATAATGTACACCCCTGTAAACCTCATTTTCCTCTATATAAAGTGAGGTTTAGAGGGGTCTTCGTTCCACGGACTTGTTATCGTGATATGTTGATGGACCTGCAATCCAAACGACCTATGACCAAAGGCTTCGAAAGCGTTATGCTACAGCCTGTTCCAAGTATCAGGACTTTATGCAACGTGGGAATGTGCTCACTACCAGGTTGTAATGCCAGGGGTATCAAAAAACCAAACTGGTATCAACACTTAAGAAGTTCTATGGGTGGCACCATGATAGTGTTGATCCGTACAATGTGGCCATTTCCAGAATTATTTCTGATGTGTTTGCCAATGGAAAGCCTAGTAGTAAGCTTCCCGTTTATTACATCTGGCATTCATAGACATTTTTACCTATCCTATTCTCATAAACCACAATGTTTTCTGAAACAAAATGCATTGCTATACGTCTTCCTCATTAAAAAGCATAAGGAAATGTATTTGGCCTTGCTGTAAAGTAAGTCCTGGAAACCCTAGGGTTAGCATTTGAATAAACTTGGTGATGCTCAGTCACCTCATGCTGCATACCAGATTGAAAGACAATCAGCCCAGTTGCTCTGGAGAAAAGGATTTTTTGCCATATTTGGCCATGGTGGCCATCTTGGTCATGTGACCTGGACCATTCCATTAAAATTTTGTTTCCCTATTGTCAGGAGGTTGCATATGAAATATACTTGAAATTGACCCAGCTATTTTAGAGATAGTGTCCTTAGAAATATCAATCGAGATGCAATCCAAGCGACCTTTGGCCTAGGTCTCCGAATGTCTTTGACCTTAACCATTCATAGACATACAGTTCATCTACTCTCATGTCGAAGACCACGATATTTTTCGAGAAATGAATTGTTTTATTTTGTTTGTTTGATTTGAGGTTTAACGTCCCCGTCAACACTGTAAAGGTCATTTTGAAGACGTTGCTTCCAATTTTGTGGGACTTTTACCCGACATTGAGATGAAATGACAACTCAAGCCCTGTCGCCCAATGAAACCATCAGGGTTTATTAGCATGGACGGTCCGCCTCGCGCCGCGGTTTCTGGACAGGGTTAGATCCTCTAAGCAGTTTACCAGTACTATTGTGCGGGCCGGATTCAGCTCTGCGTGGAAGCATCATGCAGCCCATATATTTTTCAAGCCCCTGTGGGCGGGGGCGGATTTTTCCCATTGAAATGCCTAAGGAACCAAATGTGACATTGACATAAAATAGGTAAATTTGGTAGTATTGACCCTTTTAGTACCAAATGGAACCTTCCTTCTTATATATAGCATGAGTCCATTTCAAAATGTATGGTTGTCAGGTTGTTTTTTCTTCAAAATTGATTAGGAAAATGGCTGAAATTTTAGCAAACAGTGGAGGCCCTGATCAGACGCCATGTTCTGCGGCGTCTGATCTGGGCCTACACTGTTTGCCACTGTACCCGTTTAGGGGTTTCCAGTCAGAAATGGGTTAAACCCCTAAATGTTACATACCAAGTTTCAAAACAATAGGCCCAGTGGTTCTCGAGAAGAAAAATGTTAAAGGTTTTGACCATATGTGGGCATGGGGACCATCTTGACCTGGACTATCCGTACAATCTTTCTTTCCCCCACTGTCAGAGAAGGCTGCATATGAAATTAAACTGAAATTGGACCAATGATTTCATAGAAAATTACTTTGAAATGTCAATGGACATGCAATGCAAGCGACCTTGTCCAAGTTCGCGGAATGACCTTGACGTTTAGAATTCATAGACATACATTTTGTACCTATTCTTATGTCAGAGACATCAATATTTTTTTTGCAAAACACATTGTTTTACCTTTTTCAAGTTGAAATTTCTAATGAACCGAATTTGATCTGGTCGTAAATTAGATCAAGGTCAACCTAGAATCATCTTTTTTGTAAATTTGGTAGCACTCAGCCTGCCAATACTTGATACCGAGTTTCAAGGCAATGCGCGCAGTGGTTCTGGAAAAGAAGAGTTTTTTTAGATTTTTACCATATTTGGGCAAGGTGGCCATTTTTGTCAAGTAACCTAGACAATTCGAACAAACTTTCGTTCCACTAGTGTCAGAAGGCTGCATATGAAATATTATTTAAATTGGCACAGTGTTTTATGAGAAAATATATTTTGAGAAACAATGGACCTGCAATCCAAATGATCTTAAGACAAGGTCATCAAATAACCTTGACCTTTAGCATTCATAGATATTCATTTTGTGTCTATTCTCATTTCGAAGACAACAGTATTTTTCAAAAACACTTTATTTTACCGTTTTCCAGTTGAAAAACCTAAGGAACCAAATTTAACCTTGGCATAAATAGGTCAGGATCAACATAGGACCACTTTTTTCGCAACTCGGTAGTACTCTGTCACTCAATGCTACTTACCAAGTAAGGCTTTTACCATATTTTGGCAATGCAGCCATCTTGGTCATGTGCCCTGGACAATTAGAACAAACTTTCTTTCCCCTACTGTCAGAATGATGCAAATGAAATTTAATTGAATGCAAAGTGGTTTCAGAGAATATGACATTTGAAAATGGTTGACGTATGACGGAAGCCTACAATCTTATAAGCTCCCCCGGAGCCTTTGGTCCTGGGTAGCAAACATAATTTGCTGTTAAAGAGCAAATTCTTTCCTTAAAGGGTAGACCCCCTTTATCGGAAGGGCAAATGTTACTGGGAAGCAAGCAGACAGAAAATATACTCGGTCAAAAAGTTCATATACATAAAATTGCTTCTGATATCATAGTTACTGCAACTGAAAAATACATAAAATTTGTTTTGTTTTGGTTAGAGGACTCATTTTTCCATCCAAAAGCCCAAACTGTTTTCGTTTATGTAATCTCGCCGGCCAGGGCTATCTGTTTAAACACCGTGTGCCACGGTGACAATTTCGCAGAATAAATCATTACAAAAGCCTAGATTTAACACCATAAAAATACACTTAGCACAAGATTTCTAAAATTTGACACATGTAACATCATTTTATTAGATACCCTGTGGGTCTATCTACAAATGATTCTGGAACTTTAGTTCCATTTGCTAAGAGAAACAAACGATCACATATAGGCCTCCGATTCTTTGAAGTTGTGTGCAAAATGCTGCTTTCAGTTGAAACTCCATAGAAAATCGCTACATGCTACGTGGATCTTCTACATTATTTTCAATTATGGTTAACAGCAATCATGCTACGTGGATCTTCTACATTATTTTCAATTATGGTTAACAGCATTGCTGTTAACCATAATTGAAAATAATGTAGAAGATCCACGTAGCATGTCTACATTATTTTCAATTATGGTTGACAGCATTGCTGTTAACCATAATTGAAAATAATGTAGAAGATCCACGTAGCATGTAGCGATTTTCTATGGATAATACTGTTAACTATAATTGAAAATAATGTACAAGATCCACGTAGCATGTAGCGATTTTCTATGGAGTTTTAACTGAAAGCAGCATTTTGCTGTTAACCATAATTGAGAATAATGTAGAAGATCCACGCAGCATGTAGCGATTTTCTATGGAGTTTCAACTGAAAGCAGCATTTTGCACACAACAAAGCGAAAACAATTGCAAACTATGAATGAAATAACAACAGTTTGAAAATTGCTATATGTTTAATTGAAAGGAAGCTAATCTGAGAATTCCACAAAATAAAGCCTTGAATGTAGTGCAAAATCATGAGATATTATAAAGGTATCCAGGAGATGACTTCTAGACAAGCATTTTTGCTTACTGTCAGATCCTGAATTCTATGATATTGTCTGTATTTAATATTCTGCATGTAAATGTTTGAAATAAATACTGTTTAAACCAAAGTTAAAGTGAGTTCCGATGTTCAACAGGCATCTGCGCATGCACAATACCGAATTCCTTGCAAAACATTTCTGGCCACATGTTGCAAGTCAACTCTTGAACAAATATTATGGGCAAATGCAACTTTATGCATTTTGTAGCTAAATGGCTACCGGATAGTCAGTGGAGAATGGTTTAGTTACTTTTTACAGAATATTCGTTTGTTTGATTTGAGGTTTAACGTCCCCGTCAACACTGTAAAGGTCATTTTGGAGACGTTGCTTCCAATTTTGTGGGACTTTTAACCGACCTTGAGATGAAATGACATCTCAAGCCCTGTCGCCCATGAAACCAATAGGGTTTATTAACATGGACGGGCCGACTCGCACCGCTTTGCTCGGGCAGGCTTAGATCCTCTAAGCGGTTTACCAGTACTCGTGCGCGGGTCGGTTTCAGCTCTGCTTGGAAGCATCATGCAGCCCATCTATTTCTTCAAGCCCCGATGGGTGGGGCTATTTACAGAGTATATGTCCGGTTTGTGCATTCGTCATAATTTATAACATAGAGTCCGGCTTCGTCTTAAAAATATACTAGGTTATGTGACCATTATAAAATAATTATTATAACTTGTTTATTAGTTTATCACGTCCGTGTGAAAGAGTACATTCTTTCATGGCTCCAAATCTGACATTTTCTTGATCATTACGAAAACACACCTATTCATTGCAAATCTTATGGCCGAAAAATGAAAAATTTTAGATGAAAAATGGTGATATTTTTCTTATGTTTGCTCAAAATATAGATTGTGGGTACACGTAAGAACCACCGCATCGAGGCGGTTTAACGAGTACATCCTACCTATATTTTAGAGCCTAAATAAGAAAAATTAAGTTAACCAATGTAAACCCATGTTGTACTATATAAAAGTGGCGTTCAAAGGGATCAGAATTATATAGGCGTGTTTTCATGATGTGAATATTTGCAATAATTTTCTTACGTCTGCAGAAATCAAAGATTATTGTCCTCTTGCTCAGTTCAGAGAAATTTTATTTTTAACCACCTCTGTGAGTCGGTTCTAACCAGATCCAAAATTAATATCTGCAAATACTGTTTAACTCATTTTTCTATATAAAAGGGGGTTTATAAAGGTTCTTATCACTTATAAATCTGATGTTTCTGTTTATTTGTTTGTTTGTTTGTTTGTTTGTTGATATTTTCTTGGATGGAAGTTGTTTTAGTAAAACGTTTGTGTAGGACATCACGAAAACACGCCTATATAAGTTTGACCCCCTTGAACCCCACTTTTATGCAGTAAAACTGGTGTTTACAGGGGTAAACCTTAGTTTTCTTTTTTCTGATCTAAACTATAGATTGTGTGTACTTGTTAGATCCGCCTCATCGAGGCAGTTCTAGCGAGTACCAACAATCTATATTCTAAGCAGAAATAAGAAAAATATCGCATTTTTTTTCAGTGTAAAGTTTATAATGTATTTGTATAGGCGTGGTTTCGTAATAAGTAAATGTGAAAGGGGAATATGTCGAATGTCTGGCGGCATCAGGGAACCAAAAGCAAAGGATGATCAAGTCCACAACTTGCTTTAATGAAGGAATAGTATACAAAAAATAGCAAAACCAAGAGCTGTCACTATAAGTGTGCAATGCCCAAGTGGGAGCCAATTTGAGGAAATGGCCGAAACTCCTTCGAAAATGATAGGACCAACGTGAAAATTGTGTTTGGCATCCTTTCACCTCACAAGGCATGCATGTGCAAAGTTTCAGCTCAGTCGTTGGAGAAATGTGGAAGTAGTTCGCATCACAAAAAAGTGCGGACTTACAAACGCACAAACCCACAAACGGACAGTGCAAAAACTATATGCCCTCCTCCGGGGCATAAAAAGATTTTAAGATAAAATGAGACAATTTATGAAAAATATCGCTTATCAGAAAATTTTATACTTATCACCTAATATTTAGGCGAACAACCATCACGATCACGAAGACACGCCTGTGTAATTCTCACCCCATTGAACTACACTTTTATCCAGAAAAACTGAAGTTTACAGGGGTAAACCTTTTTTTCTTATTTCTGCTCTAGAATATATATTGTTTGTACTCGTTAGAACAGCCTCGATGACGGAGTTCTACCGTGTACCCACAATCCGTATTTTGAGCAGAAATAAGAAAAATGTCACAAATTTTCATCTTAGAATTTTCGATTTTCAGCGTTAAAATTTGGAATATAATTGTAATTGTGTGTTTTTATAATGAAAAACATAGACACGCCTGCGCATCTGGATAGTCTGACCCGAGCCATTGCTGCTAACAGACATAAAGACAAGGGCTCGAGGTAGCTCCATGTTAGAACTCGTGTGTAAAGCCCTATTAGCTGACCGCGTATGCGACATTGAAGGAAACAAGTTTGAGAATACTAACTCTTATCATGCTGTTCACGACAATCCCTATCTTTGGCGTGTGTGTGTGTGTGTGTGTGTGTGTGTGTGTGTGTGTGTGTGTGTGTGTGTGTGTGTGTGTGTGTGTGTGTGTGTGTGTGTGTGTGTGTGTGTGTGTGTGTGAGTTTTACGTCCCACAAACAGCTAAGGTCATACGGAGACGGGACCTCGGTTTAAAGACTCATCCAAAAGTCTGGAGAAGCCCGGGATTGATCTTGCGATCTCTGGTTTACAAGGCGAGTAGCGTAACCCTATCTTTGGTAACAGTGTAGATCCAGATCGGATCACTTCTGAAGAAGCCAACTGATCAGGATCTACACTTTTTGACATGAAGTTTATGGATTTGTAAGAATAAATTACATGAAGTAATCTGATTGGTTCAAAGTCAGAAATGGGTGTGGCTAAACTGAATATTCAGCAAGATAAGTACTAAGGATCCTTTTTTTCTTATTTCAGCTCAATGGAACTTGGCTGTGATGGGTATCAATAAAGTAAACAAAGCAAACATGCAGTTGATGCCACGACATAATTATAATTGTTCAGAGAATAAAAGGGTTAATATTTCTATAAAAACAAAATTGACATGCAAGCACATGCCTTAATTGACGATTTACCGGAAAATCACATTTCCTCCTGTAAAATAAAAAACAGTTGTTATTTGTGCGTCCAATGCTTATTCTGTATGTATAGTTGTGCGTATGTTTAATATTAAATTATAATGCATCATCTCAGGTGCATGCATTTCTTATCTACCATGGCTGTAGCGCTATTTCTTAAATATTAAGTCTCTAAACGCTGCATTTTCGAGCCTCGCTATGGTCACTTGAGTCACCAAGCTCTATAAAAGGATGCCAGATAGGTTTTTCTTTTGACCCATCTCTGATAAACGACAGGTCGCTATCAGCGAATTATAAATGAAAAGTCTGCAAAGCCATTAAAATTCAATACGGATATTGCTATGGTGCAATGAATAAATTTACCTGAACAATTATTTTCTGTACGTCTGTCTAGCATACATATATAAACAACGAAAGTCTTTATATAAGGTCCTACACTCCTGCTGTCACATAGTAGACTATCCCATATGATCTTCAGAGTTCCTTCAAGATTTGTATCTATAAATCTGACATTCCTTGGAGGTTTCACATCTAATTCAGAAAACGAAAAGCTGATAAAGTGAAGTACATGACTATGACGTCATCAATAACTGTATAGGTAAACTCACGGGTTCAAATTCTGTTTTACGCACATTGTAAATACATTGAAATTATGGATGTGTAATGCATGATTTTCTCTGAAAAGAGGTCGTCTGATGCGCCAGTTTAATTGATTCTTTGAAGGTAAAAGCTGATGGTGAATAAATATTTCGTAAACCACGTGATTATCATAGAGATGCCACCGGCAATTGCATATGTTGTCACAAAACAGTAATATTTGTCACAGCGACCACCTCTATTTAATAAGAATTGGTTATGAAAGCCTGCAGTCAGGTTTAAAAACGGCAACTGCATTAAACACAACTGTATAAAGCTGTCTTAACAACACATTAGGTAAACATGTCCGTGAGAAAAAATGGCTTCCACAATGGTGTCAGAAAATGATAGATATTAGGTAAAAATGATAACATCTTTATCATTTCTGCTTTCAACATAGATTAAGGGTGCTCGATAGAACTGCCTCAATGAGGCGGTTCTAACGAGTACGCACAATCTATGTTTATGAGCAAAAATAAGGCAGACAGTGTATACCCCGTAAACCCCACTTTTCTCTATATAAAGTTGGGTTTAGGGGGGTCTTCATTTCACGGAATTGTTATCGTGATGACATTTACAATAAACGTTTGGCGCTTGCTCTAATACTCATGTTTTACGTTGGTTTGTTCACTGGCGAATTAAATATCGCCTATCCATGCAAACGTCTAAAGTAGACATTTAAAAAAACGCATAGTCTCGCATGAGATTTTAATAACCTTAAAACCTGTCGGCGATTTCCTTGTCTCGGACTAAACTCCACCAAAGATTCTATTATTTAACACGGATGTGCTATCACAATATAATTTGTGACTTACCTGTGTCTTCGGTATAAAGGCAATGTGCCCATATGATTCCTGAGCGTTTGTTGGCTGCTTCAACAGACATCCCTATCATATACTTGTGGACAGGTTGTGATAATTCAGATTCCTTTAATATATAATGTCGGTCACCAGCGGGCAGTAAAATCCAGTTGACAGCTTTCTGTAAAATACCCAAATACGTTTGACAGGGCATGTTTGGTTATGACCAAGTGGGGTTCACAGTCATGTTTCTTAGCCAGCTTATTAGAAAAGGCACTCATGAGAAAACGGCTACAGTCCAACCTGTATTAAGCAACACCTAAGGGATAATCAAAATGTGCTGAAGCATTTAATGCTCTTATTTTTCCAATCCTCAGCGATTGCTTATACAATTGCTTTTCACTGTTCCATCAATTGACATCTTTTAGATACCTATTGAAGGTCATTATTAAACCGATGTTCGTTCCTCGTTGTATAACAACTGCTTGTTTGACATCCCTGTACTTTAAGTAGACTAGGATGTTTTGTGGACTTTTGTTGTACCTTCCTTCAATTCGAAGGAATCTTCTTCAGTAATTTTATATGCTGTTTTATTTATTTATTTAATAACCGGTATGAACATCGCTTTAGTTTTGACGGTATCACAACCTTATTATCCAAAATGAGTATTACAAATACATTTAAAATATCAATATCACCCCTTAGGTTACACTCTGCTTCTTCTGTACGGATTCCCCATTCTATTAAGAACTTTAATACTATGTTGCCTTCGGTATTGGTTAGACCCTTAAATTTGTCTTCTGTAACTTCAGTTAATCTCAAAGGAGCAGGCAATACCAATGTTTTTGGGAGTAGTCTTCGTATAAGACTATCTCCTCTCAAATCGCCAATCCTTCGAAAATATACTAATCCGATGAAAAGAAGTGGAATGTATCCTAGTATTTCTAAGTGCAATGCCAAGAGGTGCAGATGTTGTTCGCATTTAAGCACTGCGTCTACCGTTACTTCATCTGTAAACGGTAGACGCTTCTCTGTAGTTAACATGTCTGATTTGACATGCCAGTCTACAGATTTAATTTATCTAATTACTTGACGTGCTGCAAACTGTAATATGCAGTACGTCGGTCAAACTAACCGCATGCTTAAAACAAGATTGAACGAGCATTATCGTAGAATGAGTAAGCCTAAGAAAACTGACACTTTCTTGTACCGTCACTTTCGACGTACAGGTCATTCTGTAAATAACATTGTTATACAACCAGTGGAAAAACTTTATTACGATGCAAATTCTACATCTAGATTCAAAATAATCAAAAGACATGAAGCTGAACTGAAATGGATTAAATTTTACAGACCCCTTTTCCACTGGGATTTAATGACAACATTTATCATGAGGGTAATATTTCCAGAATGCCGGACTTTGATATTGTCTCGCTCCTGGAATGTCGAAAACGCAGAACTAGATCTCACGGCACCAGGAAAATGGTAACTTTAAACGTAAATCACGTGCGTTTAAACGAAACAATACTAGACTGAAGTGACTGTCAATTATATTGTTAAATCATGGACGCCACTCTATGCTTTCATTTTTAAGTTCATTAACCGTTTCTGTTTTACGTCTTCTGGACACCGAGGCGAATAAATTCTAGGATAGTTCTCATCAGTTATATGATGCGGCTCTCTTAACTAGAGGCTATACTCAGCATACTCTCCGTCCTTACATTGATTCTGAAATTAATCATAAACGCCATTTCTTCAAAATATCCTTCATTAATAAGGGTATGGATTTTATAGATTTGCCCAGTATCTTCCGAGAGAGATCGGTGCTTTCTTCCATTCCTGCTTATTTTCAAAATACTGAAACACCTATAATTTGCTATAAATATAACAAACCTGTTAGATCTATCATTTTTAATTTCAATAAACTTGTTTCAGATCTTGATACTGATACTAATACTCCTGATTCACGTGATTGTAAAAACTCAAAGTATTGCTATCCTGCTGCTGGTCATGTAATTACTGGCAATTTGAAAATTATTCCTGATTCTAGGATAAGGAATATAATTTCTAAAGGACCGAAATATCGGTTTCCTTCTAAAATTGATTTCAGTAAATGTAGAGATGAAATCGCTGCTTCCTTGAATGAATTCGGTAATCGATGGTGTAAGCGAGAGTATGTTGAGCATAAAGCCCTTAAGGACTGGAAACTTAGCATTTTAAAACTAAGGAATAAACGCATTTCTTTTTATTCTCAAAATACTAACTTATTACCTCCTAAGCCCAAGACGTCTTTACGTCATCTTAAACTAGGTATTCAAGAATTTCATAAGAAGTTTGTTTTGGCCCCTGCAGACAAGGCCGCTAAGAACGTCGTCGTTGTGTGACGGCTCCACTATGTTAACACGCTTAAGCAGGAGCTTGGTGGTACTAAGGCCTATGAACTTCAGCCTTTAGCTAAAGAGAGAGCTATAGTAGATAAACATGTTTGTCATTCAGCCACCAAGTTTGCTGTGTGTGTTAACGAAGGCCAAGACAAGGTTCCTACGCTATACTGGTTACCAAAACTTCATAAAAGACCTTACAAAGCACGGTTTATTGCAAATTCTAGCTCTTGCACTACCACTGAACTTTCTAAATTATTAACTTCCTGTCTTACTGCTATTAAAACGCATGTGATTAAATATTGTGATAAAGTCTTTGAAAGATCAGGAAGAAATCTGTTTTGGTCTATAAAAAATTCGAATGAGGTTTTAAATAAATTGAAATCCAGACATTTTCGTGCTTCAAGTCTGTCTACTTATAAAAGAAAAGCTTAATGATTTAATTGAATGGGCTTTTCACAGAGAAGATTCTCTCTATCTTGCATGTTATGTCAGAAATGCATTTTTCACTTCTAAAGAGCATAAGAATTATACACTTTGGTCATGTCAGAAAGTGTGTGATGCCCTCACCTTTCTACTTGACAATATTTATATTGGATTCGGTACTAAGTTATTTAGACAAATTGTGGGTATTCCGATGGGTACGAATTGCGCACCTCTTGTGGCTGATCTGTTCTTGTATTGTTATGAAAGAGACTTCATGTTGTCTCTTTCCATTGATAACCAATCTGAAATTATTGAAGCTTTTAGCTCCACTTCTAGATATTTAGATGATTTATTAAATATTAATAATACGTATTTCGATGGTTTGATCAGTCAGATTTACCCCCCAGAACTTCAGTTAAATAAAGCAAATTCTTCTGATACCGAGGCCCCGTTTTTGGATTTACATCTATCTATTGTAGATGGATTTGTTTCGTGCAAAATTTATGATAAACGCGATGACTTTGATTTTGAGATTGTAAATTTTCCTTTTTTGGATGGTGATGTTCCTCGTGCGCCATCCTATGGCGTTTATATTTCGCAATTAATTCGATTTGCTAGAGTGTGTTGTCATGTAACTGACTTCAACACTCGTAATAAATTATTAACGGCTAAACTCCTTAATCAGGGTTATCGGTACCATAAACTACGCAAAGCATTTTCAAAGTTTTATAGACGCCATTCTGATTTAATTTCAAAATTCAATATTGGACTTAAATCTCTTCTGCAACAAGGTCTATCGGAACCCGAATTTTATGGTGACTTAGTATATAAATTCAGAAAAATATATAACCGCAATGACTTCAGCACCCAATTTCGTAAAATCATTCTTCGATATAAAAAGATTGGGTACAACATGGATATTATACGACAGACTGCATGCATGGTAGTTAACCCAATCACGGTTGGCAACTTTGCTTCCCTCTTTAATTGCACGCCGGTGGGTCAGGCCTCAGATTCTATGACGGCTCCAACGTAAAGGCTTATTGAAAATTAGAGAGATAATGTTGGTTGGTGCCTGATGCTCTGTCTCTGGTCGGGCTCATCGGAGTCTAACTGTTGGTTTTCTTTTGCTCCAGCATTTCAGTGGTTTCTTGCTGTCGAGTCCTCACCGTTGTCTCACCTCTGTGGTTCTTTGATTTTTGTGTTCACGGAGATGTTGCACTGATGAGTTAGGAGGCCTTCATGCGGACTGAACAAATTATTTGTCTAAATCGTGACGGAAGTAAGGGCGAGGATTGTGGCCCTGTAAAATCGATTTAAGCCCCCCAGTGGAAATCTTCCACTGACCGTTCCAAGGCGGCTCTTCTGTGGCGATTTATTTATGTTGTTGTTTGTTACTTACTGTGTGTATCACTTGTGACTTTTGGTTTTGGATGGCCATATGGCCATTTTGTGGGAAAGTAACTGTCCTTACGGCCTTCCTTTGTTTAGGTTTCCATTATGGTCTGGTCGCTTAATGTTTGTATTTCTTTCCCTTTGGTGTCTTTTATGGGTGGAGTAAGTTAATTGTATCAATTCCTGATCTTTGTTTTTCTTCTACTTTGCTTAAGGCAGGTGCTTGTTTAATACAGGTGAATTTTAATGCATTTGCCTTTTTGAGGAACTAAATGCCTGCTTGCTTAAGATAGGTTGCTTGCTTAATAGAGGTGACCACTATGACAGGTTTGACTGTATTTTCAAAAAAGATCCCTTTTTTAAATACACATATATACCAAGTTTCTTTTTTTAATTGTTTGTATTTATTCACGCCTGACAATGTTTCGGGGAAATTAAATTAAACACAAAATCTAGATAAACTGAAAATGGAAAGTTAACAAATGCACACCGTGTTGAATCTTCAGTGCTTTAAATTTTCAGTTGCTGTATCTTTACCACCTAGCTTCTCTATCAGTACCGTTCCAAACATTCCAAGGCTTGGTAGAATTAGGAGGAAGATGCAACAAGCGTTATACTCTGATTATTCGTGAAATTTGTCCTATTTTTCCACTGCTTAGATCAGTGGTACACGTTTGATCCTCCTTCAAGGGTAGGGTCTATCGAGCACAACTGTCTATTGCCATGGGGGCTGGGATACAGGAAAAAATATGATACACACTATTGTGAACCCCAATTGTCTCTACATAAAAAGGGTTTCCTTCACTTCTATTTTACAAGGATTTCATTACATGGACTTGTTGACATGATGTTTTCGTTTTGCCTCATAGTTCATGCCTCTACTACCTCTTCTATCCTTTTCTCTTTTCTCCGGGAAACAACTCGAAACCAGATATTGTCTAGCGGTAATAGAAAAGAGGACTTTATCTCGCACGGAAGTGTTACTGTTGTTTAGTCAAGGTGGTTGTCCTTTTCTTTAACAATACACGTCATGACAATATCACTTATTCATAATGAAGCGATACCTGACATTTTCCACCCAAAGTCTTCTGACACAAGAAAAGTGTATATTTAGATATGGCTTCCGTGGAGTTTTCATGGTATTCCATAGAGACGAGAATACTCTTGTATGTGTCTTGTAGCACTGGAACTACATCGGCAGAAACTTCCAAGACTTTAAAAAGATATAAAAGAAAGTTTATTCGGCCCCGCCCATCGGGGCTTGAAGAAATAGAGGGGCTGCTTGATGCTTCCATGCAGAGCTGAAGCCGACTGCACACGACTACTGGTAAACCGCTTAGGGGATCTAAGTCTGCCCAGACAAAGCGGTGCGAGTCGGACCGCCCATGTTTATAAACCCTAATGGTTTCACTGGGCGACAGGGCTTGAGATGTCATTTCAACTTAATGTCGGGTAAAAATCCCACAAAATTGGAAGCAACGTCTCCAAAATGACCTTTACAGTGTTGACGGGGACGTTAAACTCAAATCAAACAAACACATGAAACAAACTCATTAAAACCGAGTCTGCTATTTTCGTTTATTTGGTGTATTCTTTGCTTCCAAAGGATCTAACTATTCAGAACTTATTTATCTTCACTGCAGCTGGTGCTGTGCCGTGTGGCGGCCGTAAAAAGTCTCCCCGTACATCCATCATAGTGCAGATTATATTTTCTGGTCCTTTGGGATCATTGGGTTCATTTAGAATCATTTTGAAAATAGAGTTCTGCTTAAGCCGGTGCTAGAGGGCGTGGCCGGTGTTGCACATTTCAGTACTGGTCATGAACAGACTCAATAAAACCGAGTCTGCTATTTTCGTTTATTTGGTGTATTCTTTTCTTCCAAAGGATCTAACTATTCAGAACTTATTTATATCAACTTTGGGCTTTTAGCACTTAAGAATGCAAATCACAAAAAAATGTCGTCTGCTTTAACACCGTGGAACCAGATTGGACCGATCCCATGTCTAGAAACAGTCTCAGACGGGTCCACACTCTTTGCCTGAATGCAAAAATATGTTCGAAAGGTTGCAAGACTGCTGCGTCAGCAGGCGAAATAAGCAGACGTTGTTTTCATAGGCAGCTTCCTCGGAATCTTTAGGGTTAGCTTGATAATGATTATTTTTGAGAGGTGAACATGGGAAATCATATAAAATAATGTAAGAAATTAGAATATAAGGCAATACGACTTTGAATAGAAAGAACTCAATCCTCGTTTGGCCATATCCAACAACTTATCTCTATTATAGGAATCTATAATGGGGTTTAACTTTGTTGTATCATTCTACAGACTTGTAAACGCATTGGATATATGCTAACTCTCATCCTGCTGCTCATGATAACCCTTCTCTTTGCAAACAGTGTAGATCCAGATCAGATGGCTTCTGAAGAAGCCATTTGCTCAGGATCTACACTGTTTGACATTCAATTTATGAATTTGTAGGAATAAATTACATCATGTAATCTGACTGGTTCGAAGTAAGAAGTGGGTGTGGCTAAACTGATACATGACAGTTTCAAAAAGCCTATGAGGAGGTGTTTGATTGAAAGAAGGACGCAAAATCCTTCTTTTTGGCCTCTGGTGACCACCAGTGATGCACTCATGGCGAAATATTTGCACCGCTGTATTTTACTTTGTATTACCTTCGTTTTTATATGCGACACGACTGTGTTTGACTAAAACGAATTTGAACCCTCGGACAGTGTTGTGCCCCACCCCTAGGATCACATCAAAATTCTGAATACGTTCCTGCAGTCCTCAGCCGTGGGCATTTTGCCTGTTAAACTTTAGAGATTCTAGCTTAAATGGTCTAGGAGCAATGGTGTGACATCACAGACGGACAGATGGATGGCCGGACGGACGGATGACCGTTGGGGGTATAATCTTATCCCTATTTTTCTTCGAAAGTGGTCCCATGGAAAACCGGGCATTCTGCATACTCCAACAACTGTAGCTTACTTACTCTTGACACCAGTCCAGACCAACTGCTCACAGGTTAGCATCTTTTCTGCGGTAATTATCTTCATTCCGCTGATTCAAGAGGGGCAATGGGAAGTTTATGGCGAAAGGATATACACTGCACTAGAAAACCTTTAATGTATAAGCCCGCCCTGGAAAAGTACGTTATGGTAAACTGACCGGCTGGACATGATCGAAACAGAGTTGACTGGGCCGTCAAACACCAGCTAATCCAAACCACTGTTTATTAAGTGTTTATGAAGTGTTTATGAATGAGTGAGTGAATAATGACTAGTTAACTACCTCAGAGATCTTATTGAGAGAAATTATTAAACTGTTCAATCATGTGTTAAATTTCATATGTTTATACAAACAGAAAAAATTAACGTTTAAAAAGTAAAAGTATCATGGCTTGACTTTCTCATCTTTTAAACTTTACCATCACGAAAACATGCCTATATAATTTTGAGCCCATTGAACCCCACTTATATATAGTAAAATCGGGGTTATCGGGGGTTAACCTGATTTTTTATATTTCTGTTCAAACTATAGATTGTGGGTACTCGAAAACAGCAGAATTTGTCAACTTAAATTTTTATTTTTTTCGGCGATAAAAGTTACAATGTATTTGTATAAGCGTGTTTTCATTATGTCTGCTGAACACGACAACCTATACTTTGTATGAAGAAACCACCCGATCAGGATCTACATTGTTTGCCATGCAAGTTTGTCAAATTAGTCAATATATTATATCAAGTAATTTGATTGGTGGATGCTCAGAAATGGGTTTGGCTAAACGAAATTTTCAGGGTCAATATTATATACAGATAAATCTTGTTTTGTTTAATATTTGGGAGGCGCTAATGGACGCATTGGACGGTCTGACTCGCATCACTTTGCCTGGACATGCTAAGTCCTAAGCTGAAACACCAATAAGTTGCTATAAATACAATAATCCTGTTAGATCTATCATTTTTAATTTTAATAAACTTGTTTCTGATCTTGATAGTAACACTAGCACTCCTGATACCTATAATTGTAAAATTCCAGTGTATTGTCATCCTGATGCTGGTCATATTATTACTGGCAATTTAAAAATTATTCTTGATTCAAGGATACGTAATATTATTTCTAGAGGAACGAAATATCGATTTCCTTCTAAAATTGATTTCAATAAATGTAGAGATGAAGTCGCTAATGCCTTGAATGAATTTGGTAATCGATGGTGTAAACGAGAGTATGTTGAATGGAAACTTAGCATTCTGAAATTAGTGAAGAAAATGCATTTAGTTTTATTCTCAAAACATCAACTTAATACCTCCTAAACCTAAAACGTCTTTACGTCACCTTAAACTAGGTATTTAAGAGTTTTATAAGAAAGTTGTTTTGGCTCCAGCAGATAAGGCCGCTAACAATGTGGCCGTTGTGTGGCAGCTTCACTATGTTAACACTTCAGCAAGACCTTGGTGGTACTAAGGTCTATGAACTACAGCCTTTAGCTGTAGAGAGGGCTTTAGTTGATGACCAAATTTGTTATTCAGCCACCAAGTTTGCTGTCTATGTTACAGAAGGCCAAGACAAGCTTCCTATGTTATATTGGTTACCTAAACTTCATAAAAGACTATACAAAACACGTTTTATAGCAATTTCAAGCTGTTGTACCACCACTGAACTCTCCAAACTATTAACTTCATGTTTTACTGCCATCAAAAAAACATGTGATAAAATATTGCGACAAAGTCTACGAGAGATCAGGTCTATAAAAATTCTAATGAAGTTTTAAATAAATTGAAATCCAGACGTTTTCGTGCTTCAAGTCTGTCTACCTATGATTTTTACACCCATTATACTAAGCTTCCTCATAATCTTATAAAAGAAAAACTTAATGATTTATTTGATGGACATTTCATAGGGAAGACTCCCTCTATCATGCATGTAATGTATAATTGCATGTTATTTATAATTGCATGTAAAAGTATACTTATGGTCATGTCAGCACATGTGTGAAGCATTCACTTTTCTACTTGACAGTATTTACATAAGATTTGGTACTAAGTTATTTAGACAAGTTGTTGGTATTCCGATGTAAGTTATTTAGACAAGTTGTGGGTATTCCAGTGGGCACTTATTGCGCGCCCCTTGTGGTTGATCTGTTCTTGTTTTGTTAAGAGAGAGACTTCATGCTGTCCCTTTCTACTGAAAACTAATCTGAAATCATTGAAGCTTTTAGCTCGACTTCTAGATATTTGGATGATTTATTAAATACTGACGATACTATTTCGATGGCTTGATCAGTCAAATTTATCCCCAGAACTTCAGTTAAATAAAGCAAATTCTTCTGATACCGAGGCTCCGTTTTAGATTTACATCTATCCATTGTAGATGGGTTTGTTTTTTGCAAAAGGTAGTATAGGTCGTAGTACCAAAGCGTTAATCCAAATCTTTAATCCATAGACAAATGGCAAATATCAATGTTCAGATCAACAGACATGGACTCCAGAAGTGTAATCAGGCGTCCGCGGATAGTAAGCATTACTTGGTAAGCAAGCTTCGCCCACCATGCCTATTGACCTAAACGAAGAAAAGGAGTAAATGCCGAGAAGTGTATGTCCGAGATTTTGGAAGTCTTCCTATGGCCACATCAGAACTAATTCTGGAAATGGCCGGAGTGTACGGATCAACAAGATCATGGTAATAAACGCGATGATTTTGATTTTGAGATTGTAAAATATCCTTTTTGGATGGTGATGTTCCTCGTGCGCCATCCTGTGGCGTTTATGTTTCGTAATTTGCCAGAGTGTGTAGTCATGTAACTGACTTCAACACTCATAATAAATTGTTTATTGCTAAACTTCTTAATCAGGGTTATCGGTACCATAAACTACGCAAAGCCTTTTCAAAATTTTAGTCGTCATTCTGATTTAATTTCAAAATTCAATATTGGGCTTATATCTCTTCTGCAACAAGGTCTTTAGGAACCCGAACTTTATGGTGACTTAGTATGTAAATTCAGAAAAATATATAATCGCAATGACTTCAGCACCAAATTTCATAAAATCATTCTTCGATAAAAAAAGATTGGGTACAACATAAATGTTATACGACACACTGCATGCATGGTAGTTAACCCAATCACGGTTGACAACTCTGCTTCACTCTTTTATTGCACGCCGGTGGGTCAGGCCTCAGATTCTGCTACGGTTCAAGCGTAAAGGCTTACTGAGAATTAGAGAGATCTAATTCAATATAATGTTAGTTGGTGCCTGATGCTCTGTCTCTGGTTTGGTCAATCGGAGTCTAACTGTTGGTTTTCTTTTGCTCCGGAATTTCAGTGGTTTGTTGCTGTCGAGTCCTCACAGTTGTTTCATCTCTGTGGTTGCTTGATTTTTTGTGTTCACGGAGATGTTGCACTGATGAGTTAGGAGGCCTTCATGCGGACTGAACAAATTATTTGTCTAAATCGCGACTGGAATAAGGGCGAGGTTTGTGGCCACGTAAAATCGATTTAAGCCCCAACCCCACACTGGCATTCGTTTTACTGACAGCTCCAAGGCGGTTCCTCTGTCGCGGCTTATTTTGTCATGGTTCGTTTTTGAGTGTTTGTATCGCTTTTATTATTTTGTTTTGGATAGCCAATTGGCCATTTTGTAGAAAAGTAACTGTCCTTTTGGCTTTCCGCTATTGATGTTTCCATTAGGGTTTGTTGTACCATGTTTGTGTTTCTTTCCCTTTGGTGTCTCTGATAGGAGCTGTGGGTAAATTGTATCGATTCCTGATCATTGCCTTCACTTTTATTTTACCGGTACTCATGTGTGGTCAGTGTCAGCTCTGCGTGGAAGCACCATGCAGCACAATCTATTTTTCCAAGCTCTGGCAATGGCGAATTTAGCGTAAATTCGCTATTACATGCACCAAACGTCCGTCGAGAGCCACTCATGAACATCACATCTGCACACTTTTCTATAATATAAATCTGGTGGATTCAAAGCCCCTGATGAATTACGGAAGGAAATATTCAAACACACAACATGTGCCTGTTTTGTCGGCGACAGTTATAAAAGGTTTTACGGACATCATTTTAAGGTTTATTTATTGATACGTAGGTTTTGCCTATCCAACAAAAGAGAAAAGATGTGATTTATGTAACAACTCTGGTCTCAGAGTAAGCATCAAATAGCCTTAGATGGTACATCAGTTAGCACTGGAATATCCTCACAAGAAGCCTACCATCACAGTGAAATGTCAAAGACTGCACGTGGTATTCACTTGGATTCACATTATTTGGAGCTGTGCAATTTGATAATGAAGTCAATATCAATATTACCAAAGCTGGTGCCGCAATTAGTCGACTGTGGAAGTGTTTTGGATCGAGGTGAAATCAGACTTATCGTGGTTTATTTTTGTTATGGTTTGTCTTTGGGTGTTTGTGTCGCATATTATTTTATTTTTAATAACCTTTTGGCCATTTTGTGGGAAATTAACTGTCCTTTTAGCTTTCCGCTGTTGGTGTTTCCGTTGGAGTCTGTTGCTTTTTCTTTGTGTTTCTTTCCCTTTGATGTCTCTGATTGGAGCTGTGGGTTAATGGTATCGATTCCTGATCATTGCCTCTACTTCTATTTTGAAACAAAGCTGAGGGTCTACAGAGCATTCCGAAAAACGTGAATAGTTTTCCAAGGGCATGCCAAAAGAATGAACCACTTCCAGGCAAGCTGTTAAGCAAAGTGGCAAGACATTGTTACAGACACAGAAGTCCTGAAAAAGGCAGGGATGCAAAATGTTCATACGCTGCTGAACCGGAACAATCACGTTACCAGAATGCCAAGTGAATGTTTGCCAAAGAAATTCCATAATGGAGAACAATAATGGAAAAAAGCTCCCGTTGTGGTCAGAAGAAGCGATACAAGGTCACCCTATAGACCTTCCTCGAGGATTCAATATATGGTAACAATTTACACGGTCTGAGTACAGAGACAAGGCCTCAAATGAAAGGGTGGTGGTAAAATGAAGCAAAATGATGGATGGATTGATGTTTTGTTTCAAGACGCTCAACCCTAATATGGCATGTAGCATCTAAAAATAATTAGGTATTAGATATAAAATTGTCATTGAAGTTTAAAAGTTAAAATATTAATGATAATAGTTTGTTAAAAAGTCCGATTTCTTTAAGAAATTATTTTATAAGATGGTATGTCGTTAAAAGATCTTTCAATGTTGTAACATTAAAATATTTTGAGCGTATATGATAAAATTCTACACATGAAATGAGAAAGTGTTTAACTGTAAACGGTTTGTTACAAGATATACAGAAAGGTGCTTGTTTGTTTTTTAATATGTAGGAATGAGTGAGTCTTGTGTGTCCAATACGGCATCTTGTGAGTTTAGTCTGATCATTCCTATTATAATTCGAAAAAGTGCATTTGGTATGAAAATACGGATGTATTTTATTTAATTTATTATTCGTTTCTTTTTCCCAAATTGATTGATATTTATTCTTTATATATATATGTTTATGTTCGATTTTCAATCTGAAGAAGGAACTTTTTACATTGGTAATAGTTAACGATAATGCGGCTTTGGCTTCCAAATCAGCTAACTCTTTCCATGGATATTTACGTGACTGGAAATCCAGCAGAATATGATCTCCTTTGTGACGGAAAGATAGTGATATTTTCTTAAAATTTGTTGAATAAAGGGGTTTCTGTGCTGTTGATCTTTGAGAGCTTTCAATACAGAAAGAGAATCGGAATAAATGATGAAATGTCTTTCAGGTTTATCTCGAATGTGATAGAGTGCAATATAAATTGCTTTCGCTTCTGCGGTAAAAATAGAGCTATTATCGGGTAATCTAATGCAGTCAGTGAAATTCGGACTAATGACAGAACAAGCAACTTTCTCATCTTGTTTCGAACCGTCAGTGTAAATGAAAATGTGATGATTAAAATGCGATTTGATTTCTAAAAATTCTTTTTTAAAAATATGTGAATCAACTTCGGATTTCTTATTTTTATGTACGTCTAATATTATTTTTGGATTAGTTAATGTCCATGGTTCTTTCGATGGTAATGAAAATGATTGAAAATTGTGGACATTAATATTGGCCTCTTCAAGTAAAGGTCTTATTTATAGGCCAAGAGGTTTAATGGCGGATGGTTTATTACGGTAAAATCATTCATAATTAGAGTTAAAAACACATTCATATGCTGAATTGTGTGGATTTGCAGCTAATTTAGTAGCATATTGAAGAGACAATTTCTCTCTTCTAACATAAAGTGATGGTTCATTAGATTCAGCAGAGACACTATCAACGGGTGAAGTGCGAAAGGCACTTAGTGCTAAACGTAAACCTTGATGATGTATAGTATCCAAAGATTTTAAATAAGATTTCCTTGCAGATCCATAGACTATGGAGCCATAGCCCAATTTAGAACGAATTAACGATCTAAACAGATTTAAAAGAACAGTGCGATCTCCTCCCCAGTCGGAACTAGACAGGACTTTAAGAATATCAAGAGCTTTTAAACATTTAGCTTTCAAAGCGTTGATTTGAAGAATAAAAGACAATTTGTTATTTAATAAAAGACCCCAAAATTCGCCTCAGTGACGACTGGAATTTGACTGCCGTATATAGTTAGCACAGGATCTAAATGCAACTTTCGTATTTGGCAGAAATGAACACACTGAGTTTTTGTTTTTGAAAATTTAAAACCATTTTCTGTCGCCCAAGTTTCTATATAATGTTAAAACGCCTTTGCAGTTTAAATTCAATGGTTTCAATATTTTTGGATCGATAAAGAAATCCAAAATCGTGAACAAAAAGCGAACAATCTGGGTCCTTACACATTTAACTATATTATTAATTTTAATACTGAGCAAGGTTGGTGATAAAATGCTACCTTGTAGTACACCTTGTTCTTGATTAAATATGTCTGATAACATATTTCCTATGCGTACATTAAATGTTCTGTTTGATAGGAAATTTTGACTAAAAAGTGGTAACCGGCCTTTAAGGGCCAAGGTGTGTAAATTTTTCATGATGCCATACTTCCAAGTGGTATCGTAGGCTTTTTCAAGATCAAAAAATACAGCTATGACCTGTTCTTTTTTTCATAAAGGCATCACGTATAAATGATTCTAAGCGAATCAAATGTTCATTAGTAGAGTTGTTTTATTCTAATTCCAGCTTGAAATTTAGTGATAAGCTGGTTTGTTTCTAAGAACCAAACCAGCCTATCATTATTCATTCTCTCCATTGTTTTACAAAAGCAACTTGTCAAAGCAATAGGTCTGCAGTTAGTGGCTTCAGTATTATCTTTATTAGGTTTCGGAATAGGAATAATGGTAGCTTTTCTCCAGTTTTCAGGAAACTTTCAAGTGATCCAAATATCATTCCAAATATTTATTAATATTTCCAATGCCTTGCTGGCTAAATGTTTTAAAATTTGATAGTGTATGTCGTCAGGACCAACAACAGTATAATGAGATTTATGGAGAGCATCTAATAATTCTTTAGTAGTGAAAGGTAAATTATATTTTTCGTGATTTAATGATGAAAAAAAAATTAAATTCTTTTTCTCTTGTTCTTGTTTAATATTTTGGAAGCTTTCTGAACAATTTGAGATAGAGGAGTTTTTCTGAAAATTTTCCCTCAAGGCATTGGAAATGTCTTTAGCCGTTAAACATATCTTTCCGTTCGATTTGATATGGACATGTTAATTTGATTTGTTTTTGCCACTAATTTTTCTAATCATGTCCCATATTTTCTACGTTGGTGTTCTGGTATTCAGTTTGGAGACGCATTGCTGCCAAGATGCTTTTTTGGCCGATTTTATTGTAAAGCTCGCATATGTTTGGCATACATAGGATTTTCTTTTGTTGGTTGTTTATTAAATTTTCGTAATGTAGATTTTCTTTTATTGATTGAATTTTGCACTTCGTCATTAAACCAAGGTCTGTTTCTTTTTGAAAATCTCGAGAATTTAGGAATACATTTTTCAGCAATATCAATTGATCAGTAAAATCTTGCATATCATTTGCAGTTTTAAAAATTTCAGGTTCGAGTTTTTCATTACATAAGTGGTTAAAATTTTCCCAATTTGCTTTACTCAAATTCCATCTGGGGTGACTATCCTCATGGGTCGATTCATTTTCTTAAATTACTATCGGAAAATGATCGCTCCCATGGAGATCGTCCAAAACAGACCAATCAGAATCTAGATAAACATTTGGTGAGCAAATTGAAAGATGTAAAGCAAAATAATTTCTTGTGGGAGAATGAAGGTATGTTGGTTGTTTATCATTAAATAAACACAAATCATTTTCAGCAATAAAATTTTCTATGATTTCTCCTTTGTCATTTGTATCCGAGTAACCCCATAATTTGCTGTGACTATTAAAGTCTCCTAATAATATATAAGGACTAGGTAATTGATTAGTCAGATTTTCTAATTCTTGTTTAGAAAAAATATAGGGAGGTGGAAGGTAGACAGAACAAATCGTTATGGATTTGGATAAAGTGACGTTTACAGCAACAGCTTGTAAATTAGTGTTGACATCTATTTTTCTATGAGGAACGATAGATTTTACCAGGATTGATGTACCTCCTGATACCTTTCGATTATCCGTTGTGATATGATTGTACAAACTGTAACCTTTGAAATTAATAGTATCTGTAGTTTTCAAAACAGTTTCTTGGAGACAATGACATTAGGAGAAAAAAGTGTAGTTACAATTAAAAATTCGTTAAATTGGATTTCAGTCATCGACAATTCCATTGAATTATTGACTTCTTATCCATGATTGAATGGAGAGAAGATTAAAACAAGGAATTTAATCCTTTTATCTTTTATTATTCTTTGAGAACGTGGAGGGATCAACATCCAACTGCATGTCCTCAAGGGCGCCGTACTGATTAGCCAGTTTTAATGGATCAGCCGACGCCCCTTTACTGTTTGGATTGAATCCTTTATGTTTTACTTTGCGGTTTTGTCTTTTCGATCCGCTGTCCCTGACGTGGTTTGAGAGTGAGATCTGCTGGAATGTTGGATGTTAGGTTGTGATTTGGTCTGTGAAGTTTGTCTAGATTCTGTTCTTGAATGATGAGTAGATGTAGGTTGTGACGATGTAGTAGGTTGCGGCGATGTAGTTTTTGGTTTTACAGTAGAAGTCATTACTTTTGAATGGGGTTTAATTTCAAAATCTTTTTCGCTGAATTGTGTAGATGTGTCTTTGGTTTCAGGTTTGCTGGCAAGGGATTGAACATTTTTGCGAATGTGGTTTCTGGTTTATTTTGTTGAATTTTCTTGGCTTCCAAATATGTGACGTTTTGAGTGACTTTGATTTTCATAATTTCTTTTTCCGTTTTCCAAACTTCACAGACATTGGATTTTGAGAGATGATTGTTTCCGCAGTACACGCACTTTGGAGAATTCTTGCAGTTGATAGTGTGATGATCGGTTCCACCACACTTATCACAAACAGATCCGTCATGGACAGTACCATCATTTTCGTGGTGCCCAAACCTCTGACAATTAAAACATCGCAGAGGATTGGGCACGTAGATTTCGACCGGTATTATTCTGTAAAAGATCTTCAGTGATTTCGGTAACGTAGTTGTGTTGAAAGTAAGTAGTAGTGTGTTGGTATCGATTAGATTTCCTTTTTTAATTTTGAATCGTTTACAGACCGTAACTCCTTGTTGTTTCAAACATTCAACAATGCTGGCTTCTGTTTCCTGTTCTAGCATTCTGTCACGGATAATTCCTTTGCATGAGTTTAATGTGCTCCGTGACAGAGACATTAAGGTTGAAGAATTTATTTATTTTAAGCAGGTTTTCCGTTTGAGATTTCCGATTTGTTTCTATTAAAAGTGTTCCGTTTTTCATTTTTGCTTAACAATTTTTGGCATTCCGATTAATGATTCTATTTTTTTTTTCAATGACAAAAGCTTAAAGTGTAGTTACGGCCTTTTCTTCGTTGCTCGAAACCCCTAAAATCTCGCGAAATTTTCATTTGCTTTGAAATTGAATGTAGACGGTTCAGGGTCGTCATTAGATAAGTCTAAAAATGCTCTTTTCCTAGTGTTGGATCCCATGTTTGAAATTTATGATTCGATAGCTATGCGCCAAACCCTCCTTAGACCCTACAAGGGGACGTTTAATGGAAATGGATCTCCTATTTCCAACGCCAAGTAGAAGTAAAACAAAGATCAGGAATCGATACAATTAACTTACTCCACCCATCAAAGACACCAAAGGGAAAGAAACACAAACATTAAGCGACCAGACCATAAAGGAAACCTAAACAAAGGAAGGCCATAAGGACAGTTACTTTCCCACAAAATGACCATATGGCCATCCAAAATTAAAAGACACAAGTGATACACACATTAAGTAACAAACAACAACATAAATAAATCGCCACAGAAGAACCGCCTTGGAACGGTCAGTGGAAAGATTTCAACTGGGGGTGGGGGGGGGGGCTTAAATCGGTTTTACGTCGCCACAATCCTCGCCCTTATTTCCGTCGCGAGTTAGACAATAATTTGTTCAGTCGGCATGAAGGCCTCCTAACTCATCAATGCAACATCTCCGTGAACACAAATAATCAAAGAACCACAGAGGTGAGACAACGTTGAGGACTCGACAGCAACAAACCACTAAAATGATGGAGCAAAAGAAAACGAACAGTTAGACACCGATGGGCCTGACAAGATACAGAGCATCAGGCACCAACCAACATTGCCTTAAATTAGATCTCTCTAATTCTCAATAAGCCTCTACGTTGGGACCGTCATAGAATCTGAGGCCTGACCCACCGGCGTGCAATTAAGGAGGAAAGCAAAGTTGCCAACCGTGATTGGGTTAACTACCATGCATGCAGTCTGTCGTATAAATACCCATGTTGTACCCAATCTTTTTATATCGTAGAATGATTTTTCGAAATTGGGTGCTAAAGTCATTGCGTTATATATTTTTCTGAATTTATATACTAAATCACCATAAAATTCGGGTTCCGATAGACCTTGTTGCAGAAGAGATTTAAGTCCAATATTGAATTTGAAATCAAATCAGAATGGCGTCTATAAGATTTTGAAAAGGCTTTGCGTAGTTTATGGTACCGATAACCCTGATTAAGAAGTTTCGACGTTAATTATTTATTACGAGTGTTAAAGTCAGTTACATGACTACACACTCTTGCCAATCGAATTAATTGCGAAATATAAACCCCTTACGATGGCGCACGAGGAACATCACCATCCAAAAAAGGAAAATTTACAATCTCAAAATCAAAGTCATCGCGTTAATCATAAATTTTGCACGAAACAAACCCATCTACAATAGATAGATGTAAATCTAAAACGGGGCCTCGGTATCAGAAGAATTTGCTTTATTTAACTGAAGTTCTGGGGGGTAATTCTGACTGATCAAACCATCGAAATAGGTATTATCAATATTTAATAAATCATCTAAATATCTAGAAGTGGAGCTAAAAGCTTCAATAATTTCAGATTTGTTATCAATGGAAAGCGACAACATGAAGTCTCTTTCATAACAATACAAAAACAGATCAGCCACAAGAGGTGCGCAGTTCGTACCCATCGGAATGCCCACAATTTTTCTCAATAACTTATTACCGAATCTAATATAAATAATGTCAACTAGAAGGCTGAGGGCATCACACACTTTCTGACATGACCAAAGTGTATAATTCTTATGCTCTTTAGAAGTGAAAAATGCGTTTCTGACATTACATGCAAGATAGAGAGAATCTTCTCTGTGAAAAGCCCATTCAATTAAATCATTAAGCTTTTCTTTTATAAGATTATGAGGAAGTGTAGTGTAAAGAGTGGAAAAATCATAAGTAGACAGACTTGAAGCACGAAAATGTCTGGATTTCAATTTATTTAAAACCTCATTCGAATTTTTTTATAGACAAAACAGATTTCTTCCTGATCTTTCAAAGACTTTATCACAATATTAAATCACATGCGTTTACATAGCAGGAAGACAGGAAGTTAATAATTTAGAAAGTTCAGCGGTAGTGCAAGAGCTAGAATTTGCAATAAACCGTGCTTTGTAAGGTCTTTTATGAAGTTTTGGTAAGGCTACATGGCTATTATACTCGATGACAGGACAAGATTCCTTCCGCTCCACCTCTGTTTTATGAATCTCAACTATGCACCCAGATTTCAATTAAAAAATGAGGAACAGTTGGGACCCATCCCCACCCGTATTCTCTCCCTCACAGAAGTTTCTGCTGAATTTCCCCAGTACAAAGTAGAAGTAAAACAAAGATCAGGAATTGATACAATTAACTTACTCCACCCATAAAAGACACCAAAGGGAAAGAAATACAAACATTAAGCGACCAGACCATAATGGAAACCTAAACAAAGGAAGGCCATAAGGACAGTTACTTTCCCACAAAATGGCCATATGGCCATCCAAAACCAAAAGACACAAGTGATACACACAGTAATTAAGAAACAACAACATAAATAAATCGCCACAGAAGAGCCGCCTTGGAACGGTCAGTGGAAGATTTCTACTGGGGGGGCTTAAATCGATTCCACGTGGCCACAATCCTCGCCCTTACTTCCGCCGCGATTTAGACAAATAATTTGTTCAGTCCGCATGAAGGCCTCCTAACCCATCAGTGCAACATCTCCGTGAACACAAATAATCAAAGATCATAGAGGTGAGACAACGGTGAGGACTCGACAGCAAAAAACCACTGAAATGCTGGAGCAAAAGAAAACCAACAGTTAGGCTCCGATGGGCCCGACCAGAGACAGAGCATCAGGCACCAACCAACATTACCCAAGAAATTTGGCTTTTTTAACGGCTGGAATTTGTGATCCGAATAAAAACAGGGAAGGATGGTGGTGTTCCTTCCGTAGTTTTTCAACTTGGATAACTTGAAACCATTTTTATCAGTCCATTCTTCTATTCGTTTTATATTTTGTTGTAACTTTCGTTCAATTGTTTTCATGTTTTTTGAGCGGTAACATATACAAAAGTCATCAACATACAATTAACAGTCTGTTTTGTCACCACCGATTAAATCCATCAGCCGCGCCCATCAAACAACACTCAAAGATAGAGGAATCAGAAAAAATTACACCCGGTTTGTACCATAAAGATACGTAAAAAAGAAAGAAGGAAGTAAAGAACAAGCTTTGCGATTCTAGAGCTTGGCACGACTGAGCCGATTGATTCAGGCTGGATCTAACCCAAACCCCTCGTCTGAAATATGGGCCAAAATGATGTGTTAAAAAGCTGGAGATCCCTGGGCTTTTCTCGATCATCAGAATCCCTTCTACCAGCATACGAGACGCCACTCACGGCAAACAAGTGGCTCCTGTTTTAACAAGGAATTTCATCCCCATTCAATACAGAAGGAAAGTGACCTGTATATTTTATTCCCTACAGACAAGGGAGGCCGAAAACTTTGCTTAAATAAAAGCTTGGCTTTGAAAACAGGAGATCCTTTGCTAAATATGAGATAAAGAGATTATTGAGGTGAAAAAGAAAAACAAAGGATTTTATAAACTACTAAAGAAATAAGTTGAGTTAGATGATAACTTACACTTCCGAACTTAGTGATAAGTATGCGATTCTGTTAACTTTGGAGTAACATGAACCAAGACCTCTCCTGCAGTACCGGCAACAGGCAGTTTACAGCTGATACGACGGCAAGTCAATAAATAACAAGACTATCCCATTTTAATTGACCAAGACAACCAAGATTTTCATGCCTTATTTCAATACATATTTTAAGCATGCGGACAAAATTGCACCCTTATCGTGCCATTCACTCATAAGATATTGAACGTCAAACATGGGTAGCGATGCAAAGCAAGCTTTTCCTTTTCATTAAAAGTTTAGTACCGTGCTGTAATTTGGTACTTGTATTTGAAAGGGAAAACAGATCAGGAAATTCATCGCGAGTTGACCAATTTTTGTCGTATGCACAAATTGAATTCTAGGTAGGGGAATTCAAACGTGGTAGGAGGTCTTAAGAAGACGAAACCACATCTGGACGCCCATGAGATGCCCCCGATGAAGACATATGAAACAGAGTACGGGATCTGGTAATCTGATAGGCGAATTAAGGTGGAAGAAATAGCGAATTCATTACACATTACACATGGTAGCGTTTCAACAATTTTACATGATCGCTTGGGTATGCGCCAGCATACAGCTGATGGGCCCAAAATCCCTTAGCGACGAGCAAATGGCAACCCGAGCATCAGAATTTAGCGCTTTGTTGGAGCAATTTAAGACAAAGAAAGATGATTTTCTTACACGTCTGGTGACTATACATGAGACCTGGGTCAATTATTATGAGCCAGAGAATAAAACTCAAAGTCGCCAGTGGGTAGGACCGGTATCTCCGAGGTGAAAAAAGTTCAAATGAAACCCTCTGCTGGCAAGATGAAGCGTTATAATGGACTTTCTAGCAAAGAATAGCACAATTACAGGTGCGTTTTATGCACATTTGCTCGACCAACTGAGAACTGCGATCCGTGAAAAGCGCCGAGGTACCCTCTCCAAAGAGATTCTGTTCCAACATGACAATGCAAGAGTCTACACTTGCAAAATTGCAATGGATGCTGTTGAGCGGAATAGGTACGAGCTAATACCACATCCCACCTTTTCTCCGTACTTAGCTCCTAGTGACTATTTCCTATTCCCAAACTTGAAAAAGGATATCCGTGGACATCATTTCCGGTCCAACGAAGAAGTCTTGGCGGCAAGGACCCTGGTTTCTTCAGTTCTGGGCTGATGGCACTGGAACAGCGTTGGTCCAAGTGTATCATTCTACAGGACAATTACATCGGAAAAAGAAGAGATCGATCTCACCCTGAAAGTTGGGCTGGTTTTTTATTGACTCGTCCTCGTACTGGTCGCAACACACATGGTGGCACGATCAAGACTCACTATTATAATTAATTAATGACGAACTGTTATTATTATTTGTTTCTGTCATGCATTTTGAAAACAATTGAATTCCCATGTGTATGGCGGTGTTTTGCTGTGTGTGGGATTCTGTATATTTGTCTGTATGTGATAAATATTTAATTTTTCTACACAATTTGATTCTAACGAGCAACTATATTCCACAATATCATCATACATCTTTTCAATGTTTATCACAAAAGAAAACAATTTAGTGCATTATGGTGTACAAGTGCGTTATCCAAAAAGCAAAGAGTGCTGCGTCGATTTGATTCCTATCTTCAGCGCAAAGCAATAATGATACTGAATGGTTCTTACATGAACAGGATAGATCGTTATTGGACTAAAATAGAAGTTGAGGCAATGATCAGGAATCTATACAATTCACCCACAGCTCCCATCAGAGACACCAAAGGGAAAGAAACACAAACATGAAACAACAGACCCTAATGGAAAAATCAATAACGGAAAGCCAAAAGGACAGTCACGTTCCCACAAACTGGCCAACAGGCTATCCAAAACAAGAGGACCAAGCTGGTCCTGTATCGCTCACCTGAGCTAACAGATTCAAAGTTTCAGGAAGTGCCAACCTTTACTGAAGGATTAATCGAAGGACATGGTGATGACAGGGTAAGCAATTTTTGCAAATCAAGTAGAATATAACTCTATAATAAATAGGCTGACCTCACCAGTTTTCAAACTGATTCAAGCTTTTATTCCTGGCTTGCAAAGAAGATCCCATATAAACTGATGGGGCTATGGTGATGACAAGTTCAAAAATAAGCAATTCACTGCTGCAATCAAAGGGATGTTACTCTGTGACAAATAGGCAAACCTCACAAGTTTTCAAACTCCTTCGAGCTTTTCTGCCTGACTTATTTTTGTTTGTAAGTTTCATGAAGATCCGATCAAAACTGAAGGGGCAGCAGTGCTAACAAGGTCTAAAATAGGCATTTTTAAGCAATCAAAGGCACGTAACTCTATGATAGATGTGCCGACTTGGCCAGTATTCAAACTCATCCAAGGTTTTATTCTCGGTCACCCTACATATAAGTTTCAGAAAGATCCGATCGAAAATGAAGGGGCTACAGTGATGACAAGGTCAAAATTTGGCATTTTTAGCAATCAAAGGGATGTTACTCTAAGATAAATCAGCCGACTTGGCCAGTTTTCCAAGTCATCCAAGGTTTCATCCCCAGCCACCTTACATATAAGTTTCAGAAAAAATCTGATCAAAACTTAAGGGGCTATGGTGATGACAAGGTCAAAAATCGACAATTGCAGCCATCAAAGGGACATAACTCTACGATAAATAGGCTGACTTGGCCTGTTTTGGAACTCATCCGAGTTTTATCCCCAACCACCTTGCATATAAGTTTCAGAGAGATCCGATCAAAACTGAAGGGGCTATGGTGATGACAAGATCAAAAATCGGCATTTTCAGCAATCAAAGGGACGTAAACCTATGATAAATTGGCCAACTTGGCTGGTATTCGAACTCATCCTAGGTTTTATTCCCAGTCACCTTACATATAAGTTTGGGAAAGATCCGATCAAAACTGAAGGGGATACGGTGATGACAAGGTCAAAAGTCGACATTTTCAGCCATCAAAGGGACATAACAAAATAGTAAATGGGGCGACTTGGCCGGTTTTCGAACTCATCCAAGGTTTTATGCCAAGCCAACTTACATATAAGTTTCAGAAAGATCCAATCAAAACTGAAGGGGCTACAGTGATGACAAGGTCAAAAATCAACATTTTCAGCAATCAAAGGGACCTAACTCTATGATAAATAGGCCACCTTGGCCGGTATTCGAACTCATCCGAGGTTTTATCCCAAGCCACCTTACATATAAGTTTCAGAAAGTTCCTATCATAACTGAAAGGGCTACGGTGATGGCAAGGTCAAATATCCGCATTTTCAGCAAACAAAGGGACGTTACTCTGTGATCAATGGACCAACTTGGCTGGTTTCCGAACTCATCCGAGATTTTTTACATATAAGTTTCATGAAGATTCGATCAAACTTGAAAGGGCTATGGTGATGACAAGGTCAAAAATCAGCATTTTCAGCAATCAAAGGGACGTTACTCTACAATAAATGGGCCGACTTGGTCGGTTTTCGAACTCATCCGAGATTTTATCCCCAGCCACCTTACATATAAGTTTCAGAAAGATCCGATCAAAACTGAAGGGGCTACGGTGATAATAAGGTATAAAATCGGCATTTTCAGCAATCAAAGGGACGTAACTCTAAGATAAATGGGCGCACTTTGCCCGTTTTCGAACTCATCCAAGGTTTTATCCCCAGCCACCTTATATGTAAGTTTCAGAAAGATCCGATCAAAACTGAAGGGGCTACGGTGATGACAAGCATTTTCCCATTGTAAGTCTATGGGACATTGTGATTGCCATAGCAACCAAAGTTTTCATGCGATTTCAAAAAAAAGCTTATGTCATCAATGCCCCACCAGAGGCATGCTACAGATGAGAAATGATTGAGATCAGCCTGCAGGCTGCAGAGATATAGCTGCTCAAAAGTGTGGACGGACGACGGACGGACGAACGGACGGACGACGGAGGACCCACTATACTATAAGCTCCCCTGGAGCCTTCGGCCCAGGTGAGCTAATAAAATAATATATGCGACACAAACACCAAAGACAAACCATAACAAAAATAAACCGCGACAGAAGAACCGCCTTGTAACGGTCAGCGGAAACGAATTCCACTGGGTGGCTTAAATCGATTTTACGGGGCCACAATCCTCGCCCTTACTTCCGTCGCGATTAAGACATATAATTTGTTCAGACCGCACGAAGGCCTCCTAACTCATCAGTGCAACATCTCCGTGAACACAAAAATCAAACAACCACAGAGATGAAACAACGGTAAGGACTCGTCAGCAAGAAACCACTGAAATGCTGGAGCAAAACGAAAACCAACAGTTAGACTCCGATGTTTTTGTTTTGCACAAAACCACAAAAAAATGAAACGAATGAAGCTTTTTAGCCAGTAAGTCACAAGGTTGTTATTAGTTGACTCTCCTGTACCAAACCAGGTCAAACAATATAAGCGGAGGTCAAAAACCATAAAGCATGTTTTTAATTGTATCAATTACTACAATTGGTATAAATCAAGTACTTTCATATTGGCCAAGTTACAGGTCCTCGGTGAGCTATATTGCCCCCGGCCTCGGGCCAATACAGCAGACCTCGGACCTGCAACCGGGCCAATAAGAAATGATTTGATTAATAACATCATAGTATAAACTATTTTACCTTCATTTTTGTTTGGTATGACAATAGTCGAAGCCTCTTCTGATGGACCTATCACAGTAAATGCTTTAAGAGACACGATGAAAGAGTCTGAACACGATAATAATGCCGTAGATGATGTAGAGTCATCTAAAATATCGTACAGTTTGACCAAGGTCCCTGAGTGAGCACCAGTTTTATTTATCCAAATTTTGTAACCCAAGACTTTGCCATTTCTGAATTCTTCAGGAAGGCTCTGAAAAAAGACCAGCATTGAAAGCAGGATAAAGCCTATAATTACACTTGCGTTAACTAAGGGTATACATGATTTTCAATATTTTCGCTCAAGAAGATGGTTCTAACGACCACCAACAATCAATGTTTGCTAAGGGCATTCACAAAAAAAAATCAAATATTCACTTCCGAAAGGTGTCTTTTCTTGAGCTCTGAAAGAATGCGTCATGTCATATCATAACAAAAATAGTAAGAAAATGTAGCTCAGAAAAGGCTACAATCAAATATTGCAAAGATAAACCGAAGAATCAAAGCACTGGTAGGACAGATGGATCAACTATGTCTTCGTATATAGGCTTGTAAAATTATCCCGAACCTAGACTTATAGCCTAAATTCCGGTACTTCAAGCAAGCAGGCAAGGAATGTTATAGTTATTTTTTTTGTTGGAAAAAAGTGTCAATTCCTAGAGTGAGTTAGGTCATAAAAAACATAGGTTTGTCATTAGCAAACAACGGCGGTGCAGATCGGCCAGTGCGTCCGCTCAGTCTGATTAGCACATGTGTGTTTAATTTCTGATTAGGAAAATACCTCTGGTTTCTTGAACCCATTTAGTACCGGAAATCCCAAAACGGGTACCAGACCAAACAGTACAGGCCCAGCTCAGACGCCGCAGAAGGCGGCGTCTGATCAGGGCCTACACTGTTTGCTAAAAGTTCAGCCATGTACCTAATAAATTTTGAAGAAAACAAAACCTTACACCCCTAAATTTTGACATGGACTCATGCTATATATGATGAGGAAGATTCCATTTGGTATAAAAAGGGTTCATTACACTGTTGCGAGTCTAGGTAGCTGAGTATGCCGGTTTGTGTCTTTCGTTTTGCAGGGCCAAATTAACATTACGATATAGTGTATTTTTCACACCTCCAAAATGGCTACTTTTCTATTGAAAATCCCTGATATTTGTATTATTAATTTTTAAAACATATGTTGAGGGTGCTCGTTCGAACCGCCTCAGTGAGGCGGTTCTAACGCGCCTCAGTGAGGCGGTTCTAACGCGTACCCACAACCTGTCTTGGAGCAGAAACAAGAAAAATAATGTATACCCCGTAAACCCCAGTTTTCTCTATATAAAGTGGGGTTCAGTGGTGTCTACATTTTACGAACTTGTTCACGTGATGGGATAGACCAGCACAAGTCAAGACCTACAATAAGACATGCGCCCGTTGGGGCTTGTAGCAATAGATTTGGCTGCATGGTGCTTCTGCGAGGTCTAAGCCTGCCCAGTTAAAGTGGGGTGAGTTTGACCTTTCCTTAAACCTAAGCGGTTTCTTCGGGCAGTAAGGCTTGATGTGTCAAAGTCCAACAAAATCGGAAGCAATGTATCCAAAATGGCTTAAATAGTGTTGATGGGTACGTAAAACATCAACACGAACAAACAAAAAGACATAATTAAGCAAGCGTATGAAAAAAAACCTACAATAAAACATGTGCGCCCAACGAAGACTCAGATCAGCCTGCCCATCCACGCAGTCTGATCAGAGTCTTCGTTGTGCGCTCTAAGGATAGCTTAGGACCCAATGCTACTTGATATTGATACTAATACTCCTGATTCATGTGATTGTAAAAACTCAAAGTATTGCTATCCTGCTGCTGGTCATGTAATTACTGGCAATTTGAAAATTATTCCTGATTCTAGGATAAGGAATATAATTTCTAAAGGACCGAAATATCGGTTTCCTTCTAAAATTGATTTCAGTAAATGTAGAGATGAAATCGCTGCTTCCTTGAATGAATTCGGTAATCGATGGTGTAAGCGAGAGTATGTTGAGCATAAAGCCCTTAAGGACTGGAAACTTAGCATTTTAAAACTAAGGAATAAACGCATTTCTTTTTATTCTCAAAATACTAACTTATTACCTCCTAAGCCCAAGACGTCTTTACGTCATCTTAAACTAGGTATTCAAGAATTTCATAAGAAGTTTGTTTTGGTCCCTGCAGACAAGGCCGCTAACAACGTCGTCGTTGTGTGACGGCTCCACTATGTTAACACGCTTAAGTAGGAGCTTGGTGGTACTAAGGCCTATGAACTTCAGCCTTTAGCTGAAGAGAGAGCTATAGTAGATAAACATGTTTGTCATTCAGCCACCAAGTTTGCTGTGTGTGTTAACGAAGGCCAAGACAAGGTTCCTACGCTATACTGGTTACCAAAACTTCATAAAAGACCTTACAAAGCACGGTTTATTGCAAATTCTAGCTCTTGCACTACCACTGAACTTTCTAAATTATTAACTTCCTGTCTTACTGCTATTAAAACGCATGTGATTAAATATTGTGATAAAGTCTTTGAAAGATCAGGAAGAAATCTGTTTTGGTCTATAAAAAATTCGAATGAGGTTTTAAATAGATTGAAATCCAGACATTTTCGTGCTTCAAGTCTGTCTACTTACGATTTTTCCACTCTTTACACTACACTTCCTCATAATCTTATGAAAGAAAAGCTTAATGATTTAATTGAATGGGCTTTTCACAGAGAAGATTCTCTCTATCTTGCATGTAATGTCAGAAATGCATTTTTCACTTCTAAAGAGCATAAGAATTATACATTTTGGTCATGTCAGAAAGTGTGTGATGCCCTCACCTTTCTACTCGACAATATTTATATTAGATTCGGTACTAAGTTATTTAGACAAATTGTGGGTATTCCGATGGGTACGAATTGCGCACCTCTTATGGCTGATCTGTTCTTGTATTGTTATGAAAGAGACTTCATGTTGTCTCTTTCCATTGATAACCAATCTGAAATTATTGAAGCTTTTAGCTCCACTTCTAGATATTTAGATGATTTATTTAATATTGATAATACCTATTTCGATGGTTTGATCAGTCAGATTTACCCCCCAGAACTTCAGTTAAATAAAGCAAATTCTTCTGATACCGAGGCCCCGTTTTTGGATTTACATCTATCTATTGTAGATGGATTTGTTTCGTGCAAAATTTATGATAAACGCGATGACTTTGATTTTGAGATTGTAAGTTTTCCTTTTTTGGATGGTGGTGTTCCTCGTTCGCCATCCTATGGCGTTTATATTTCGCAGTTAATTCGATTTGCTAGAGTGTGTAGTCATGTAACTGACTTCAACACTCGTAATAAATTATTAACGGCTAAACTCCTTAATCAGAAATCGGTACCATAAACTACGCAAAGCCTTTTCAAAATTTTATAGACGTCATTCTGATTTGGTTTCGGAGTTCTGGGATGGACTTAAATCTCTTCTGCAACAAGGTCTATCGGGACCCGAATTTTATGGTGACTTAGAATATAAATTCAGAAAAATATATAACCGCAATGACTTCAGCACCCAATTTCGTAAAATCATTCTTCGATATAAAAAAATTGGGTACAACATCGATGCTATACGACAGACTGCATGCATGGTAGTTAACCCAATCACGGTTGGCAAATTTGCTTCCCTCTTCAATTCCACGCCGGTGGGTCAGGCCTCAGATTCTATGACAGTTCCAACGTAAAGGCTTATTTAGAATTAGAGAGATCTAATTCAAGGTTATGTTGGTTGGTGCCTGATGCTTTGTCTCTGGTCGGGCCCATCGGAGTCTAACTGTTGGTTTTCATTTGCTCCAGCATTTCAGTGGTTTCTTGCTGTCGAGTCCTCACCGTTGTCTCACCTCTGTGGTTCTTTGATTTTTTTGTGTTCACTGAGATGTTGCACTGATGAGTTAGGAGGCCTTCATGCGGACTGAACAAATTATTTGTTTAAATCGCGACGGAAGTAAGGGCGAGGATTGTGGCCACGTAAAATCGATTTAAGCCCCCCAGTGGAAATCATTCCACTGACCGTTCCAATGCGGTTCTTCTTTGGCGGTTTATTTATGGTGTTGTTTGATACTTAATGTGTGTATCACTTGTGTCTTTTTATTTTGGATGGTCATATGGCCATTTTGTGGGAAAGTAACTGTACTTTTGGCCTTCCTTTCATTAGGTTTCCATTATGGTCTGGTCACTTAATGTTTGTGTTTCTTTCCCTTTGGTGTCTTTGATGGGTGGAGTAAGTTAATTGTATCGATTCCTGATCTTTGTTTTACTTCTACTTTTTCATATAAGGGCTGTTTTGTTTGTGCCGTGTGGGGGCTATAAAAGGTCTCCCCGTACATACATTTAATGCTCTTATTTTTCCAATCCTGAGGGATTGCTTATGCAATTGCGTTTCACTGTTCCATCAATTGACATCCTTTAGATACCTGTTGAAGGTAGTTATTAAACCGATGTTCGTTCCTCGTTGTATAACAACAGCTTGTTTGACATCCCTGAACTTTAAGTAGACTTAGATGTTTTGTGGGCTTTTGTTGTACCTTCCTTCTATTCGAAGGAATTATCTTCAGTAATTTTATATGCTGTTTTACATAATGACCGGTATGAAGATCGCTGTAGTTTTGACGGTATCAAAACCTTCTAAACCCATATGAGTATCAAAAATACATTAAAAATATCAATATCACCCCTTAGGTTACACTCTGCTTCTTCTGTACGGATTCCCCATTCTATTAAGAACTTTAATACTATGTTGCCTTCGGTATTGGTTAGACCCTTAAATTTGTCTTCTGTAACTTCAGTTAATCTCAAAGGAGCAGGCAATTCCAATGTTTTTGGGAGTAGTCTTCGTATAAGACTATCTCCTCTCAAATCGCCCATCCTTCGAAAATATACTCATCCGTGGAAAAGAAGTGGAATGTATCCTAGTATTTCTAAGTGCAATGCCAAGAGGTGCAGATGTTGTTCGCATTTAAGCACTGCGTCTACCGTTACTTCATCTGTAAACGGTAGACGCTTCTCTGTAGTTAACATGTCTGATTTGACATGACAGTCTACAGATTTAATTTATCTATTTATTTGACGTGCTGCAAACTGTAATATGCAGTACGTCGGTCAAACTAACCGCATGCTTAAAACTAGGTTGAACGAGCATTATCGTAGATTGAGTAAGCCTAAGAAAACTGACACTTTCTTGTACCGTCACTTTCGACGTACAGGTCATTCTGTAAATAACATTGTTATACAACCAGTGGAAAAACTTTATTACGATGCAAATTCTACATCTAGATTCAAAATAATCAAAAGACATGAAGCTGAACTGAAATGGATTAAATTTTACAGACCCCTTTTCCACTGGGATTTAATGACAACATTTATCATGAGGGTAATATTTCCAGAATGCCGGACTTTGATATTTTCTCGCTCCTGGAATGTCGAAAACGCAGAACTAGATCTCACGGCACCAGGAAAATGGTAACTTTAAACGTAAATCACGTGCGTTTAAACGAAACAATACTAGACTGAAGTGACTGTCAATTATATTGTTAAATCATGGACGCCACTCTATGCTTTCATTTTTAAGTTCATTAACCGTTTCTGTTTTACGTCTTCTGGACACCGAGGCGAATAAATTCTAGGATAGTTCTCATCAGTTATATGATGCGGCTCTCTTAACTAGAGGCTATACTCAGCATACTCTCCGTCCTTACATTGATTCTGAAATTAATCATAAACGCCATTTCTTCAAAATATCCTTCATTAATAAGGGTATGGATTTTATAGATTTGCCCAGTATCTTCCGAGAGAGATCGGTGCTTTCTTCCATTCCTGCTTATTTTCAAAATACTGAAACACCTATAATTTGCTATAAATATAACAAACCTGTTAGATCTATCATTTTTAATTTCAATAAACTTGTTTCAGATCTTGATACTGATACTAATACTCCTGATTCACGTGATTGTAAAAACTCAAAGTATTGCTATCCTGCTGCTGGTCATGTAATTACTGGCAATTTGAAAATTATTCCTGATTCTAGGATAAGGAATATAATTTCTAAAGGACCTAAATATCGGTTTCCTTCTAAAATTGATTTCAGTAAATGTAGAGATGAAATCGCTGCTTCCTTGAATGAATTCGGTAATCGATGGTGTAAGCGAGAGTATGTTGAGCATAAAGCCCTTAAGGACTGGAAACTTAGCATTTTAAAACTAAGGAATAAACGCATTTCTTTTTATTCTCAAAATACTAACTTATTACCTCCTAAGCCCAAGACGTCTTTACGTCATCTTAAACTAGGTATTCAAGAATTTCATAAGAAGTTTGTTTTGGCCCCTGCAGACAAGGCCGCTAACAACGTCGTCGTTGTGTGACGGCTCCACTATGTTAACACGCTTAAGCAGGAGCTTGGTGGTACTAAGGCCTATGAACTTCAGCCTTTAGCTAAAGAGAGAGCTATAGTAGATAAACATGTTTGTCATTCAGCCACCAAGTTTGCTGTGTGTGTTAACGAAGGCCAAGACAAGGTTCCTACGCTATACTGGTTACCAAAACTTCATAAAAGACCTTACAAAGCACGGTTTATTGCAAATTCTAGCTCTTGCACTACCACTGAACTTTCTAAATTATTAACTTCCTGTCTTACTGCTATTAAAACGCATGTGATTAAATATTGTGATAAAGTCTTTGAAAGATCAGGAAGAAATCTGTTTTGGTCTATAAAAAATTCGAATGAGGTTTTAAATAAATTGAAATCCAGACATTTTCGTGCTTCAAGTCTGTCTACTTATAAAAGAAAAGCTTAATGATTTAATTGAATGGGCTTTTCACAGAGAAGATTCTCTCTATCTTGCATGTTATGTCAGAAATGCATTTTTCACTTCTAAAGAGCATAAGAATTATACACTTTGGTCATGTCAGAAAGTGTGTGATGCCCTCACCTTTCTACTTGACAATATTTATATTGGATTCGGTACTAAGTTATTTAGACAAATTGTGGGTATTCCGATGGGTACGAATTGCGCACCTCTTGTGGCTGATCTGTTCTTGTATTGTTATGAAAGAGACTTCATGTTGTCTCTTTCCATTGATAACCAATCTGAAATTATTGAAGCTTTTAGCTCCACTTCTAGATATTTAGATGATTTATTAAATATTAATAATACGTATTTCGATGGTTTGATCAGTCAGATTTACCCCCCAGAACTTCAGTTAAATAAAGCAAATTCTTCTGATACCGAGGCCCCGTTTTTGGATTTACATCTATCTATTGTAGATGGATTTGTTTCGTGCAAAATTTATGATAAACGCGATGACTTTGATTTTGAGATTGAAAGTTTTCCTTTTTTGGATGGTGGTGTTCCTCGTTCGCCATCCTATGGCGTTTATATTTCGCAGTTAATTCGATTTACTAGAGTGTGTAGTCATGTAACTGACTTCAACACTTGTAATAAATTATTAACGGCTAAACTCCTTAATCAGGGTTATCGGTACTATAAACTACGCAAAGCCTTTTCAAAATTTTATAGACGCCATTCTGATTTGGTTTCGGAGTTCTGGGATGGACTTAAATCTCTTCTGCAACAAGGTCTATCGGAACCCGAATTTTATGGTGACTTAGTATATAAATTCAGAAAAATATATAACCGCAATGACTTCAGCACCCAATTTCGTAAAATCATTCTTCGATATAAAAAAATTGGGTACAACATGGATGTTATACGACAGACTGCATGCATGGTAGTTAACCCAATCACGGTTGGCAATTTTACTTCCCTCTTCAATTGCACGCCGGTGGGTCAGGCCTCAGATTCTATGACGGCTCCAACGTAAAGGCTTATTGAGAATTAGAGAGATCTAATTCAAGGTTATGTTGGTTGGTGCCTGATGCTTTGTCTCTGGTCGGGCCCATCGGAGTCTAACTGTTGGTTTTCTTTTGCTCCAGCATTTCAGTGGTTTCTTGCTGTCGAGTCCTCACCGTTGTCTCACCTCTGTGGTTCTTTGATTTTTTGTGTTCACTGAGATGTTGCACTGATGAGTTAGGAGGCCTTCATGCGGACTGAACAAATTGTTTGTCTAAATCGCGACGGAAGTAAGGGCGAGGATTGTGGCCACGTAAAATCGATTTAAGCCCCCCCCCCCCCAGTGGAAATCATTCCACTGACCGTTCCAATGCGGTTCTTCTGTGGCGGTTTATTTATGGTGTTGTTTGTTACTTAATGTGTGTATCACTTGTGTCTTTTTATTTTGGATGGCCATATGGCCATTTTGTGGGAAAGTAACTGTCCTTATGCCTTCCTTTGTTTAGGTTTCCATTATGGTCTGGTCACTTAATGTTTGTGTTTCTTTCCCTTTGGTGTCTTTGATGGGTGGAGTAAGTTAATTGTATCGATTCCTGATCTTTGTTTTACTTCTACTTTTCATGCAGCAAGAGAAGTCTCTGGTTAGACTATATAGATGCACAGGCTGATCTGAGTCTTCGATGGGCACACATGTCTTATTGTAAGTTTTGTCGTGCGCTGGCTCATATGCGACCAATAAAATCTCAGATGAGCATGTACATCCACCAAGCCTAACAAGATTTTTTTCTAATGTCTGAATGGTTTTGGTTTAACGACACGTCAACCCTTGTGGGCCATTTAATGTCGTCTCCCAGAGAAAGGGAGAAAAGAGATAGAATAGATAGTAGAGGAGTTGAAAATGAGAGACAGAGGAGTAAGGAAAATACATGGAACTGTAGAAAGAGAAGAAATAACAACATCCTCTCTCTAACCTTACCTGCTGCAAGTACAGCAGGCCTTGTCCAACTGTAGGCCAATATAGGTTGGACGCCCGAATGGCGCAAGATACGCGTCACCATTGCCTCACCCAACCACCATGCAGGTGTTGCACTGCTTTATTTACCTTCCAATAAAATGTTACCGATCTTGAGTCGCCCTTTCTACAATCTTGGCTATGATAGGAAAACCCATTTTCTGTTACTTCTGGGGCAGCCGATGGCACTAGGATACAAAAACATAAAAATAAATACATCTCTATAAGATAACGCTTTCTTGCATACCTTTATTTGTCCAGCTAAAGTTTTTGGTATGCTTATTTATATTCAACAAGAGAATCATGATGGTCCTGGATCGCTCACCTGAACCATACTGTACGAATGGAATGGTAGGTAATATAGTAAGATGGAGTGCAGGGTTTGGCCAATTTTGATTGACAGTGACCCAAGGAACATTTCTGGGTAATCCTATCAAAATCAGTCTAGCTATTTATGACTAGGTCATTTAAGGCTTTTGATATTTTAGCTCTGCAGGCTATCATGTTCATTTGAGCAAAATTGATCCATTAGCCATAACAAGGTTTTTCTAAAAATAGCTACAGTGACCTTGATCTTCAGCCCAGAACCCTGAATGCTGATCTTGCTTGAGATTATTATCATTCCGTAGTACGTAACATTTGTGTGAAGTTACATCAAAATCCATTGAAAAATATATGTGTTAGCTAGAGCCATGAAAACTGTTTTTCTAAAAACAGCCACAGTGACATAAACTTACGCTCAGGATCCAGAAAGTCGAACTTGCTTCATATAGTATCATACCCAACATTGTGTGAAGCTTCATTAAAATCCATCAATAAATGTAGGTGTTAGAGCGATATGTGAAAGTTTTTTTTTTTCTTCTAAAAATAGCCAAAGAGACCTTGACCTTGAACCATGGATGCTAAAGGTCAAACTTGAGATATTATCATACCCAACATTTGTATAAATCCTTTGATAAATGTAGGTGCTAAAGTGATGACAAAGTTTTTTCTAAAAACAGCCACTGCTCCTGGGGTCAAGAAAGTCTAACTTGCTGGAGATGTTATCATATCCAAAATTTGTTTGAAGTTACATTAAAATCCACCAATAAATGTGGGGGGCTGCAGTATTGACAAAGCTTTTCTAAAAATAGCACATAGACCCTTGACTTTAGCCCGACACCCTAAAGGTCTGATTTGCTTGAAAATCAAAGACCTGTGCCTTGTAGTTTCAGAGAAGAAGATTTTCATAGGTTCTCCATATATAAGTCTATGTAAAACCGTGGGCTCTGGGGCGAGACAACCTTTGGCCCAAGGGCATTTATTTGAACATTCATAGTAGAGGTCCACCAGATGAAGCTTCATATCAAATATCAAAGGTTTAAGACAAGAGGATTTTAAAAGCATTCCCTTATAAGTCAAAGTAAAACCAGTGAGCCCCTTTTTGACGAAAGTGCTATAATTTGAACAATCTTGGTAGAGGTCCACCTGATTAGGCTTCATACCAAACTTCAAAGACCTAGGCCTCGTGGTTTCAAACGAGAAGATTTTAAAGGGTTTCCCTATGAAAGTCCATATAAAACCAGTGGGCCCCGGGGCAGGGCGAGTTTTTGCCCCAGGGCTATAATATGAACACTCTTAGTAGAGGAAAATCAGCTGAAGCATCATACCAAATATCAAAGATCTGGGCCTTCTGGAACGGACAAGAAGATTTTTAAAGGTTTTCTCTATACAAGTCTATGTAAAACCGGTGAGCCCCGGGACGGGCCATTTTTGGCCCAAGGGCTATAATTTACATAATCTTGGTAGAGGTCCACTAGATAAAGCTTCATACCACATACAAAAGACCTGGTCCTTCTGGTTTCAGACTAAAAGATATTTAAAGGTTTTCCCTATATAAGTCAATGTAAAACCAGTTAGCCCCGACGCGGGAACATTTTTGGCCCCAGAGCTATAATTTGAATAATCTTGGTAGAGATCCACTAGATGGAGCTTCACAGCAAATATCAAAGATGTGTGGTTCTGGTTTCAGCCAACAAGATTTTTAAAGAAGTTCCCCTTATAAGTCCATGTAAAACCGATTGACCCCGGGATGAAACCATTTTGGCCCCAGGGCTATAATTTGAACAATCTTGGCAGAGGTACACTAGATGAAGCTTCATACCACATTTAAAAGACCTTGGCCTTCTGGTCTCTGACGAGAAGATTTTTAAAGGTTTTTCCCATATAAGTCTATGTAAAACCGGTGGGCCCCGGCGCAGGGACATTTTTGACCCCAGGGCTATAATTTTAAGAATCTTGGTAGAGGTCCACTAGATACAACTTCATACTAAATACAAAACACCTGGGCCTTCTGGTGTCAGACTTGTTGGTCCCGGAGCGGGGGCATTTTGGCTTCGGGGCTATAACTTGATCAATCTTGGTAGATGTCCACTAGAAAAAGCTTCATACCAAATAAAAAATATTTGGGCTTTTAGGTTTCGGAGAAGATTTTTTAAGTTTTCATTGAAAAAAAAATCTATTTTTGGCTCCTGTGACCTAGATGTGGAACGGACCGGAACCATTTGAACAACTTTGAAAGGGGACCAACCAAGGTCAAAACCCGATCAGTGGTTAAGGAGAAAATGTCGTTTGAAGAAATAATTGACGCACGGACGGACACACGGACGGACGCACCCACAACAGACGACGGACAAAAAGTGATCCCAAAAGCTAACCTTGTCACTAAGTGACAGGTGAGCTAAAACAGGGTATACCACCTCAGCAAAGCAGTTCTAACTAGTAACCATATCATTTGACTGTAAGAAAGGAATAATAAGAAAAGTAATAATACACCTACAGTAATGTTAACATCATTTTCCCAAGACAGTTGTGGTCTAGAAAGGTGTTCATTACACGGGCATATTCATCTGATTAATAAGTACACACACGTACATGTAATCATCCGTGTGATATAGTGCATTTTTCAAACCTCTAAAAAAGGTATTTTTTCTTATGAAAATTTGTGATATTATTTTACATAAGTTTTGGGTGCTCGTTAGAACCGCATAGAAAACCCCAGTTTTCTAAATATAAAGTGGGATTTAGGGGGAGGGGGTATTTATTTTACGGACTTGTTCACGTGATGGTTTTGGACCTACAAATGCGAGGTCCGAAATATCAAGCCTTAGTCCTTTGACACAAATAACTAGTCGGCTCACATAAGGTTTCCTAAGATCCACAATCCATCGATAAAGGAATGCCAAAACTCAAAGAAACACCATAGCACTAACAGCGCTGGTGAGTCAATCGTCACTAAGAGTAACAGCTGGCTGTACAAAACAGTACAGACACTTACCATTCGCCGTCTGTGGCGAATGATCTCGGACTATACTGTTTGCCTAACCCAACTAATGAGCTCAGTTCACGTTTGACAGATATTTCTCTCTGTACGATTATATGACGTCACAGTGACTGAAACAGCGTGGCTATAAATAGTCGTTATCTGTATTTCGCACTAAGGACATTACGAAAATACGCCTATAGAAATACATTGTTACCTTTATCGCCAAAAAAATGAAATTTTTAAGATGAAAAATTGTGATATTTTTCTTAGTTCTGCTCAAAATATAGAGTGTGAGTGCTCGTTATAACCGCCTCATCAAGGTTTATCTCTGTAAACCCCAGTTCAGAATATAAAAGTTGGGTTCGAGGGGGTCAAAATTATTTAGGCGTGTTTTCGTGATGAATGTCCGCGCGGGTTTACTTTATTGGCCACGCGAACTATAGCAGGGAAGCTTCCATAAACGTTTTAGTCGACTGGTAAGCAATCGGCTCAACGAAGCGTTGAAATAGATGCAACGATAGCCATGTAGTTTGCATCTCCATTTTATTCCAGTTGTTGCTCACAAAGCAACGAGACTGTCCTACCAAAACAGAACATATGCAATTGTAGTATTTATCAAATTATATATAAGACTCAAGTTTCTTGAACCATCAATGAAATCAAGCTTACCACCCTCGTCGGTCTGTATTAAAGTTGTATTCATTGCACTCCATCTGCCACATTCGTCCCCACTCCAGTTCGTACTTCTACATTCCACACCAACTTCATACTCGATATACGGATTCAGACCACACATCAACATTGTACCATCACACGTGTCTTGGCTTTTAACCCCTGTCAATTTAGTCTGCAGAATACATCAAGAAAATACGCCTATATAATTCTAACCACCTTGAACCCCACTTTATATTGTACAACTTAGCCATCGCCCATCGGGGCATGAAGAAGATAAGCTGCACGCTTAGAGGACCTAAAATATGTTCTAGAAAGGGTTATCCTTTGGAAGCAAGGATTACACCACAGAACTGGAAATTATGGAGTGTACATGTGTTCTGGGCCAGACTGGCTAGTTTCGGCCATTTAGGCCTCATCAGTGACCTAAGCCTGCCGAGGCAATGTGGTGCGAGTCGGTCCGTCCATGCTTATAAACCCTATTGGTTTCAATGGGCGGCAGGGCTTGAGATGTCATTTTATCTCAATGTCAAGTGAAAGTCCCACAAAATTGGATGCAACGTCTACAAAATGACCTTTACAGTGTTGACGGGGACTTTAAGCTTCAAATCAAACAAACAAACAAAATAAAGTAAAACTAGAGTTTACAGGGGTAAACTTTATTTTTTCTTATTTCTGCTCTAAAATATAGAGTTTGGGTACTCGTTAGAACCGCCTCGATGAAACGGTTCTAACTAGTACCCACAATTTATATTTTGAGCCAGAATAAGAAAAATCTCACAATGTTTCATCCTAAAAGTTTCACTTTTTCGGCGGTAACTGTATAGGTGTGTTTTCATCATGACATCACCATCATCATCGACGTTTTGATTAACGTGCAGATAAAGGGGCAACATTCACATAAATGGTCCCCTTCCAGGTAGCTGGCTTGCTGCACGCATGGCAGATATTACACCAGATCTCCAGGTTTGTCTATCATGAGGGTCGATTACAGAGAGCTTCCACTCTCTGAGATCTCTCTCTGTCAGCTGCTTCCAGATCATCTTGGGCCTCCCCGGCCCACGCCTTCCAACTATCTGTATACCACAGGCAGTCTTGACTGCACCGCTGGAGCGTTCCACATGTCCATACGAGCGGAGCGTTCTCTCTTTCAGGATGAGGTCCAGGTCCTCCATGCCAAGCCGTGCAAGTAGCTCAGTGGACCTGATAGTGACAGTGTCAACGGCTAGACATGCATGAACCAAAGCATAACAAACCTATAAGAACACCTGTGCGGCCAGCTACACTCAGATGAGCCTAAGGTCTCGCAATATTCTTCGCCAGTGACGTTTTACCTATAAAAGACTGATGCGCTCAGCGACGATTCGGATCAAACTGTGCGCATGCGCAGGTTTGTCATAGTCTTCACTGGTCGCACATATATTTATGAAGGTGTGTCGTGTGCATGCTGATTATTTGTGTGTGCGTGTATGCGTGTGTGCGGGCGCGCGTGCGTATATCTTTATGAAGGTGTGTCGTGTGCATGATGATTATTTGTGTGCGTGTGTGTGCGTGCGTGTGTGCGTGTATGTGTGTGTGTTTCATTTGTATACTGTTGAAACTATACAATTCATGAAACATTAGTACATATAAATGGAATCCAGAAGAAAGTCATTAGACTCAATTTGTCTTGACGACACAAATGCCCCCGCCAAAGTATTAGCCTAATCAGAAGCAATCATTGTCCAAAAACGAAGGGCCATAGCTCCCATCATAATTTGCGGATTTCACCCTTAATTGGGCCCCGTCAAGCGATTTTGGTACTTATCGCCTATGCGAGCAGCGAAGGTTCAGGCGAGCCTGCGCATCCGCGCAGTCTCGCCAGAACCTTCGCTGCTCGCTCATACAAGCAGTGAATCAAGAGGAACCTTCAGACAGAAAGCCATATCCCTGGCCCCTCTGAATGGCTGGGCATGCGCAGTTAAAATTTGTCATGACGGAATGCTCGAAGACACAAATTCGCTTGGCGGGGCTCAATTGATATCTGATGTACAGAGGACTCTCGTTATAACAACAGTATGTATTCCCTATTATTGTGCCGTTATAAAGAATGTGCCGTTATAAAGATTTCCAGTTAGGAGTATGTTAGGTAATAAAAGGCATTTTCCCCATTACCCCATTATTACTCCAAGAAATAAATATTATAGACATATGTTAGAATCGCCTCGGCGAGGCGATTCTAACAAATATCGATAACAGTTGTTTCTTTGAGTATTAAATTACAAGACCCTTTTATGCTATGAACTCGATTTACAACCCGAGGGAAGCCCGCGCCGCTCGGAACCGAGGCTAAGCCTTTAGCTAAGTAGTCATTCCATTCAAAATTCCGTTATAACGAGTTTTGCCGTTATAACGAAAGTCGGTATAAAGAAGGTTGACTGTATATCTTACTATTATAGACGCGTGAAAAAATATAAATTCCGTACATTGATCCATTCAATAGATATCGAACGGAACCATTTTACGTGTGTACAGACAAGACGATGAAATTGAAAAGGGCCATAACTCCCATAATAACCCTGAATCGAACTTGGTCGATATTTTTATCATACACAGTAAAATTCCGCTATTAAGTCCACCTAAGATTAAGACTAATCTTGCTTTAAAAAGCTTATTTAGAAGAGTGCAGTTATTCTTTCTTCGAATTTCCTGCACACAATATCCTCTGGTCAGGGACCACCTTACAGACCACTTTTGAACAGTCCCAAAGGTGGTCTTAATATAGGACTTCTACTGTATCTGTGTATGAGATGCGATCAAATACGCTAATCCTTATAAAAGATATCGAACGAAAACCATGATATACATACGTACGGACAGTGTGGTTTCATCCATCTTAACCCATTCTGTACTGAGTAGAATCTTCCACCTAATACATGTAAAGAGCTGGAGTCCATTTCATAATTTAGGGGTTCAGTTACGTTAAGAAAATTGTTTAACTTTCGCAAACATTGAAGGTTCTGATCAGAATCCGCATCTGATCTGGGCCAGCACCGTTTGCCAATGTCCCGTTGTGGGGTTTACTGTATACAATGAATGTCACTATAGGTGACCAATGCCCCCCGTGGGAGCCAATTTCTTAGTTTTTGCAAAATTACAAGGGGAGATAATTCAGCCAAAAATGACAACAGAGTTATGGCCCTTGGTCAGAATGTAGCCCTTGTGATGGTGAATAAGTGTGTGAAGTGCCATGGGGCTAGGTCAAATACTTTTGAAGTTATGATCAAGGTTAACGTTTTTGTGACGGACATACAGACAAACAAACAGTTATGCAAAATTTCAAGGGGAGATAGTTCAGCCAAAAATGACAACATAGTTATGACCCTTGGTCAGAATGTAGCCCTTGTGATAGTGAATAAGTGTGTGAAGTTTCGTGGGGCTAGGTCAAATACTTTGGAAGTAATGATTTAGGCTAAAGTCTTTGTGACGGACAGACAGACAAACAGACAGACAGCGCTCATTAGAACCAAGCGTGGATTATGAATACGTTTTAATTGTCTTTCAAGTGAGCACCTACATGTGTATCCCGAAAACACGCATATCATTTATGCACCTTAAACCCAACACTTATATAGTTAAACTGGGTTTTACAGGGGCAGACATTATTTTTCTTACTTCTGTTCAAAAGCATAGATTGTTTGTATGCGTAAGGACCGCCTCACCGAGGCGGTTCTAACGAGTTCCCACAATCTATTTTTGAGCAAAATATGAAAAATATCATAATTTTGTATCAGAAAATTACGAAAGCCTACTAGGGTCAAAATAAGTTGAGAAAAAAAAATATTTTCTCGTACAAACGAGAAACTTTCTCGTACAAACGAGAAATATTCTCGTACAAACGAGAAATTTTTGCGTACAAACGAGAAACTTTCTCGTTCAAACGAGAAAAAATCTCATACGAACGAGAAACTTTCGCGTAGGAACGAGAAAAATTCTCGTACGAACGAGAATTTTTTCTCGTTCCTTCGAGAAATTTTCTCGTACAAACGAGAAATATTCTCGTACAAACGAGAAATTTTCGCGTACAAAAGAGAAATTTTCTCGTACAAACGAGAAAAAAATCTCGTACGAACGAGAATATTTGGTCAAAGTAATGACTCAATTACTCTTAAGGCTTGTAAAGTCGATGATGGAAAACCATTTTGTAGATAACTCATCATTATTATAATAACAGTGATTGGTTCGATTGATTTGTCAGAAGTAGTTGCTGTCCACGTGACTATTACTGATCTGTAGAAAATGGTAATTTATAGAAAATAGCTGCGATATTCTTATCGCTGTGATATCATTGTGTTGCGTACGAGGGTTATCTATAGAATCTGGACTGGAATCATGTGTCAGGTTTGGCAAACAATGTAGACCCAGAATATGTGTCGAAGAACGCGATGTCTCATCAATGTCTACACTTTTTGCTTACAGTACAGGAATTTAAGGGTTAAACGAAATGGGTCAGGATCATTTTTCCAGCCTACCCTTAAAAATAAAAAAAAAAACAAAAAAAAAAAACATTGGTACCAGCACGAACACCAGTTGCTATCCTGCTATTGGTCTCATCTCAACCTCCTATATACAAGTATGGACGATTCCAAATACATGTACAAAGATGGAAGAATTCACCGCAGAAACTCAGAAGTGAAGGAGTCAATTAACTTCTACCCGTTGTAAAACGCCACGTTAATCAATACCTGTGTTGGTGTTATGACAGGACAAAATTTCGTACGTATGAGAAAAAATCTCGTTCGAACGAGAAACTTTCTCGTACAAACGAAAAAAATCTCGAACGTACGAGAAAAAATCTCGTACAAACGAGAAAAAAATCTCGTACGAACGAGAATATTTCTCATAGAAATTTTGTTGTACATGTGCATCCAGTGAAGACTCAGATCAGTCTATGCATTTGCGCAGTCTGATCATAGGCTTTGCTCTATGGGACATGAATGCCACTTGGCCCATAGTGATGCTAAGATAAATTACATATGAAATTGTTGTCTGTTAACTTTCTGGTGTGAGTCAGACCGCTTATTAAACCCCGCCCACCGGGGCTTGGAGAAATAGATGAGGCTGCAAGGTGCTTCCACGCAGAGCTGAATCTGACCGCAAATGAGTACTGGAAAACCGCTTAGAAGATTTAAGCCTGTCCAGGTAAAGTGTTGCGGGTCGGAACGGCCATGCATTTATTGGTTTCATTGGGCGGCAGGGCTTGAGAAGTCATTTCAGCTCAATGTCGGATAAAAGTCCCACAAAATTGGAAGCAAAGTCTCCAAAATTTCCTAAACAGTCTTGACGGTAAGCGTCAGTTCCTTTGTGCGTTAGGGTTTGACATGTCATTTCATGTCAGTGTCGGATTAAATTCCCACAGTATTGAAGCAGTGTCTTCATAAAATGATGGGTACGTAAAACCTCAAGCTGGCCTCGGTAGCTCAGTCGGATGCTCGTCGGACTGGTGATCAGGAGGACGCGGGTTCGATTCCTGCAAGGGTCGGCAACATTCTTTCGTGGAGATTGATCATGAAACCTTTTCTACGGTCATTCTCTCCCTGCCACTGATTCAAGATGGGTGACGTCTCCAAAATGACCTACAAAGAGGTGACGGGGACGTTAAACCTTAAATCAAATCAAACTATTCAAGAAGGGCAGTTGTCAGTTTCTTGCGAAAGAATGTGCGCTGTACTGGTTAACCTCTTACGTATAAGTTCAGGAAAAGTGTAGATTGGTAAACTGACCGGCTCAAAAATGACATAAAATAGTGTTGACTGGGCCGTTAATCTTCAATACAAACAAACAAACAAACGCAAAACCTCAACACAAAGACAGAGCAAACAGGCAAACAGTATGAACCCATACCAGACTGCCACTACATTTGTACATGAGCAGTATCTTGCTCCACACTGTTTGCAACAATGGCTTTTATAGTAACAGACAACAAACAGGCGACAATTATTAAGACAAAAAAATCTCGTACGAACGAGAAACTTTCTCGTACAAACGAGAAAAAATCTCGTACGAACGAGAAACTATCGCTGTGGTACATGGATGCCACTTGGCCCATGTTTGACCCTTAAGATGCTGAGATAAACTGCATGTGAAAATGTCGTCTGCTGTTTCATCTTGCAACTTTTTGGTACGTGTCGGGCAGCCCCTTAAACCCTTGCGGTGCCCCCTGCCATCAGAGCTTAGAGAAATAGATTAGGCTGCAAGGTGCTTCAACACTGAGCTGAGACTGACCGCACATGAGTACTGGAAAACCGTTTAGAAAGTCTAAGCCTGCCAAGGTAAATTAGTGCAAGTCGGACCGTCCGTGCATATAAACCCTACTTGTTTCATTGTCCGGAAAATCTTGAGATGTCATTTCATCCCAATGTCGGGTAAAAGTCCCATAAAATTGGAAGCAATATCTCCAAAATGACTTAAATATTGTTAACGAGAACGTTAAACCCTAGCCTAGCGGTTCCTTTGGGTGGTAGGGCAGGAGATTTCATTTCACCTCAGTGTCGGGTAAAAGTCCCACAAAATGGAAGCAGTGTCTTGAAAATGACCTAAATAGTGCTGACGGGGATGTAAAACCTCAACATACAGACAAAGTATATAGACAAACAGTAGGGACACACTGTTTGCAACAATGGCTTTTTAAATAACGCAGTCGACAACTGTTGTGAGAAAATCTCGTACGAACGAGAAACTTTCTCGTACGAACGAGAACTTTTCTCGTATGAACGAGAAAAAAATCTCGTACGAACGAGAATATTTTTCGCAGTAATGAGAAATTTTCTCTGCGGTATATGGATGTTACTTGGTCCATGTTTGACAGTTAAGATGCCATGATAAACTTCATATGAAAATGTCGTCTGCTGGTTCATCTTGCAAACTTTTTTGGTGCGAGACGGACCGTCCTAGCGGTGGTCCCCGCCCATCGGAGTTTGGTGAAATAGTTTAGGGTGCACGTTGCGAGTTGGACCGTCTATTCAATAAACATATTGGTTTCCATGGGCTACAGGGCTTGAGAAGTCATTTCATCTCAATGTCGGGTAAAAGTCCCACAAAACTGGAAACGTCTTCAAAATGATCTAACTATTGTTGACGGGGACGTTAAGCCTCAGTTCAAACGAAAAGCCTAGCGGTTCCTTTGCGCGGTAGAGTTTGACAGGTCATTTCATCTCAGTGTCGGGTCACGGTCCCACAAAATGAAAGCAGTGTCTTCAAAGATGACGAGTACGTCAAACAAAGCATACCGGCAAACAGTATGGACTCCTACCACCACTACAGTTTCAGTATCTTCCTCAACATTGTTTGCAACAAGTAACAAGCAGACAACAAAGCAGGCGACAATTGTTGTGATTGGCAGGCTAAGGTTTAATAACTAAGGTAGACTTCGCTGGGTGCATATGCACGAAGACTCCTTTTGCTATGGTATCTCCGCCAAGAAACAGAGTGTTCGCATGCCAGATATTACGTACATATAAGCAATGGCTACAAACAGCAGTTCAGCCCCGCCCATCGGGGCTTGAAGAAATATATGGTCTGCATGATGCACGACCCGCACACGAGTAATGGTAAACCGCTTAGAGGACCTATGCCTGCCCAGGCAAAGCGGTGCGCACGAGTCGGATCGTCCATGCTTATAAACCCTATTGGTTTCATTGGGCACCAGGGCTTGAGATGTCATTTAATCTCAATGTCGGGTAAAAATCCCATAAAATTGGAAGCAACGTCTCCAAAATGACCTTTACAGTGTTGATAGGGACGTTAAACCTCAGCTCAAACAAACAAAACAAACAAACGGCAGTTTGGCAGTTAAAGGTACACATAGGCAATGGCTACAAACAACAGTTTGAACAAAAAAGGTATGTATCAAAAGAGGGATTATACAAATGACCCCGATTCCTAAGCCTAGCACCGAATCAATGGCCATTTTAAAGGAGGTGATAAGGGGTAATTAAATTAAGAAGATGGTAAATTTCTCGTATGAACAAGAAACAAATGTCGTAGGAACGAGAAACTTTCTCGTAGGAACGAGAAAATTTCTCGTTTGTACGAGAAAGTTTCTCGTAGGAACGAGAAATATTCTCGTTTGTACGAGAAAGTTTCTCGTTTGTACGACATTTTTTCTTGTTCATAACAAGAATCTGGAAACTCATCATAACACGTGTATTGAACAACGTGGTGTTTTACGACGGGTAGAAGTTAATTGACTCTCTCACCTCAAATGGTGGCCGTGCTAGTAAGACGGCTCATTATGACCGTCTTTTCTGGATCTGCACTGTTTGCAAAGGTATCTGTACCGATCTACAGGGTTGAAAGGGTTAAAGGCCCGCAGATGGTACCTGCTTTTTGCAATGTGTGTATATGTGTCAAGAAATTTCCAATAAATAAATAAATAAGCCCTAATAGCCGATTGCATTTGTTCATACTGAATCTGTAACATTATTTAATTTATTTAATAATTTATTCATATTCGCCCCCGCTCATCGGGGCTTGAAGAAATAGATGGGATGCACGATGCTTCCACGCAGAGCAGAAACCGGCCGCACACAAGCACTGGTAAACCGCTCAGGGGATCTAAGCCAGCCTAGACAAAGCGGTGCGAGTTCATGCTTATAAAGCATTTTGGTTTCATTGGGTGACAGGGCTTGAGAAGTCATTTCATCTCAATGTCGGGTAAAAATGCCACAAAATTGAAAGCAATGTTTTATTTATTTTTGTTTCTTCCCTTCTTAAGGGGAAGCATAAAATAAATAAATGTAACTGTAAAAATGATCCTGGTCCATTTCGTTTAACCTTTATATTTCTGAACTGTAAGCAAATACTGTAGACATTGATCAAACATCGCGTTCTGCGACACATAATCTGGGTCTACATTGTTTGCCAAACCTAACACATGATTCTTGACCAGATTCTATAATTAACCCTCGTACGCAACACAATGATATCACAGCGATGAGAATAGCGCAGCTTTATTCTATAAATTGCCGTTACCTGGATTTTCTACAGATCAGTAATAGTCACGTGGACAGCAACTACTTTGCTAAACGTTGGGTCAACTGACAAAACAATCGACTAAAAAACTGTTATTATAATAATGATGGGTTGTGTACATAATGGTTTTCCATCATCGACTTTACAAGCCTTAGGAGTAATTGAGTCATTACCTTGACCAAATATTCTCGTTCGTACGAGATTTTTTCTCGTTTGTACGAGATTTTTTCTCGTTTGTACGAGAAAATTTCTCGTAGGAACGAGAAATAATTCTCGTATGTACGAGAATTTTTCTCGTTCCTACGCGAATGTTTCTCGTTTGTACGAGATTTTTTCTCGTTTAAACGAGAAATTTCTCGTTTGTACGAGAAAATTTCTCGTTTGTACGAGAAAGTTTCTCGTTCGTACGAGAAATTTTCTCGTTTGTACGAGAAAAAATTTTTTTTTTCTCATCTTATTTTGACCCTAGTAGGCTTTCGTAGAAAATATTCATTTTGGTGGTAAATTTTTAACATGTTTTCGTGATGCAATATCTATGCTGGAAGCAGAAATAAGCAAACAAACATAAAAAAAATCATCTGAACAAGACGCTAGTATTCTCATGTCCATGAAAGTACCGTAGATTAGGAAAACATGTCCGTGTGAAATAATGGCGTCCAACATGTTGTCAGAAATGACAAATCTGGGGTAAAATGATAACATCTTTCTTATTTTTGCTTTCAACATAGATTGTGGGTGCTCGTTAGAACCGCCTCAATGAGGCGGTTCTAACGAGTACCCACAATCTATGGTGAAAGCAAAAATAAGAAAGATAATTTATACCCCCGTTAACCCCACTTTTCTCTATATAAAGTGTGATTTAGAGTGGTCTTCGTTTCACGGACTTGTCATCATGATGGAAACAATTTTTAAAGTGTTTTTATACTGTTACCTGCCAAGTGGCGTTGCCTTTGCGAAGTGGTCGGTAAAGTACTCGATAGGCTTTCCCCAGCTGATCACTACACCACTGATCATTTGGCTCTACTCTAGTATATCCCCATCTCACCCTGATACACGAGCTGTTCAAAGACTCAGCAGATACCCCGCCAACAATTGGAGGCTGGCCTATTGAAAGTCAGAATATACCTATTTAAGGTCTATGGTAAGGGGAGGCAATCCTTTTAGGAATAGTTTTGCATTCCTTGTCAATAGGGATCGTTTCCAGGGCTTTAACCCTTGTCCTGCTGAGCCCGGATATGCGTTATCTTTCAAACAAAGTAGATCAATATCAGTGTGTGTGTGAATTCGGGTTTAACGTCGCTTTCAACAATTTTTCAATCATATCACGATGGTGTCTGGTTGCGACAGGGAGCTCAATGCTCACTTTTATAGAGCTGCCTCACTGAAGTATCATGTCCCAGACACATTACATGATACCACACCCAGTCACATTATCCTGACACTGGGTCGACCAGTCCTAGCTCTACCCCGTAAATCTTAGTGCCAAGCGAGGAGCAGCTAGTACCATTTTTAACGACTTTGGTATGTCGCGGCCCGGGATCGAACCCGGGACCTTCCGTTCCCCGGAGCGGACACTCTACCAACTGAGCTATCGGGGCCATAGATCAAGATCAGATGGCTTGACCATGATCTACATTGTTTGTCTTTCAGATTGTGATTTATGCCGTTTAACCATTAACCGTTTGACGCTTATGACCCACAAAGAGGGTTGACGCGTCGTTAAACACGAAATCATCATCATCATCATCATCATCAGATTGTGATTTGTTGCAATAATTTGTGTTGGTTGATAATCTGTAGTTGGTGTGGCAGATTAAAATATTCAGCATGATAAAGGTTAGGAAAGAATTCGCACCTACGGGGCAATGTCTTTCCTTTCAGCGTAGGTACCTTGTCAAAAAGGATTCTGATCAGTTTATAAGACGATAAACCGGAGAAAGTCGCGAAAGTTGTTCCCCCTTATAAAAATGGCTGAGGATGTGCGTTTTGTAACCATTCCCCTTAAATGAGCAATGTTAATCTGGCCCCGAGGATATAAAACTGTTTTTATGCTCAACTCACATAAGCATAAATGTGTGATGCTTATAATGCAAACAAAGGCATTTTTTCTGCTAGGATCAACTAAGATTGCTGTTTGTCCTGCTTATAAATTTTAAATTACCAGGAATATTTTTGAGCAGGACAAATCCATGCTCAGGTGACTTGATTCGGTAGAAAATATAGTCTCGGGCTCTGGTCAGTCGTATTATACAAAGGCAATAAGTATTAATTATCGCAATCAGTTTTCAATGAGTCTGGGTTTCTTCGTAATATGTTAGAATAGCCCACCAATGTCAGATATGGAGGATCTTACAAGAGTCGTCATATCATGCGAAATTTACGAAAGGAGCCTCCGGCGTCAATTTTATTTAAAATGACCACGAAAGTAAAATAACGTTTATCATATCACGTTTATAGATAGGCATCTAATGTTGAAATGTATTCAAAAGAATTCCTATTGTAAACATATACTGAGTAGAGTTTATGTTTGTTGTTGTTTTCGAATACGGTGAGCAATAGCGAACGAGTTTTTTACACGAAAGCCTTAAAACACGATAAATTATTTCTCCGTAATCAATCAACAAAATAAACTGTTTACTACATTTTCATTCATGTTTTACCTTTGCATTTTCAAATTCAACCATTCTGACTTCCAACTTAAATAGTTTCAGTCAGGGCATGGATTTCATGGGCGGGGGGTAATTTGAAAATCAGTCGCCATCTTGTTTTCATTTCAATGCAAAAATCATCCCGTGCTTAAAATACAGATGTAACAACGTCATGAAAGTAGTATAATTTATCTTCGAGTTGCAGGTCTTTCCTCAAAAACGTCAAATGGACCCGAAAATTGAAGTCTGATTTCTATGATTTCATCAGATTTTCCCGCCAAACATCAATTATTGTTATTTTATACCGCAATCAGGCATTCTAGTGACCTAATAAAGGGGGTCGAATAACTGCACGCTATAAAAGGTAGTGACCTATAATACCTTCTACTGACCTACAATACGTCTATTGACAGTTTATAGACCGGGCCTATTTTTCAGGTCACTAATTTACAAGTGTAAACAATAACATGCAACCTTTTATACATGGGAAAACAACTAAACTGCAAGTTAAAATTTTAGCAATATTTATTAGAACAGATTTTCTGAAAGTTCAGCTAAATTCTTACCTTCTCAGCCTTTCCTGGTTTGAATGGCCCGTTGGAATAACTACTCACTGCTACTGCGGTTGAGTCTCAACCTCGAAAATAATTTCTAAAGCTAAAAAATAACATTTATTTGCAGATTTTCATACTGAATGTAAAGCGCTGAGAAACTTTTATTCGAGCGTCCATGTTGTTTCCTATGTCTTTGTGGCGCGGTGACGTCAGAAACTTTGCACTTGTTGACGTCACGTTATACTACGTGTGCGCGTCATGTCACTGAATGTCGTTTAACATGCCACAGTGTCTGCTGTCTTGTTTGCTTAAATTTGCTAAATTATTGCAAAACCCCTTGATTGTTTTGAATTGCGGTATAAACTAAATACATGATTAGTGTCTTTAACAATAAAGTATAATCGGTTCGCCGCGAAAATTTTATAGGGGCTTGCTTAAGTTCGCCCCTATAAAACTGTCTAAGGCTCACCGATTATATTTTATTATTAAAGACACTAACCATGTATTTACTATGTTGTTACAAACGACGTCAGCAAAGTCGCCTAGCAATTATGGCGTCAAAACGTTCGAAATGAAATAATGCACACTGAATTATAGGTTTATAATTCACTGAGAAATCTCAATAAATCACTACTGAAAATGTAATAAAGGGTTTTCACCAAACTTTGAATCGTAACAACAAAAACATTTTAGGCCCAGTTCTTACAAAAACAAAATGTGTTAAAACTTTGCTTTCCTTTGCATGTACCATGTTCGAGGTATAAAATTTCAGCAGAAAGAAAATTGCAAACCAAATTTTGCTGCGCATGTTCATTGCAGGCAGCGTATAGGAGATCGCCATCTTGTAGTAAATTTGCATAAATACGAAAAAGAAGCCACAAATTTATTGCCTTCAAATGATACAGACCACTGAAAAATAGCTCCATCATTCATGGATGTTCTTTTCTTGCACGCCAGTTAATGAAATCCATAGCTTTAGCTAAGGATAGAAATTCTGTTCTAACCCTGGTGTTCTTACCCCAAATCGAATATTCTCGCGTGTTTGATAAATGCACTGTTTGAATACGACATCAAATGCGCCGTCGTTAAAGTTGACGTAACAGCACGTTACGGGACGTCACTAAACATCACTGTAGTATCTTCACAATATGACGGACGTCGGCAACCGAAGTGACTAGTATTGAAAATCCACGCTCAGAAATGGAAGGTATGAAAGAAAAAAGAATCCTACATTGGTGTGAAGGGTGGATAGAAAAATTCGTCCCTCGGGATCACTGTCCGGGATCACTCGGCAAGCATCGTGATGCCGGACAGTGACCCTCGGGGGCGGATTTTTCCATCCACCCATCACACCCTTATTAGATTCGTATATTGTATCACAATTACAGGTCTGTGAATTGTGTTAGTGAATTCGGGTTTAACGTCGCTTTCAACAATTTTTCAGTCATATCACGACGGTGTCTGGTTGCGACAGGGAGCCCAATGCTCACTTTTATAGTGCTGCCTCACTCAAGTATCATGTCCCAGACACATTACATGATACCACACCCAGTCACATTATCCTAACACTGGGACGACCAGTCCTAGCTCTACCCCGTAAATCTGAGTGCCAAGCGTGGAGCAGCTAGTTCCGTTTTTAACGACTTTGGTATGTCGCGGCCCGGGATCGAACCCGTGACCTCCCGTTCCCCGGAGCAGACACTCTACCATCTGAGCTATCGGGGCCGGTAACAAGTCTGTGAAGGGAACACTCTTCCAAAAGCTGCTTCATATAGTGAAACATCGGGTTTACAATGGAATGCTATACATATTCAGCTCAAAAACATAGTTCTTGGGATAGTCTTCAAAACAGCGTTATTGAGGCGGGTCTATTATTTAAGCCAGCTCATGGGAAAAGTGTAATTATCACACAAAGTGATCAGTTAATGCTCAAGCGAGGCTACGAATAATGCAGACTTGCTGCTCACGAATACGTGGGTGTTAGGTGGGTGTTTAAGTCTCATCAACAGCTAAGGTCATACGGAGACGCGACCTCGGTTTAAAGACTCATCCGAAAGTCTGGAGAAGCCCAGGATCGATCCTACGATCCCTGGTTTACAAGGCGAGTAGCATAACCACTACACCACTGAGGCTTCTGTAGATAAGTCTTTAGTCGCCATATAATTGTCTGCGCATACTTATTTGAATTGCATAAATCGGAACATGCTAGGGGTTATTTTCTCTGACTTTAATATAAAAAACGTAATTAGCGCTTATACCAAGAATAATTAAGACATTATTTGACACCAGTTACATTATGCAGTCTGTTTAAGTTTAAACAGTGCTAAGAGATCACTCTAACATATCAGTTAGTATGTGTATTGTATTTTAATATGTCTGCTTCTTCCCAGCAGGCACATGACGTAATTATGACGTCACACCAACGTCGGTTTAACGTCATGAAGTTTATGCAACGTCTCCTCTACGTCGGTGTAACGTCGTAACGTTGCACCGACGTTGTTTTGACGTTGCCATAGCGACATCTGCCTGCTAGGTTATGTTTGGTCCAACCAAACAAGTCCAAAATCTGCACAAGAAGCATATGGTTGCCTATTACCATGCGCTTAATGAAAGGGTTTCAAAGGTCTTGCTTTGCATTCATGTATGATTAGAATGAAATTTCTTGCACACCATATAATAACTAACGGATAGAAATCCCTATCCTACCCAGGTTATACTACACCGAGATGGGATATAAATCGAGAATTTTTCACGTGTTTGATGTGCATTCGCACAATAGAACGTCACGTACGCCATCGTTAAGTTAGTCGTCACTACACGAACAGTGCCGTCAAAAACGCCGCAGTATTGTCATCAAAATTCTCTTTCATTATTTACTACCCGTTTTGTCTTAGCTGCGACATTCTATCTTGGCACTACTGTCAAATGTTTCTTTTCCATGTAAAGATCAAATCAAGTTTCTTTTATTTGAAATAGTTTGACAACCAAAAGGTTCCCTCTGCTAATTCAAGACATACCCGCTTGTCAGTAATGACCACTGATTGATCAGCTGCACCAAACATATTTTGTCAAGATGATAATTGTTGAAACCAGAGCTTCAGCTGAAGTGCACGACTCGCCGGATGCTTTTAGCTTTATGAGTGTTACCATATATGGGTATGGCGGCCATTTTGGTCATGTGACCTGGACCTGAAACGGTTCCCCCAATAAATGCGCCTTATCGTAAGGAGCAAAACTAATCTTATACTTTAGTACTGTATTCTGAATCGTTTGAAGGATAAAATGCATTCTCACTTTTCCAATACAAAAGCATATGTGTCAAAGTTTGACCTAGGCACAAAGAAGGTCAAGGTCAACCCAGGGTCACCATTTTAGCAATTTATAATGGATCTACGTCCCAGATGCTATTTATCAAGTTTCGTTGAAATCTACCCAGTGGTTCTGGAGAAGACTATTTTTGAAGGGTTTTTACCATATATGGCTTGGTGGTCATTTTGGTCATGTGACCTGGACCCCATGAGCAAATTTTGGTTTCCCCCATCCCATAGAGGCTCCATATGAAATTTGACTTCAATCGGCCCAACGGTTTCCGAGGAGAAGCAGTTCGAAAATTTTCACATTTTTCGCCTCGGCGAGGCTATACTAAATGGAATGTAATATTTCGCAAGTTCATTGGTTAGATCTCATTTATATCTATCAGTATGCCAAAAATTGTTTAAATATTCCAAGCGGTTAAGTCACTATCACCAATTTTTACAAACGGGTTACGGACGGACAGACAGACTGACAGAATGACAGAATGACCGATTGACCGAATGACAGAATGACACGGTGATTTTAGGGCACTCTTAGAAATCAACCGACTTCAGTCGGTCGCTTTTTCTGCGGGTCGTGCAATTTACATCAGACAGTGTTCTGTTTGAGGTCATAGCTGCAAAGTTGGTTAGCACCTTGAATGCCAATAATGATTGGCTTGTCTTCACAGTGCTTAGTGACAAATGGAGAACATTCTTGCCATCAAAGAAACAGACGTAATCTGACAAATTGGAAATCAATATTTTTTTTAGTTGACACAAGCGGCTGTTGTAGCTGAGTATATTACCATTATCTTGTTTCTCTTTTATCCAATTTCAAGTTTCTTCTGGCCAAACAAAGTTCTATAAGCTGTGCAAGCTAACAGTCAATTCCAGAAAAAAAAGAAAAAGCAAGAGAGAAGAGAAAGTAAAGAAATGGTCTGGGACCAGACTACCCTCATACCCATGAATTATTCTTATAGTGCACATTACGAAAACACGCCTATACAAATACATTGTAAACTCCACCGCCTAAGATCGAAAATTTTAAGATGAAAAATTGTGATTTTTTTCTTATTTCGGCTAAAATTATAGATTCTTGGTACTCGTTAGAACCGCTTCGATGAGGCGGTTCAAACGAGTACCCACTATCTATATTTAGAGCAGAAATAAAAAAATAAGGTATACCCCTGTAAACCCCAGTTTTACTACATAAAAGTAGGGTTCAAGGTTGTCAAAATTATATAGGCGTGTTTTCGTGATGAATCGCATCTAGCACTTATTACGAGCGAATACGGACTACAATGTAAGCAGAATAAAATCAGAAAAGAGTCTTGCATTTCACACTGTTATGCAAGAAATAAAGACTTACGACAATTGTCTGTGTTGTCAATTGGCCAAATATATTCAAATAACGTCTCGTTATCTCCGGTGATAATTGTGACTGTAAGGTTGAACTCAATATTAAAATCAGGTGAACCATTTTCAGCATAAACCATCTTACATGAAGTTAGGGTCACCTGGCTGCACGTTCCAGAGGTCCAGCTTATACTTCTGCCGAAGAGTTGTCTATACCTGAAGACGAAATGGCATCAAGAAAACACGTTTATTTAATTTGATCCCCTTGAACCCCACTTTTCTATTGTAAAACTGGGGTTTACGGTGTCTTATTTCTGCTCTATATAGGTTGTGGGTACTTTTTAGAACCTGGCCGGCCTCGGTAGGTCAATCGGATGCGCGTCTGACTGGTGATCAGGAGGACGCGGGTTCGATACCTGCCGGGTCGGCAACATTCTTTCGTGGAGATTGATCATGAAATCTTTTCTACGGTCATTCTCTTCCTTCCGCTGATTCAAGAAGGACAGTTGTCAGTTTCTGGCGAAAGAATGTGCACTGTACTGGTTAACCGCTTGTGTATAAGCCTGTCCAGGCAAAGTGTGGAGAGGTAAACTGACCGGCTCAAAAATTACGTAAAATAGTGTTGACTGGGCCGTGAAACTCAAATACAAACAAACAAACTCGTTAGACCGCCTCAATGAGGCGGTTCTAACGAGAACCCACAACCTATATTTTGAGCAGAAATAAGAAAAATATCACACTTTTTCATCTTAAAACGGTTATTTTATCGGCGGTAAAGTTTACAATGTATTTGTACAGGCGTGTTTTCGTATACCATGCTGGAACAGAACGGTTTTTTGAAAGTACAGTAAAACGTCTCTGGCTTGATTTTGTTTGTTTGTATGTGAGTTTAACAGCCAGTCAGTTTACCTATCCACACTTTTCCTGGAAGCGGATAAGCATTACAGTGCACTTTCTTTCACCAGAAACTGACAACTGCCCTTCTTGAATCAGCGGAATGGAGAGAATAAGGTGCGTATCGGACTGTCTATGCATATAAACCCTACTGGTTTCATTGGGTGGAAGGGCTTGAGAAGTCATTTCATCACAATGTCTGGTAAAAGTCCCACAAAATTGGAAGCAAGTCTCCAAAATGACCTTAGTAGTGTTGACGGGGACGTTAAACCCCAGTTCAAACAAACAAACAAATGAGAAGGAACAAGTCTTCCATAAAATACTTGTATGATATGTGTACTCAATAGAATGAGGCTAGTCTGAAGAATACACAACAAACATTTTCATAACGAAATATATTTCCAAATTAATTTCTAATTACAGTGAAATTTCGATAACTGAAACACGGATGGCTCGTTTACGAGGGTTTATTCGAAATCGTTCTGGAGCCCCCAAAGAATTCATCTCATAGTTCCAGATATAAATTTGTTAAGGATAATTTATGAAAAATAGAAGTGAAGGCAATGATCAGGAATCGATAACCCACACCTCCCATCAGAGACAAAAAAGGGAAAGCAACTCAAACATTAATGTGTATCGTGTACACATTTTTTTTTTTTTTTTTTTTTTTGGATAGACAATTGACAATTTTGTCCGAAAGGAAATGTCCTTTTGGCTTTCCACTATTGACGTTTCCATTACAGTCTAGTTATCCTCAAATCAAACAAAAAAAAGTTACTTAAAGATAAACCATAACATACATAAACTGCGACAGTCAGCGAAAAAAATTCACTGGGCTTGGGGTGGGGGGGGGGGGTTAAATCGATTTTTCGCGGCCGCAATCCTCGCCCTTACTTCCGTCGCGATTTATGAAGATTTTTCTGATTTTATCTTGAAAGTGAATGTTATGTGTAGTTATTATAATCACATCAATTAGGCGATTCTAATGCGTGCGCACAAATTACCTTTACAATACGAAAACACGCCTATACAAATACACTGTAAACACTATATCGAAACATTTATGATGAAAAATAGTGGTTTTTTTCTTATTTCTGCTCAAAAAAAAGATTGTGGTTACTCGTTAGAACCGCCTCGATGAGGCCGTTCTAACGAGTATCCACAATCTATATTTTATAGAACCGCCCCGATGAAGCGGTTCTTCGAGGCGGTTCAAACGAGTATCCACCATCTATATTTTAGAGCAGAAAAAAATAAGGTTTACCCCTGTAAACCCCAGTTTTACTATAAAAAAGTGGGTTTCAAGGGGGTCAAAATAATATAGGCGTGTTTTTGCGATGCATGACCTGACGTTATGACTAACCCCAGTAGTTTGAACTGCCCCTTACTCGAATAAACTTCCACACCCAATCCCCCATCCCCAACCAAAAAATGTTTTCCAGTTACTGAAGTCGGACTGTGCTTCTTATGAGGAACGGGGGTTCAAGAATCAGCCATGATTAAATGGTAAACGGGCCTTAAGTGGTTTCATCGTGATTTACCACGTAAATGGTTAAACGGAACACCCTCAAATATAAGACACCAAGAAAAACTGCATCTGAAAATGTCGTCTGTTAATGCTTTCTGGTAAATCTTCTTAAAATCTTTTCAACCACATCTTTAAATACAGGCAAACAGTGAAGACCCTGATCAGACTTCTCCTAGAGCTGCAGTCTGATACGGGTCAACACTGTTTGATTCCAAACCACGGTTTTAACTTGAAACCCCGGTTCGAAGTTTTTAAACTTGGTTTAAAAAACTTCAAATCACGGTTTCAAAGCAAAACTGAACAATAATTTCCCTAAAATATTGTTTCAACTTTCAAACGGGGGTCTCAATTTATCTGGGAATCCGTTATATACTTCAAACTCTACTTACCTGGCGAAATGCAAAATAAATTTGAAATGCAATTGCCCAATAATCATATCAAAATCGATTTTCTTTTTTAAATTATAGCCATAGCTAACTATGTTTCACGCCAACCAACAACTCGGGTGCTTTATCGGTGAATCAAAAATAATAATGATTTATTGATCGTTTTGGTTTTTTGGTTTTGACCCTTGTGGGTCATTTTGTGTCGTCTCCATGAGAAAGGGAGAAACGAAATAGAAGAGATAGTAGAGGAGATAAGAGTGGGGGACAAAGGAGAAAGAGGAACATGAATGGCAGTGTAGAAACAGAAGAAATAACAACATCCCCACCCCACCCTTTACCCGTACCTGCTGCAAGCTGTCTTGTCCAACTGTAAGCCAATATCAAATGGAAGCCCCAGTGACGCTTTTAATTTGATTGTGTGATAAAACCATGTGTACCCAAAACATAACTTTTGGGTGCTCGTTTGAACAGCCCATTATGTTTGGGAACGGAATTATCTTAACATGTAGCTGTCATTCAAATTCAATAATTCAAACGTATGGAATAAATGTCGCATATCAAACTTCAGTCAGAATAAAAAAAAAACAGTGAAATTCCGCTCTTAAGACCACTTAAAATTAAGACTAATTCTGCTATAAAAAGCTTATTTTGAAGGCTTCACTTATTTTTTCTTCGTGATTTCTGCCCTCAGTGTCAGCTGGTCATGGACCACCTTTGGGACTGTCCAAAAGTGGTCTTAAAGACCACTTTTGGACAGTCCCAATGGTGGTCTTAATATAGGAATTTTACTGTATACTAGTATACATACATGGAGAAACACGAGAGCTAATACGATTTGGCACGAAATAGTGTTGGGTCAACATACAGTCGAAAACCAATGGCTCGAACACCTTTCGGATCATACAAATTTGTTCGGGACAGGGGTAGTTCGAACCACTGCGTGTTAAACTTAGCACAAGGTCATGTTAGAGACAACTTTTTGATTTTCTTTCAAATAAAGGTATGTCGTATGCACACATTAGAATCTCCTCATTGAGTACACACACACAAAAAAAACATTTTCTAGATAAAATAAGAAAATCCCTTAAAAACAATTTCGAAACGGCCATAGAAGTTTCCTTGCACTGAGTACAAATTCTACATCTGGGCCCATTTTTAGCTTGGCTGTTTTCGAAGAAAACGACGAGGTATTGTCATAGCTCCGGCGTCGTCTGCGACGTCGTGGAAAAACTTGGACATTTTGTACTATTTTTGTCATTACTGAACATATTTACTTGAAACTCGGACTAGTTGTTCATTATGAAAAGGGGGTGCAGCCGAGCGTTGGCACCCGCATGCGGTGCTCTTGTTTAAAGTACTGTTAGCTTATCGAGCTCGCAAGTGGTCAAAAGTTTAATTGTTTTAGCAAGTACAATGTCAGATACAGTGGCATTTTTGCTGAAAAAAAATGTGAGTAGCTTTTGCAAATGCAAAAGCTACTCACATTTTTGTCAGCAAAAACATAAGTATTGTTTGTGATTCTAAATGATCAAACCTTTTATTGATAAGTTAACTAAAGACAAAGACATGGTTAGTTTTTAACAATTGACCCCAGGACATTACAACTGCTCCCGAGTCTTTACAGAGCGCACAGAGTTTCTGGTATGTTTAGTCGTGCGACGGTTCAGACCGTATAGTAAACCTTCAATGGCTCGAACACCGATGAATCTTTTACAATGGCTGAGTCGAACTCGTTCTTGTGTCTCTAGAGAATTATTACCAAAACTTAGAAGCTTCCATGGTGTGGTGGTTATGCTATTCCCTTATAAACCAGGAGTCGTGGGTTCGATCCCTAGCTTCTTCAGACTTTCGGATGAGTCTTTAAACCGAGGGCCCGTCTCCGTATGACCTTAGCTAGCAGTTTGGTGGGACGTAAATCTCAAACCCAAACAAAAAGCCATAGCTCCTGATAAGAAATGGTTGGACACAATGTAGAACGATACTTGTATGTTATCATGGAAAATATGCTGTGTGTACTCATCAGAATCGCCTCAATGATGCGATTCTAATGAGTGCAGACAGCATTAAGGCGATTCTAATGAGTGCACACAGCATATATTTACTTCTATAGAAAGTTAATGCCTCCTGACACGGTATTATGAATAACCCTCAATGGGTCGAACTATCCGTGTCGCGAAAAGAGCTATTTTAGTCCCAAAGTTGTTCGAGGTATTGCAGTTTAACTACATTATGTTAATCACCTACCATCCAGCGGACACATGTAAGTCGGAAGAATTGTATCTGGATACATTATTAGGTAGGGTCCAGGTGAGTAACAAATAGTCATCTTCTATCCAGTCCTTCATCTTCAGAAAACAGTCAATGTCTGACTTTGTGGACTCTAGAAAACATAAGCATGATAAAGTGTTTCTATTTCTTATGCATAAATAAATGCTTTTTCATCCAAAATTTCTAAAACTGAAAGGAGGCATGGACTTAGGTCAGCTCAAGCCGTGGCCAGTCGTCTGTCCGTCATTAACTTTTCACATTTTCAACATCTCCTCCAAAATAGTGTGTGTGTGAATTCGGGTTTAACGTCGCTTTCAACAATTTTTCAGTCATATCACGACGGTGTCTGGTTGCGACAGGGAGCTCAATGCTCACTTTTATAGTGCTGCCTCACTGAAGTATCATGTCCAAGACACATTGCATGATACCACACCCAGTCACATTATCCTGACACTGGGTCGACCAGTCCTAGCTCTACCGCGTAAATCTGAGTGCCAAGCGAGGAGCAGCTAGTATCATTTTTAACGACTTTGGTACGTCGCGAAATGGAATTTTGTTCTTTTGCTGAGCAAATTTGTCAAAGGCTCAGCAATTATAGAGAAATTATTACAGAACTTTCTGTAATAACCAGCCATACCAAGAAATCGCATCAGCTGTCTTTTGCAGGTGGGTACGGGAAAATTTGAGATAGCCTCAACTTTAGCATCAATGGGTTTCACATGACCTTGACCTACAACATGGCCTAGAAATGCTAAACTTGCATGGCAGAATTCACTTTTAGCAAGATTGATTGTCAATTTGGCATTACTCAAAGAATGCTCTAATAGTCCCAAGATGTTGATTCCACTGGTCATTGTATATGATAGCGTCATCGATATAAGCGCCCTGCAATTACCATGTTTATTAAGCGCTGAAATGTTGCCGGAGAGTTTTTCGTTCCGAATGACATGACTTTATAGTTAAATAATCCGTCTGGTGTTGTGAATGTCAAAACCTCTTTTGATCTTTCTGTACGTGGAATTTGCCAAAATCCTTTCAGAAGGTCGAATTTCGTTATGTATTTGGCATTCCCGATGTTATCAATGCAGTCATCCATTCTTGGAATAGGAAAGCTATCTGTTTTACTTAAGGAATTAACTTTCCTAAAACCTGTACACATACGATATGTCCCATCAGGTTTTGGTACAAGAATACAAGGAGAACTCCATTCACTTTGGCTTGGTTCAATAAAGTCTTTGTCTAATAGATACTGAACTTCTTCTTTAAGATATTTTTGTTTCATAGGATTCATCCTGTATGGGTGTTGCTTTACCATTTATGTCCACATCATGAAATATTTTGTCTGTCCGTGTTGGAATGTCAGGAAATAAGTGTTCATATTCGAAAATCAGCTGTTTCAGTTCATTCCGCTGATTTGGCTCTAGATGTGACAGTTTCAGGTCGAGATTCCTCAGAATGTCAGAATTCTGAAGTTTTGATGATGTTGGATCAGATTTCACTGAATTGATATCCTCACAGTCATTGTCACATGAATTAAGTGGAACAGAGCTAACTAGATTGACTGATGTTAATGATGTATTGTCCCTATCTATGAATTCCTTAAGCATGTTAATATGACATAGCTACTTTATCTTGCGCCTCAGGAGTGTTGCGGACTGAACAAATTATTTGTCTAAATCGCGACGGAAGTAAGGGCGAGGATTGTGGCCACGTAAAATCGATTTAAGCCCCCCCCCCCCCCCCCCCCCCAGTGGAAATCTTCAACTGACCGTTCCAAGGCGGCTCTTCTGTGGCGATTTATTTATGTTGTTGTTTGTTACTTACTGTGCGTATCACTTGTGTCTTTTAATTTTGGATGACCATATGGCCATTTTGTGGGAAAGTAACTGTCCTTATGGCCTTCCTTTGTTTAGGTTTCCATTATGGTCTGGTCAATTAATGTTTGTGTTTCTTTCCCTTTGGTGTCTTTGATGGGTGGAGTAAGTTAATTGTATCGATTCCTGATCTTTGTTTTACTTCTACTTTATTTACAAGTTAACTTTAACCTGTAGAAGTAAGAAAATTAAATGTACTTAGCTCTGTTATGAAATATCCTAAATGAATCTATTTTCCTTGACCCACAGAATTCACAGTCCAAAATGAAAAGTAATATCCTCTAACAATCCAACACAGAATTCAGAAATAACTTTTCTTAAAAGCCCAAACTTCAAACTCCAAAGTCTGACTCAATGAGAAAAATCAAGCTCTTTTATAGACCCTAAGATTTCTCTAAAACATTCCGGAGGGCTGTGGAATAAGATTAAGTAAATTATTAAAAATAATGCATCCCAGAACCTTCTGGAAAATTCTAAAGTACTTTTTCTTGTAAACATGTTGTTTACAAAAATTAAATTAATCTGTGACTCAGTTTTCGAGAATCTTCTATAAGAAGATTAACAAGATATTAATAGCACTATTAGGTCACCCAGTGGGGTGAAAGTGGGAATCAGAAAAATAAATTCTTATGCATAACATGGTTCAAAAGGGTTTGTTTGTTTGTTTGTTTGTTTGATTTGAGGTTTAACGTCCCCGACAACACTATTTAGGTCATTTTGGAAACGCTGCTTCCAATTTTGTGGGACTTTTACCCGACATTGAGATGAAATGACATTTCCAATGAAACCAATAGGACGGGCCCGACTCGCACCACTTTGCCTGGGCAGGCTTAGACCCTCTAAGCAGTTTACCAGTACACGTGTGCGGTCAGTTTCTGCTCTGCGTGGAGCATCATGCAGTCCAATCTCTTTCTCCAAGCCCCGATGAGCAGGGGCCAGGTCTAAAAGGTATTCGAGTTATTGAAATACTGCACATGTGTAATTTTCAGTTGTTACCTTCGGCTTCTGTAATGCAGATAACGATCATAAGGAATAGAATTTTAGTCATTCTTGTCCGAAGACCTCTCCAGTGAAATCAACATCACCAATGACCTCACTAGATAATCAAAACGCCAAAGGCACTGAAATGACACAATTAATCTAGAATTATATGAAGATCTTTACTAATATTAGACTTTTAGAGAAAAAAAAAATTTTTTCATAGGGTAGACTCCATCTATCTTGCATGTAATGTAAAAATGCTTTTTTCACTTCTGAAGAGCATAATAATTATACTTTATGGTCATGTCAGAAAGTGTGTGAAGCTCTCACCTTTCTACTTGACAATGTTTACATAAGATTTGGTACTGAGTTATTTAGACAAGTTGTGGGTATTCCGACGGGTACTAATTGCGCACCACTTATAGCTGATCTGTTTGTATTTTGTTATGAGAGAGACTTCATGATGTCCCTTTCTGCTGAAAACCAGTCTGAAATCATTGAAGCTATTAGCTCCACTTCTAGATATTTGGATGATTTATTAAATATTGATAATACCTATTTCGATGGTTTGATCAGTCAAATTTACCCCCCAGAACTTCAGTTAAATAGAGCAAATTCTTCTGATACCGAGGCCCCGTTTTTTGATTTACATCAATCTATTGTATATGGGTTTGTTTCTTGCAAAATTTATGATAAACGCGATGATTTTGATTTTGAGATTGTACGACATACCGCATGCATGGTAGTTAACCCAATCACCGTTGACAACTTTGCTTCCCTCTTTAATTGCACAACGGTTGGTCAGGCATCAGATTCTATGACGGTTCCAGCGTAAAGGCTTACTGAGAATTAGAGCGATTTAATTCAATGTAACGTTGTTTGGTGCCTGATACTCTGTCTCTGGTTGAACCCATCGGTGTCTAACTGTTGGTTTTCTTTTGCTCCGGCATTTCAGTGGTTTCTTGCTGTCGAGTCCTCACCATTGCTTCATCTCTGTGGTTGTTTAATTTTTTGTATAGTGTTCACGGAGATGTTGCACTGATGAGTTAGGAGGCCTTCATGCGGACTTAATAAATTATTTTTCCAAATCGCGACGGAAGTAAGGGCAAGGATTGTGGCCACGTAAAATCGATTAAAGCCCCCCAGTGGAATTCGTTTCCGCTGACCGTTCCAAGGCGGTTCTTCTGTCGCGGTTTATTTTTGTTATGGTTTGTCTTTGGGTGTTTGTGTCGCTTATATTATTTTATTTTGGATAGCCTATTGGCCATTTTGTGGGAAAGTAACTGTCCTTTTGGCTTTCCGCTATTGATATTTCCATTAGGGTCTGCTGTTTCATGCTTGTGGTTTTTTCCCTTTCATGTCTCTGATGGGAGCAGTGGATCAATTGTATCGATTCCTGATCATTGCCTCCACCTCTATTTTTAATATTTTATTTTGCAATGTTTATTATTGTTTCGAATTCAAATGGAACATGTATCTTAATTGTGGACGTAATTGCAGTTCCGTCCAAGTAAGTTAAAGTTAAACCAGATATTTAACAAAGGCCTCTTACACAAAGGTATATATCCAAAACGTCTCATCGTATGACGCCAAAAGAAATAACGGTTAACCGCACCCTATACACAGTCGCCTCTACTATCAATAGCTTACCAGAAACTGCGCGGTTCAACTTTTAACCTACCTTATGCCATCAACTAATATCGAAGAAAACTCTCTTTTTGAAGCGTGTTAAACACAAAAATATTCATAGCTATATTGGCTTAATCGACATTTAAATTTTCTAAGAATCTGCAATAAAGGGCAGTGATAACTGGTTATTAAACAGTTGTATTAGTGGTCAAATAAGGCTATTGTTAAAGTTTCTCGTGCCACGATTTAGTATATCGATATCTTAAAGTGTCTGTCACGACTGTGGCGGATGTCGGATATTTTTCCAGAGAAAATCAGACTTCAACTTTCAAGCGAATCATTACCTTGCAGATAATTGAAATGAAATATTAATCAACCTGAATTTCTCTGACAATTCAGTACAAATGGCTGTCGTCTGCTTCAAAATTCTTAAGGCGCTTTAAGAATTAATGATTTGTTTATAGCACATGTGTGCAGAATCAATAAGAAAACACGCCTATACAAATACATTGAAAATTAACAATTTTCAGATGAAAAATTATGATAGTTTTCTTATTTCTGCTCAAAATGTAGATTGTGGGCACACGTTAGAACCGCCTAATCTATATTTTAGAGCAGAAATAAGAAAAATAAGGTCTACCTCTCTAAACCCCAGTTTCACTTTATAAAAGTGGGGTTCAAGAGGGTCAGGATTATATAGGCGTGTTTTCGCCATGTGTTTCAGCTGCAACATCCTTTTCATTCAACTAAAAATTTGATTTCCAAATTGTCAGATCAAAAGGTTTTGATTTACACCTGTGTCTGAACTCCATTTGAGACAAGTCAGTCATGTTTGACAGTCACGTGCGCCAACTTTGCAACACTGACCTCAAAACAGTACAGTTCCTGATGTAAATTTCAGCACTTAATATCATGACACAATATTATTGGTGCTGTTGGTGGTACATTGACCAATCAGTGGCCATCACTGACAAGTGGGTGTGCTCTTGATCTAGAACAGTGAACCTGTTGATTGTCAAAATATTTCAGATATAGAGTATATTTATTTATTTTTTTTTTTTTTTTTTTTTTTTTTTTTTAATGTTAGATCGATTTTATTTCACTGAATGAACACCACTACCTTTGGTGCCATTATTCTAATTCTAGCTGTGTTTAATCTATGCTCTTTTTTTATTGTTCATTATTGCAAAATTTTTAACTAAATTTCTATGTTTGATATTTGATTATGGAAAATCAAGAGCTGGTAAAACGTGAGGTCGGTCGAAATTAGTATTTCGTTTCACTTCCTCTTTTTCATCTTGTTGCATATTGCATGTAAATATGTTTTTGAAAATGTTACTTATGTGTTTATTTATGTGTTTTGCTGGCTGTCCTTTTCTACAGGAAAAACAGTACCTTATCTTAAAGCATTGAAGGTTACGTCCAACCTCACACTGGTCAATACATACGCACAGGCTACGTAGCGGTCGCATAGGCTTCGTATTTTGGACGCATAGGCTTCGATGAAAAAAGGCGGATGACAGTTCGTCAATGCAGGTAAGAAACTGTTTTTACGTTAAACTAACTGTTGTATTGCTTTTCCCGATACTGACATCTGCCTTACGGACCACTTTATTAATGTGTGGCTTCGTCCGTTGCAAGAAAAAGTTTGAAAAACGGAATATAGAAAAATAGACCCCAAAAGAAATTTGGCAGTCAACACAGATTCACCTGTATTTTCACTTTGGTCCGGTCGCCCTATGTAACTACACGTTTTTGGCTGGTGTTCTGGCCGATAAATTGTGAATAACGATAATGAAATCGAAAAGCTAATATGCAACTTTCGTCATATCTTTTGCGAAAAATAAAAATCTTGATATTTCGATACAACACGCGTAGCTTCGTTACCTATTACAACGCAGAGGCTGCGAACTAAAATTGAAAGCCCTGTATTATGTAGAATAATAGCGAATGCTATTAAATTAATGTCGAGGAATCAGTCAACCAGCGTTAGTTGGTGATGCTAAAGACATTCTGTATCATTTATACCGAAAATATTTTCAGTCTCAGCTATGCAAATACATGTACAACATTTTGAGGCGAATGCACAAAATATGTCAGTTGACAATTAATAACACCATCGTTCATAAACTCGGCAAGTCCTCGTCAAATCTGTTAAGTATTAAGCCAAATAATATTTGAACTGTATGAATTTTTGTCGTGTTTTTTTACAAAGCACGTGGCTTCGCAGGTTACAGAGATGGGAAGACGCATTACGAAAACACGCCTATTAAAATACCACTACAAAGATAAAAAAATACTTTCAGATAAAACATTCTGATAGTTTTAATATTTCTGCTCAAGACATAGTGTATGGGAACTTGTTACAACCGCCCGGACCAGGCGGTTTTATCGCGTATCCACAATTTGTATTTCTGAGAAGAAATAAGGAAGACAATGTATATCTCTTTAAAGCTCAGTTTTACTATATAAAAGTTGGATTTAAGGGGGTCAGAATTATATAGGCATGTTTTCGTGATTCTCCGACTTCTATTTAAATGCTTCAATCGAATACATGCAGCTCCTACAAAACTTCAGCAAAGGTTCATTAATCGCGCCTGCACGGTCTGATCCCAGTCTTCGTTTCCGATAAAATAGAAGCATCTGCTCATTAAACAGTAAACATATAAGCTAATTCTAGCCTTTGTAGGATCAAAGAAGAAAAAAAATACAAGACTTTTCTTTATATCAGATCTATTTTCAATCTCTGTCCTTACATCATAACATTTTGCTAACCAGACTGTCTTCTGCAACATAGCCTATCAGAATCTGAATTTCATAGTGACTTAGAATATAAATTCAGAAAAATACTTGCTTTCAATGTTTTCAGTAACCCATTTCGTGAAATCATTCTTCGATATAATAAGATCGATAAAAAATGTTTTTGCTTTACGGCCCTTTCATAACTCTAAGACGACTCCGGCCTAAAGATTTACTTTTTTAAGAAAGTCTGTCGGCTGGATGCTTACTTATGGATTTAAACTGCATCCTTTAACCCTTAAACTACAGTTTAAAGCAAAAAGTGAAGACCCTGATAAGACGCTGCGTTTGGCCCTTCAATTCATGTAATGTGAGCAAACAGTAAAGACCCTGATTAGACGCCGCGTTCTGCGGCATTAGATCTGGACATACACTGTTTGAAAAACCCCAATCCATGATCTATGGATTTCCGTATTACGCAACACGCTGACCTCTCTTCGAAGAAAAATAAACGCTGCTGTTTTCTATATACAAGTTCCCTGGATTTCCGACCAATCAGTGATAATCACGTGGACTTAAGCACGGTACAGCTACTTGCACTTTTTTACTTTGTGACGATTGATAAATAATCGACCCAAAACTAGTATTTGTCTTTTCAAAAAGTGAACGGGTCATTCATATTTAGCAATTGCAAGTATGCTTTATATGCGGTAGGGTTCAGATGTCATTTCGTCTCAGTGTCGGGTAAAAGTCCCATAAATTCGGAAGCAATGTCTCAAAAATGACTTGAATGATGTTGTCGGGGACGTTAACATCAACATAAACAAAAAGGTTCCACTGAGTCATGCGCTGTGGCATGAGAGGATTCAACCGTTCGTTAGGGATACCAACCTAAGCCGAATTCATCTGGAGCCAATGGCTAGCTTTGGCTACTTTGGTTGTTTTTTTTTTTTGTTGTTTTTTTTTTGTTTTTTTTTTTTCATTTTTCTATATCAGTTAGGCAAATCCATAAATACCCAATCAAAAATGAAGACTGCTATCTCCATTTTAAGAGTGCTCATGAGTGCGCATGGGTGGAAAACCGGACGAATCAACCGTAAGAAAACCCCGATTTGTAAAATGGCCCCTGTTTATACTGTCTGCTGCATCTTCTTAAAGTTTTTTTTTTTTTAAATAATATTTTCGCTTATAGGCAAACAGTGTGGACCAAGATCAGACTGGATCAGACTTAGATTGGTTCAGGTAACATTTAAAGAAAGCAGCAGATGACTATACAGACGACAATTGTTGTGATTGACATGTAAGATAGCTATTTTCAGAGCTGCTGCTTCCCTCACTAAATTCCTGATCACAAGTTTCCCTGGACTCAAACTTATAAGGCTGAATATCTAAATGAAGTCCCCTCAAAGAGTGGCCAGTTCTTGCTTATTTTGCTCCATTTTAAGATTCTGTTTTAAACCTCAACATTGCTACATCTGCCTATTCAGTACACACCAAGCTTCTAGATTCCTCATGGATAACGTCAGAGCATATCTGTGGTTAATTGGAATTTTCAAGGTCAGTTCTTTAGCAGAGTAAATGGCTGGAGATTACACAGTGATAAAATCCTTATCAGACCACTTAGAAACCTGCAGTATTCAGTAGAAGAAAGGGTTTATTGATATTTACCTATTTATTGTAACAGATTATAGCTTTCCTCTCTCCTTTAACAGATTTGTCGAAGACAGACTTACCAAGTTTATGAACGGTAGTGTACATTGACAGATTTTCTGGATTTATTATATTTCCTTATTATTTCTCAGAAACACAGATTGTGGATACGCGTTAGAACCGCCTGGCCCGGGCGAGCAGAAATATCAAAACTATCGGGATGTTTTATCTGAATATTTTTATCTTTTTAATGGTATTTAAATAGGCGTGTTTTCGTAATGCGTCTGTCCATCTCTGTAACCTGCACGTCGTAAATTCCTAAGCCACGTGCGTTGTAATAAAATCACGACAGAAATTCATACAGTTCAAATATTATTTGGCTTTATACTTAACAGATTTGGCGAATACTTACCAAGTTTATGAACGGTAGTGTAAATAATTGTAACTTGACAGATTTTGGCATTCGAATCATAATGTTGTATTTGCATAGCTGAGTATGAAAATGTGTTTGGTATAAATGATACAGAATGTCTTTAGCATCATAAACTAACGCTGGTTGGCTCATTTCTCGATATTAATTTAATATCATTCGTTATTATACTGCATAATTCAGGGCTTTCAAATTTAGTTCGCAGCCTCTGCGTTGTAATAGGTAACGAAGCTACGTTCGTTGTATCGAAATATCATGATTTTTCTTTTTCGCAAAAGATATGACGAAAGTTGCATGTTAGCTTTTCGATTTCATTATCATTATTCACAATTTATCGGCCAGAACACCAGCCAAAAACGTGTAGTTACATAGGGCGACCGGGCCAAAGTGAAACTACAGGTGAATCTGTGTTGAATGCCAAATTTCTTTTGGGGTCTATTTTTCTATATTCCGTTTTGTCAAACTTTTTCTTGCAACAGACGAAGCCGCACGTTAATAAAGTGGTCCGTAAGGCAGATGTCAGTATTGGACAACGCTATAAAACATTTAGATTGACGATAAAACCGTTTCTTACCTGCATTGACGAACTGTCATCCGCCATTTTTCATCGAAGCCTATGCGTCCAAAATACGAAGCCTATGCGACCGCTACGCAGCCTGTGCGTATGTATTGACCAGTGTGAACCTGGACATGTGATTAGGCGGTTCAATTAAACAATGGCCGACTTCACCTCGAACCACAGTACGTCAAATGGCAACGACGGTATCAGCTGAGTGAGTGTTTGAGTTTTACCTCCCACCAACAGCTAAGGCCATACGGAGACGGGACCTCGGTTTAAAGACTCATCCGAAAGTCTGGAGAAGCCCGGGATCGATCCTGCGATCCCTGGTTTACAAGGCGAGTAGCATAACCACTACACCACTGAGGCTTCTGGTACCAGTTGAACATAGGCGGCTAGTACTATTGGCAGGTCATGTGATCAGTTTTTGCGCATGTCAATTAAAACAATGATACCGTGCCTTGAGGAATGGCAAGTCCGGTTTTCCAAGCATGCGCACTCATGACCACTCTTTAAAATGGAGGTAGCAGTCCTTGTTTTTGATTGGCTGTTTATGAATTTGCCTAACTTTGACCCTTGCCGTAGGCGTGATTTAGGTATACAGCCAAAGCTAGCCCTTAGCTCCAGGTAAAGTCGGCCAATATAAAGCACTAACAGCACAGCTGGATCGACTGTGTTTGAGTGCTGGCTGAAAAAAAACTGTCCTGAACCGGCACTTATACCCCAGTTTCCTGTACTGAAATCAAACAATATAGACCCTGATCAGACGCCGACTAACGCGGCGTCTGATCAGGGTCTATATTGTTTGCTAGTGCCCCACTTTGGGACTTTAGGTACATGTTGACATGTGCATTGATTACCCAGTTCAATAATGAATATAGTTACCGGTATTTGCGGGCCCTTACATTCCATTGCGTCTCGGCCCCGCCCATCGGACCTGCAGAAACAGATTAGGCTGCACCGACCGAACTTGAATACTGGTAAACAGCTTAGGTCTAAGCCTGCCCAGGAAAAGTGATGCGGGTCTGACCGCTCCTTAAACCCTACCGGTTTGTATGGGCGGTAGGGCTTGAGAAGTCATTTCATCTCAATGTCGGGTAAAAGTTCCACAAAATCGGAAGCAACGTCTCCAAAATGACCTTAATAGTGTTGACGGGGACGTAAAACCTCAACTCAAACAAACAAACAAATTCCATTGAACTCTTTAGTTTGGCGATTAAAAGTAACCTAGACATCATCAGTATAATCAGCACTGTATATATAACCTTGGATCTACTGACAAACGACTTTGGATGGATTGACAAACACTTGACCCAAAAATATTGACGCCGATACACACGTTGTTGTTGAAGCATGTCGAACATTTGAACCGCCACAATCTGTTCTAGAACTGTATGAGGATCTGTCTGCTATACCCCCGCGTTAGCCCATTTGACAGAAATTGGGTACTATATGTGATATTTTAGTACTTGAACTGGAAATTTCGAGGGTGAGCAGAAAAAAAAATGAACCCTGTAAATCCAAGTTTTTTATATATAAGAGTGGGGTTCAAGAGAGTCGGAATTCTAAATAAAAAATTAAATTAAATCTTATGAACTTCATATGCGTATGTAATGCGACGTCTGACTGGATAATAAAAAAATTTGCGACAGTATATTCTGCAATACTTTGTCGGAAACCCGGCGTCATCACGCGACGTCACTTTTCATTTGCTGGCATTTGTTTTATGCAGCTCACAGTGCTTGCCATTTTGAACCGAATCGTACAATTATTAACAAAACCACTGAATAAGTACATTAGAATGGAGATCACTTTGTTGAAAATTGTAATTTGGGGAGGTAAATCGTCGGTTTTACAGTCGCAAATTACGTTTTACGGCTCCGCTGACGCGTCGGGGTAGAACGAAATTTTCGCCCGTAAAACCTCTGATTTAACTCCCCATATGAATAAATAAATAAATATCTGACTACACAACAGCATACCTGTTAAAGAAATTCCCTTCCTCATTCTTGTATTGAATGGATTTATTTTTTTACTTGTTCTTTATACTTTTGTTTCTTTTGTCAAATTTGCACACAAAAAAGATTTTTATTCATCAATAAGTGTGAGTTATAAAACAGTTCATTAAAAAGGGTTTATTAAAGGAAATGACTGTTGATCCTATCCGTATTTTTCTTTTGTTAATTCGAGATTGGTTTCGTAAAGAATACACATTTAATTGGCCAGTATATGATTGAACAAGATTTTCTTACGGAAAACAGAACAATTTATCACAATCGTGCGATACAGTGCTTTGGCATCAGATCGCCAAAGCTTATATTTTTTAAATAAAAAAATGATGCTTTTCTTGTTTATAGTCCAAACATAGATTTTAGGTGTTCAATAGACATTACGATAACACATCCGTGTGATATAGTACATTTTTCAAACCTCAAAAAAGACAATTTTTCTGATGAATTTTTTTTATATATTTTTCTTATTTATACTCCAAACATAGGTTTTGGGTGCTCGTTAGAACCGCCTCATTGAGGCGGTTCTAACGAGTACCCACAACCTATATCTTGGAGAAGAAATAAGGAAAATAATGTTCACCCCTGTAAACCCCAGTTTTCTCTATATAAAGTGGGGTTTAGGGGGGTCTTTATTTCACGGACTTGTTCACGTGATGACTGCCTCCATGAAGCAGTTCTGGCGGTTCAAACAAGTACCAACAACATATGTTTTGAGACAAAAATAATAATAACAAATGTGAACCGCCGTAAACCCCAGTTTTTGTTTGATATGAAGTAGAGTTTACAGGGGTGTTCCATCACGAAAACATGCCTATATAATTTTGACCCTCTTGAACCCCACTTTTATAAGCTGATGCTACTATGCTCCTCTTTACATGCGGTGACTACTTTCCATTGTTTGTAATCTATAGAGTATAGACATTGAATGGTGTTTAATACTGCACCTCATTTACAAGTCCGTGTAATCATAACGAAAACACGCCTATACAATACAGTCAAACCTGTCTTAGTGGCCACCTCTATTAAGCAAGCAACCTGTCTTAAGCAAGCAGACATTCAGTTCCCGAAAAAGGAAAATGCATTAAAACTCACCTGTGTTAAGCAAGCACATGCCTTAAGCAAGCACTTTTGAATATGCCAGAGGTGCTTGCTTAATACAGGTTGGACTGTACATTGTAAATGAGCCGCCAAAAAGTGAAACTTTTAAGCTGAAAAATTGTGATATTTTTCTTATTTCTGCTCAAAATATAGATTGTGGGTATTTCTTAGAACCGCCTTATTTTTATAACACGTTCGAACTTCCGTCACGTCAGCCTAGACCTATTACGTTTTACATTGACGCAGTGGGTCAAGTGTGCCTGGGGTTGAACGCCCTTTCTCGGTTACAAAATTATGGACCGAGATTCGAAATTGCAACGAGTACCTCAGGTACAATCATTACGATAACACACCAGTGCAGCATAGTTCATTTCTTCACATCTCAAAAATGGATACATTTTTGATAAAAAAATGTGTGATATTTTTCTTATTTATACTCCAAACATAGGTTGTGGGTGCTCGTTAGAACCGCCTCATTGAGGCGGTTCTAACGAGCACCCACAACCTATGTCTTGGAGTAGAAATAAGAAAAATAATGTTTACCCCTTGTAAACCCCTGTTTTCTCTATATAAAGTGAGGTTTAGAGGGGTGTTCATTTCACGGACCTGTTCACGTGATGATAGGCGGTTCTACCAGCACCAAACACCTATGCTTGGGGTAAAAATTAAAACAATCGCAAATATTCTGCATCGAGAAATGTCAATTTTCTATACTTGGATGAAAGCCCTAAATTACAGGAATAATATAACAGAAATAAAGAGTCTACAAAAAAATAAAACATACTTAGCTCTACCTGTCAACAGTTTGCCTATCCTGGTGTGTATTTTTGTGACAAAGAGAATAAAAAAGGCATATGGGAATACAAATTCTATTTTGCGCAACATTGTCTGTTTTCCATAGTTTTCGGATGATTGCACTTTTTTTAATATTTACACGTAATTATGGTATTATCTTCCAAGGACACGTCAAGTTAAGTATACGGTGCAATATTAAACTCAATATTTGAGAGGCCAAGTTCTGCAACAGAAGGTCAGGTGGTTTTTCTCCGGGTACTCCGGTTTTCGCCAACCTCTGATTAACGATCGGCTCGATATGAGTGAAATAATCTTAAAAGAGCCGTAAAACCAAAACCAAAGATATATTTGATTAAGCTCATTCAGCGCCCCCTTACGAGCATTCCTGTATTCAGGATTTGAGACCCGGCCTACAAACATTACAATATCACCATATTTGCATTATTTGCTGGCCCCAGCTTGCACATTGTCGATATTGGAAAAACAGGTAACCAGACCCCCCTGACCTTTTAAGGTCAGGGGGGTCTGGTTACCTGTTTTTCCAACGCTGATAACAATCAGACAAGGAACCAGCAGATAATGCAAATAAGGTGAATACTTTATTGAGAAAAACGCCGGTCATATACATGACATCGAGCTGCATTTCAATAGAAATATCAAAACATGGCAATACATTTTTACAGAATATATATAAAGCATTTAAAAATCTGATATAACCAGAGGAAATATTGGCTTTACTAGAGAAACTTCAGTAGGCACAACGCCTAAATAGGTACCGAAAAACGCCTATACAAATACATTGTAAACTACCGCAAACACGCAGATTTCAAGATGAAAACATCACGGAAAAACGCCTATATAATTTTCACCCCCTTGAACCCCACTTTTATATAGTAAACTGGGGTTTACGGGGGTATACCTTATTTTTCTTATTTCTGCTCTGAAATATAGATTGTGGGTACTCGTTAGAACCGCATCGACGAGGAGGTTCTAACGAGTGCCCGCAATCTATATTTTGATCAGAAATAAGAAAAATATCACAATATTTTTTTCTAAAAAATTTCATTTTTTCGGCGATAAAGGTGGCAATGTATTTGTATAGGCGTGTTTGCGTAATGATTTGTGATTTGTTGTTTTTTTTTGTTTTGTTTTTTTTTTTTTTTTTTCATATTTCTTCGCAAAATATAGATTGTAGGTACTATAGGCGGTTCTAATGAGTACTAAGAATCTATATTTTAGAGCAGAAATAAGAAAAATAATAAGTTTTACCCCTATACTATAGTGGAGTTCGATTGGGTCTTACATATATAAGCGTGTTTTCGTGATAAGTCACATAGACTAGCAGACTTGATGTTTTGGATAAAGAAACAAGAAGTACGCACAATCTATATTGCACGACCCGCAGAAAAAGCGACCGACTGAAGTCGGTTGATTTCTAAGAGTGCCCTAAAATCACCGTGTCATTCTGTCATATGGTCAGTCTGTCCGTATGTAACGCGTTTGTGAAAATTGGTGATAGTGACTTAACCGCTTGGAATTTTTAAACAATTTTTGGCATACTGATTGATATTAATGAGATCTAACCAATGAACTTGCGAAATATTACATTCCATTTAGTATAGCCTCGCCGAGGCGAAAAATGTGAAAATTTTCGAACGGTTTCTCCTCGGAAACCGTTGTGCCGATTGAAGTCAAATTTCATATGGAGCCTCTATGGGATAGGGGAAACCAAAATTTGCTCATGGGGTCCAGGTCACATGACCAAAATGGCCGCCAAGCCATATATGGTCTGTCTGTCTGTCCGTCCGTAACCCGTTTGTGAAAATTGGTGATAGTGACTTAACCGCTTGGAATATTTAAACAATTTTTGGAATACTGATAGATATCGATGAGATCTAACCAATGAACTTGCGAAATATTACATTCCATTTAGTATAGCCTCGCCGAGGCGAAAAATGTGAAAATTTTCGAACTGCTTCTCCTCGGAAACCGTTGGGCCGATTGAAGTCAAATTTCATAAGGAGCCTCTATGGGATGGGGGAAACCAAAATTTGCTCATGGGGCCCAGGTCACATGACCAAAAAGGCCGCCAAGCCATATATGGTCTGTCTGTCTGTCCGTCCGTAACCCGTTTGTGAAAATTGGTGATAGTGACTTAACCGCTTGGAATATTTAAACAATTTTGGCATACTGATAGATATCAAAGAGATCTAACGAATGAACTTGCGAAATATTACATTCCATTTAGTATAGCCTCGCCGAGGCGAAAAATGTGAAAATTTTCGAACTGCTTCTCCTCGGAAATCGTTGGGCCGATTGAAGTCAAATTTCATATGGAGCCTCTATGGGATGGGGGAAACCAAAATTTGCTCATGGGGTCCAGGTCACATGACCAAAATGGCCGCCAAGCCATATATGGTAAAAACCATTCAAAATAGTCTTCTCCAGAACCACTGGGCAGATTTCCATGAAACTTGATAAATAGCATCTGGGACGTAGGCCCATCATAAATTGCTAAAATGGTGACCCTGGGTTGACTTTGACCTTCTTTGTGCCTAGGTCAAACTTTGACACATATGCTTTTGTATTGGAAAAGTGAGAATGCATTTTATCCTGCAAACGATTCAGAATACAGTACTAAAGTATAAGATTTATTTTTGCTTCTTACGATAAGGCGCATTTATTAGGGGAACCGTTTTAGGTCCAGGTCACATGACCAAAATGGCCGCCATACCCATATATGGTAACACTCATAAAGCTAAAAGCATCCGGCGGGTCGTGCGCTTCAGCTGAAGCACTGGTTTTAGAGCAGAAATAAGAAAATAAGGGTTCCCTCTTTAATTGCACGCCGGTGGGTCAGTCCTCAGATTCTATGACGGTTCCAACGTAAAGGCTTATGTTGGTTGCTACCTGATGTTCTGTTTCTAGTCGGGCCCATCGGAGTCCAACTGTTGGTTTTCTTTTGCTCCAGCATTTCTGTTGTTTCTTGCTGTCGAGTCCTCACCGTTGTTTCGTCTCTGTGGTTGTTTGATTTTTGTGTTCACGGAGATCTTGCACTGATGAGTTAGGAGGCCTTCATGCGGACTGAAAAAATTATTTGTCTTAATCGCGATGGAAGTAAGGGCGAGCATTGTGGCCACGTCAAATCGATTTAAGCCCCCCAGTGGAATTCGTTTCCGCTGACCGTTCCAATCCGGTTCTTCTGTCGCGGTTTATTTTTGTTTTGGTTTGTCTTTGGGTGTTTGTGTCGCTTATATTATTTTATTTTGGATAGCCTATTGGCCATTTTGTGGGAAAGTAACTGTCCTTTTGGGTTTCCGCTGTTGGTGTTTCCCTTGGGGTCTGTTGCTTCATGTTTGTGCTTCTTTTTTTTTTCCTTTGATGTCTCTGATGGGAGCTGTGGGTTAATTGTATCGATTCCTGAACATTGCTTCTACTTCTATGGTGCCCCTATACTATATAATAGTGGAGTTCGAGTGGTTTAGACTTATATAGGCGTGTTTTCGTGGTGTAAGCCACACAGGCTAATAGTCTTGAATTTTTGAATGAATAAACAAAAGGTGTTGGACTGTTCAAGCAATGAAGAATAAGATGCTGAACAGACTGTGTGTGCACGGGCAAATCTACACCTTGGTTGATCGCAAATGGCAAATGATGGTTTTCACATTAGAAAATTGAAGGCAGTGGTGGGTTAATTGTCCCTGTATCACTAAAACAAACCTATATAATTTTGACCTCCCTGAGCCCCACTTTTATATAGTAAAACTGGGGTTACAGCGATAAACCTAGGCCCCCGCCCATAGGGGCTTGAAGAAATGTATGGGCTGCATGATGCTTCCACGCAGAGCTGAATCCGGCCCGCACACTAGTACTGGTAAACCGCTTAGAGGATCTAAGCCTGTCCAGGAACCGCGATGCGAGGCGGACCGTCCATGCTAATAAACTTTATTGGTTTCACTTGGGCGACAGGGCTTGAGGTGTCATTTCATCTCAATGTCGGGTAAAAGTCCCACAAAATTAGAAGCAACGTCTCCAAAATGACCTTTACAGTGTTGACGGGGACGTTAAACCTCAAATCAATCAAACAAAAATACAGCAATAAACCTTATTTTTCTTATTTCTACTCTAAAGTATAGATTGTGGGTAGTCGTTAGAACCGCCTCGATGAGGCGGTTCTAACGTGTACCCATAATCTGTATTTTGAGCAGAAATAAGAACAATATCACATTTTTTCCACCGTAAAAATTTTAGTTTTTTCGGTGATAAAGTTTTCAATGCATTTGTATAGGCGTGTTTTCGTAATGAAGTTTAGGAAGGGAAAATGGTCCTGAAGGAGATTTCGAGTGTTTCATTTAACCCTGAAATATCCTTTTCTTAAACGAAAAGTGTAGATCCTGATTGGACGTGTTGTTCTGCAGCGTCTGATCCGGGGACACACGATCTCCCAATGTCCCAGTACACGAGCCCAGTCCCGATTTTTCACTTATGCTCCATCCCTTTATTACGCAAATCCGAAAATGGAAGACTGTGTTACAGAGGTTCGCAAAGTACTGTAATGAATTTGTTGGCAAAAATCACTTGATTTTCAGTCGATCCAACGTTATTAAGCACAGAAGCTGTTCAGTGCCAATGTCCACGTGACTATCAATGATTTGCAGGAAATCAAGCTAGTGGTTACTTTTAGAAAAAAAAATCGCTATTCTTATCGCTGTGAGATCAGCGCGAGGCTTATCTATAACATCGAGACTTGAATCATGTGTTTGGTTTGACACATAGTGTAGATCCTGATCAGAGTCTACACTGTTTGCATGAAATAATGAAATCTAAGGGTTGAACGAAATGATTTAAGTCTCAGTTCATTACGATAAGACGACTATACAAATACATTGTAAAAACCGCCGAAACAACGAGGGTTTTAAGATGATATTTTCTTATTTCTGCGCGAAATATAGATTGTGGATACACGTTAGAACCGCCTCTAACAATTATCCACAGTCGATATTTCAGAGCTCGGTTGATCAAGATGGCCACCAGAGCTAAAACTAGAAAAACCTTTAAACGGCTTCTCCTCCTTAACCAGTGCATGGATTTTGAAATGATTTCACAGGAATGTTTCTTAGGTGACCTCATACCAAAATTTCTCAAAGTGTTCTGCTCGGATGACCAAGATGGTCTCCAGAACTAAAAATAGAAAAAAAACTTTGAACGACTTCTTCTCCTTGACCAGTGGATGGATTTCAAAATTATTTCACAGGAATGTTTTTGGGGCGAGCCTCTATTAAAGTTGTTCGAACAATTCTGCTGAGCTGGAAAAGGTGGCCAGAGCTAATAACAGAAAATCTTTTAAATAACTTCTCCTGCTTAACCAGTGGATGGATTTCGAATTAATTTCGCAGGAACGTTCCTTGGGTGACCCTCTTCCAAAACTGCTCAAACCGTTATGCTTGGATTAACAAGCTGGCCACAAGAGCTAAAATTTAAAAAAAAAAACTCCTTGGGTCGACCAAAATTGCTCAAACCCGCTACTCCATCATATATTACATACAATTCCATTTGTACAATATGGATCAGGTGAGCGATCCAGGGCCATCATGGCCCTCTTGTACCATATGAGCCAGCGCACGACAAAACCTACAGTAAGACATATGCGCCCAGCGAAGACTCAGATCAGCCTGCGCATCCGCGCAGTCTGATCAGGGTCTTCGTTGTGCGCTCTAAGTATAGCTCAGGGTCCAGTGCTCATTCATGCAGCAAGAGAAATCTCTGATTAGACTATACGGATGCGCAGGCAGATATGATTCTTCGCTGGGCGTACATGTAAGTTGTAGGAAATGATTAGGCCCGGTCCATATAGAAGTGGGGTTCAAGGGGGTCAGAACTATATAGGCGTGCATTCGTGATGAGGACTATTTTCCCTGTCCACACACAAAGACAAACAACCCACCAGTGCTCTCAGTGCTTTGATTGTAGTGCTCATTGTTACATTAACCCATTTTGTACCAAATGGAATCTTTCTCCTTATATATAGCAGGAGTCGATTTCAAAATTTAGGGGTGTCAGGTTATGTTTTCTTCAAACTTAATTTGGAAAATGGCTGAACTTTTTGCAACTGCAGGCTCATGAACTGTGATATTGCAAACCATGTAGACACAGATCAGATGCCACAGAACGCGGCGTCTGAGTAGACCCAGATCAGGCGCCATTCAATGCGACGTCTCATCAGGGTCTACACGGCATATAGAGATGTCATCTTATCTCAATGTCGGGTACAAATCCCACAAAATTGGAAGCAACGTCTCCAAAATGTCCTTTACAGTGTTGAAGGGGACGTTAATAAAAATCAAAACTGAGTTCCTTTAAGAGCAATGAAAACATTCATAAGAAAGAAGATGGGTCATACTACGTAGTTTCGGCTAATAAAGCCTCATCAGTGACCCTGTATTGATCTGGCAAAGAAAGCCAGAGGAAACATACTGCAATTTTGCGAATTTCGAATAGGCAGTCGATTCAAAGACTGATATAAATCAACATGGGGTCCAAATAATTAAAAACTGTCTAGAATATGAGTCTAAACCAATAATTTATTTCTGATTTCTCAGAATATTCACGCTGATCTCAAAGGACTTAAAGTAAAATATAAACTGCACTATGGTTGATGTACGGGGAGATGTTTTACGGCCGCCACACGGCACAACACCAGCTGCAGTGAAGGCAAATAAAAATCAAAACTGAGTTCCTTTAAGAGCAATGAAAACATTCATAAGAAAGAAGAATCAAATCAAGCAAACAAACACTGTACTCATAAGAAAGAATAAACAAATCAAGCAAACAAACACTGTACTTAGATTCAATGAATACGCACCACTGGTACTTTACTTCAAATTTCAACTGATTCACAATATTTCCAGCATTTGATCACGTTTAATGCATTATCACTAAATTATCCACAGACTCACTACAGAGTTACAGCATTTCATTGGATGCAGCGATACGGAGACTCGAATAAATCCACACACCCGAAAAATCAGTCACATATCATAATACCGGGTATGTCCACCATTTACATCAAGTGTTGCTTGGCATCGACGCCTCATGCTTCGAATTAAACGCTGTATTCAGTTGAAAACGGTTGTAAACAGTTGATTTGTCATGACAATTAAACAAACTGCTGTTACATCATGAGAACAGGAATGGCTAATTTAAAGCTAACAGTGAATTAAATTGGTTTAAACAAAAATTTGGTTAGTTATTTGTTTTTATTCAAATTCTCAATGCTCGAAAATAATATAATACTCAAAGTTTGATAGGGATCACTTTTTTAATGCAAAATAATTTTTGGATGAATTAATCAACTGAATCCAAATTTGATACATAATGATAGAACACGTGTCCTTCACAAAACTTAGTGATTAATTTTGTCAGCTGGTACTGCATTCAAGCGTGACAACAGTAACCGTCTTGGCACCCCCAAAATTTGCCGTAACACGAAGGGATTTGGACAACTGATTTTTCACAAATTTCCAAATTTGTTTAGACAAACATGCCTAATAACGTGTATGGCGTCCACGGGCATCAATTACAGTACGACATCTCCTGAGCATGCTCGTAATCCGATTCTGTATCCGGTTTTGTTGAATCAGCTTTCATTCAGCAACCATACATCTATGAGCTCCTGTAAAGTCCTTGGATGCACAGGTCGGGCTGACACAGCACGCTGAAGCATGTCCTGCGCATGCTCAATCGGATTTAAGTGCGGTGACCGAGTAGGCCAGTCCATACGAACGATTGTCTCACGTTCCAGATAGGAATCAGTGACGTCGGCACGGTTGGGACGGGCATTATCGTCCATCAGAATAAAGTCCGGGCCGAAAGCATCTGCATATGGTCTCACAAACTCATCAAGAATATCATTACAGTACCTCACTGCCATTAACGTTCCGTTTTCAACGACATACAAGTCAGTGTTACCGTTCACGTTTATCCCAGCCCAAACCATGACTGACCCCTTTCCATAGCGATCATGCTCTGTCACATCCACGCCATCGAATCGCTCTTTAGACATTCGCCACACCAATTGACGTTTATAAGTGAAGTTTAAACAGAATCTGGACTCCTCAGTAAACAGTACTGGCGTCAAGCCATTAACCGTCCACCTGACGTTAGTTCTGGCAAAGTCCAACCGGTCTAGCACTTGCTGTCTCGTCAACGGAACACGTACAGCAGGCCTCATGGCATTAAGTCCGAACTCGTGGAGCCCGTTTCTGACAGTTTGTGCAGAAATTCGTACTCCAGTTCCGTTCCTAAGCTCGTTGTGCAAACGCGTAGCGTTCTGGAACCGTTGACGTCGAGACTGAATCAACAAGAAACGGCCTCGACGTTGAGTTGTAGCCCTTCCTCGACCCCGCCGTGTCTGTGTGAGGGGTTTCATGGGTAAGATACCGACTCCACATTCGGGAAACCACGCTCTGAGACACATTCAGAATCCCAGCAATACGACGTTGAGAGACGCCAGATTCCAACATTCCGACGCCACGATTCATTTCTTCGGGGCTGAGACGGTTTCTTAATTGTCTTCTAGGCATTTTAGTGTTTCACTAACTCAAATGAAGTCCATTTTACGCTTGGTAAGGGAACACTGACAAGTTTGATTGGTCTGTTGGAAAGCAGTGCTACGCAAGATTTTGGGGGTGCATGAATTCATTTGCGAAGTGTGAGAAGTGTGCACTTTTATGAGTACTGAACTGCACATGAGTTTCTGTTTCAGATATTTACCAATATACCGAGTACAAATTCTGTCGAGAAATTTTAAATTTTCAGTGCAAAATTTGGAATATAAAATGTGATCCCTATCAAACTTTGAGTAGTATATAAGTTATGGTATATATTCCTTCCGCTTGGTTCGTTACATCTACGAGTAATAAACGCTGGATCTGGTCTTGTGTGATGTTGTCCCATTCTTCCTGTAGCGCCATGGCAAGCTGCTGACGGTTGATTGACGGATGACGTCGGCTGTAGGCTACACACGTTTTCCGAGCTGCTCCCAAGTGTGCTCAATTGTGTTTAAACGCAGGCCGAGGAAGAACTTGCACACAATTTTGATTGAAAAGTCCAGAACGAGCACGTGCATTGCCCTGATGGAAAAGCGTAACGTCACCATTATTGCGTAAAAACGGTACAGTACCACCTCAGGCGCTAAGATTTCATCTATGCACCGACGTGCCGTCAAATTGTGGTTAACAACGGTAAGTTGGATTGTGTGGTGCCATGAGACCCTCCCCACACCATTACGCTACCACCACCACAACGTGACACCTATCTTGAAATCGCTCCCAACGTCGACGACATACTTTACGCCGCTTATCAAATATTTAAACGCAAAAACGGGACTCGTCCGTGAACAGTACACAACGTCAACGCTGTTGAGTCCATCGGATACGCTGTCGACAACAATTAAAGCGACTGATTCGACAAAACGTGCCCCCTACACGTCTTATGGCTAGAAATACCGCGTTCCTGGAGATGCCGCCGTACGGTTAAGGCACTTGCGCGTAGGATATGGATTCTCACTGTCTCCTGTGCACTTTCCACAGACCTCATTAATCGGTCGCGTAAATGACTCAAAACAATGTACCGGTCCTGCTGACGTGTAGTACCACGTTGGCGTCCAGGGCGTTGTTTATCGTCCACAGACCCCGTCAACCAATCGAGAAATCGTAGTGTGCGAATAACCCAAACTTCGACGTCCCATTGGCTTGTTCTTATAAAATGTTTTGTTGGCATTTAACGTAAAGGAATCCGGACCTTATACTGACGGTAAAGAAAGTGCCAAAAATATCGTGATAACGATTTTTTTTTTTTTTTTTTTTTTTTTTGAATTTTTGCATTTTGCACGTGCAGGAGCATATAATTTCAAATTATATGCTCCTGCACGTGCACATGCACGTTATGAAAATCATGCAGTATTCGTGTCAAACAAACTCTTGCTTCGGTGACAACTTTATCATTGAAGTCATTTTTACGAGTACTTTAAAGTAAAGAAATCAAAATTCTAAAAGTGGTGCGTTTTCATTGAAGCTAACTCAGTGGTTCTTCAAACCATAGCGAGCGCCTCATTGATGCGGTTCTAACGAGCACCCACAGCTACATGATAACAATATCAAACATTGTCAGTTTTGTCGACATGGATGAATGGCCTTCGTTGTATGGATGCCTTATGATCTACAACAACAAAAACACACAGAAGCTTAGCCCTACCTGTACACAGTTTTCCTATCCAGGCAGGAATAGTTTGTCGTGTTCTTGTGTGAAAAAGAGAGAATTACTAAAATCTAATTTTGTGTATTGCATGCGGTAGTTTTCAAATAGTTTTCAAATGATTGCACTTTTTCAATATTTAATTGCGGTTATTATATTGAACTGTTCTTCAAATTAAGTTCGGTGAGGGGGAAAAAACGCCTATTCAAATATACAGAAAATTTTACCACAAAAAAAACGCTAAAATTTTCAGATTAAAAAATATATATTATTTTTCATATTTCTGTTCAAACATATAGCGTAGGAAATCGATAGAACCGCCTCGGCGAGGCGGTTCTAAAGAGTTCCCACGATCTATGTATTGAGCTAAAACAAAGAAAAAATAATATATACCCCTGTAAACTCCAATTGCCCTGTATAGAAGTGAGGTTTAAGGGGTAGAATGTTATATAGGCATGTTTTCCCGATGTAAGCCACAAGATTAGCTGTCTTGCATTTTTAGATATATAGAAGCAAGAGAAAAAAAAGAGTACCACGCTTAACCCATTAAGTACCAGAAGCACAAAACGGGTACCCTGGCAAACAGTGCAGGCCCAGATCAGCGGCGTCTGATCAGGGCCGCCACTGTTAGCTAAAAATACACTCATTTTCCAAATACATTTTGATGAAAACACAACCTGACACTCCTAAATTTTCAAATGAACTCCTGCTATATGCAGGGAGGAAGATTCCATTTGGTACAAAAAGGGTTAAAGGAACGACTTTGACCAAATTCGTTTTTTAAGTTGTTTTTTATAGTTTTAGGTACCTACAACGTTGTTTGTTTGTTTGATTAATGTTTAACGTCCCCGTCAACACTATTTAGGTCATTTTGGAGACATTGGTTTCAATTCTGTGGGACTATTACCCCACATTGAGATGAAATGAAATCGCAAGGCCTGCCGCTCAATGAAACCAAAATAATTTATATGCATGGGCGGTTCAACACGTACCGTTCGCCTGAGCAGGCTCATGTGTTCGGTCGGTTTCAGCTATGTGTGGAAGCACCGTGCAGCCCAATCTGTTACCCAGCTAACTATACTGTTTCGTCCTGTTTTGCCCTTCTGCTAGCTTAATGTCTGTCATCCTGCTGTCCTGTCATCCTGCTAACTAAAAATGTTACATCCTGCTGTCCTGCCATCCTGCTAACTAAAATGTGACATCCTGCTGTCCTGCCATCCTGCTAACTAAAAAATGTGACATCCTGCTGTCTTGTCATCCTGCGAATGCACAGGATTTGTTTGATGCGAGGTTTAACGTCCTCGACAGTATTGTATATGTCATTTTAAGAAAATTGCTTCCCTTTTTAAGGTACTTTTTCCCGACATTGAGATGAAATGACTGTTACAACGCATAATGAAGTGTGTGTGTGTGTGTGTGTGTGTGTGTGTGTGTGTGTGTGTGTGTGTGTGTGTGTGTGTGTGTGTGTGTGTGTGTGTGTGTGTGTGTGTGTGTGTGTGTGTGTGTGTGAATTCGGGTTTAACGTCGCTTTCAACATTTTTTCAGTCATATCACGACGGTGTCTGGTTGCGACAGGGAGCTCAATGCTCACGTTTATAGTGCTGCCTCACTGAAGTATCATGTCCCAGACACATTACATGATACCACACCCAGTCACATTATCCTGACACTGGATCGACCAGTCCTAGCTCTACCCCGTAAATCTGAGTGCCAAACGAGGAGCAGCTAGTACCATTTTTAACGACTTTGGTATGTCGCGGCCCGGGATCGAACCCGAGACCTCCCGTTCCCAGGAGCGGACACTCTACCAATTGAGCTATCGGGGCCGGTGTGTGTGTGTGTGTGTGTGTGTGTGTGTGTGTGTGTGTGTGTGTGTGTGTGTGTGTGTGTGTGTGTGTGTGTGTGTGTGTGTGTGTGTGTGAATTCGGGTTTAACGTCGCTTTCAACATTTTTTCAGTCATATCACGACGGTGTCTGGTTGCGACAGGGAGCTCAATGCTCACGTTTATAGTGCTGCCTCACTGAAGTATCATGTCCCAGACACATTACATGATACCACACCCAGTCACATTATCCTGACACTGGATCGACCAGTCCTAGCTCTACCCCGTAAATCTGAGTGCCAAACGAGGAGCAGCTAGTACCATTTTTAACGACTTTGGTATGTCGCGGCCCGGGATCGAACCCGAGACCTCCCGTTCCCCGGAGCGGACACTCTACCAACTGAGCTATCGGGGCCGGTGTGTGTGTGTGTGTGTGAATTCGGGTTTAACGTCGCTTTCAACAATTTTTCAGTCATATCACGACGGTGTCTGGTTGCGACAGGGAGCTCAATGCTCACGTTTATAGTGCTGCCTCACTGAAGTATCATGTCCCAGACACATTACATGATACCACACCCAGTCACATTATCCTGACACTGGATCGACCAGTCCTAGCTCTACCCCGTAAATCTGAGTGCCAAACGAGGAGCAACTAGTACCATTTTTAACGACTTTGGTATGTCGCGGCCCGGGATCGAACCCGAGACCTCCCGTTCGCATAATGAAGTAATGTAGTAATTTCTTCATTTGATTTTTTTATTTCATTATGCGTTGGCGTAGTCGACGCGAAATGAAGTAAAAAAATTATTTCATTTCGCGTTGATATGCACCATATCGACGCAAAATGAAGTAATGATGGAAGAACATAGCTGTCTACGAAAGGAGACCAAAGACTTAGGAAGCAATACAGGTAAATTCCAATATAAATATAAAGACCACATTTGAGACAGTTCAAAAGTGGTCTTTAAGACCACATTTGAACAGTCCCAAAGATGGTCTTCCACAAGAGCACACTGAATGTCGCAATCACAAAGAAAATGTAACTTTAACCTTCAAAATATGCTTTAAAAACAAAATTTGTCTTAATTTTAGGTGGTGTTAATAGCGGAATTTCACTGTATTTGATTATGTTAGTAGAGTTAAAACTGAACGCCTTACGGTATTTTGGTCTCATGTCTGATATGTTTCGCTCATTCGTGTTTTAAGGCTCAACACATGATCATGTAGTGCACACAATAGTTGGGGTGGGGGACTATATTGGCTTGGACTAGTCCATAGTCCAGTTGTTTGTCCATCTATGCATCTTAAAAGGAGTGCGAGTGTGTTTCAGTTTCCGTCCCACCAACAGCTAAGGTCATACAAAGTAGCGAACTTGGTTTCAAGACTCATTCATACGGAAACGGGATCTCGGTTTCAAGACTGGGATGGATCCTTCCTTCCCCGGTTTATCAGGCGAGTAGGTATACATGTAGCATAACTACTACACCACATAGACTTCTGGGTCTTATATGGAACTAGATACAAACTGTCGACGAATAATGAAGTAAAGTTAAGTATGCCACCTATCACCGCAAAATGAAATAATTCTTTCATTTTGCGCAAACCTCTTAGTATCGACGCATAATGAAGTAAAAATTACATTTTATTTCATTTCGCATTGACTATGCCAACGCATAATGAAGTAAAATTTTCAAAATGAAGAAATTACTACAATACTTCATTATGCGTTGTAACAAATGACATCTCAAGCCCTGTCGCCCAATGAAACCAATAGGGGTTATAAGCATGGACGGACAGACTCGCACTGCTTTGCCTTGACAGGCTTAGATCCTGTAAGCGGTTTACCAGTACTCGTGTGCGGTCGGTTTCATCTCTGCGTGAAAGCATCATGCAGCCAATCTATTTCTTGAAGCCCAGATGGGTAATATTCAGTAAGATTCCGCTATTAAGACCACCTAAAATGAATACTTATTCTGCATTAAAAAACTTATTTAGAAGGGTGCAGTTATTCTTTGTTTTCGTGTTTTCTGTACACAATGTCCTCTGGTCAGGGATCACATTTGGGACTGTTCAAGAGTGGAACTTAAGACCACATTTGAACAGTCCCAAAGGTGGTCTTAATACAGGAATTTTACTGTATTATATTTCATCCTGCTGTCCTTCCATCCTGCTACTTTGAGCTGATATTGTTTCCCTAGGGATGAAGTATTTTCATATAAGAGTAGCCCATGTTGAAAAGAACATATGTTTCAATCACAAAACACGCGTATGTGATTCTGACCTACTTAACCCTCACTTTTATATTGTAACTCCGGGGTTTACAGGAGTAGTTGTCGGCTCAAAAACATCGTTAGAATCGCCTCCTGGTCATACATTCTGCGGTCATTGTCTCCTGTTGATTCAAAAGACAGTTTGTGTCACAAAAATGTGCATTTAACTGTTCAGAATGACTAACCACGCCCAGGAAAAATTGTGGTTACGTTTACTGTCAGTTAACGTATCGTTAAACAATTCAAATTTTAATATGGCAAATATACAGATATTTTGCTGAAAAAAAATCTAAGCAGCTTTTGCAAATGCAAAAGCTGCTCACATATTCAGAAAAAAAAAAACTCTAAAATTTTACTTACCAGAACAGTTTACAATTTGACCACTAAGGAGCTCGGTAAGCTACTCGTAACAATGCTTAAAACAACCGGCCCTGGGACATGACCTGATCGTGTTGAACGGGCCGGCCGTGTTGTTGACATGTGGTGACCAGCCATCTGACCAGGCCCAAAGTTATTGAACTTTTTTTTGAGCATTTTTTTTTTCACTCATACATTTTGAAATTCCAACAATTATTGTACTTTCATTAGAAGGAAAAAAAATTCTCTGCTGATCGGAACAGGAATATTGCTTTATTTGTTCGCACTTCCAAATTATTGAGTATGATAAATTTCGTGCTCAGTTGAGTTGAGCATTTTTTCATAATCTTAGCTCAAGGTTTTTACTGTGAACTGCTTCAATAGCTCCATAGTGAATACAGTGGCTTTCAGTTTTTCTCCTTTCTCTCTACCTCTCTCTCTCTCTCTCCCTCTCTCTCTCTCTCTCTCTCTCTCTCTCTCTCTCTCTCTCTCTCTCTCTCTCTCTCTCTCTCTCTCATCTTCTCTACCATCATTACTCATTTTTTTCTGAGATAAGACACAAAATGACCCATAATGGTTGACGTGACATTAAACTTCAACAGTTACATCCGTCTATTTCTGGCATTTATTTGATTTTAGGTTTTAGGTTCCCGTCATCACTGTAAGGTTATTTTTAGATGTTGTTTACCCCATTTGTGGGATGTTTCCCTATACTGAGATGTAATCAAGCCATGCCGCCCAATGAAACCAATAGGATTTATATGCACAGACAGTCCGACTCGCACTACTTTGCCTTGGCGGGCTTAAGCCGTCCAAGCGGTTTACCAGTACTCATGTGTGGTCGGTTTCAGCTCTGCGTGGAAGCACCATGGAGCCCAATCTATTTCTCCAAACCCCGATGGGCGAAGGTCCTCACTTCCTGCTTTAGTTCCTGTCTATTTATCCCTCATGAAGATTAATCCACCCTCGATTATTTCCTTTAACTCTTATCTTGCTGTTCACGACAACCCCTAACTTTGCAAACAGTGTAGATCCAGATCAGATGGCTCGTTTCATAAATTTCATATGAAATGACCACTCTGTAAGATACTCTATTTATAGAATTTTATCGCAAAGCGTTCAAAGTGTTGCATAAAGGGTTATCTGTAGATTCTGGGCTGGAATCAAGGGTTTGGGCTTGGCAAACAGTGTAGACCAAAATCAGAAACCGCAGAAGGCGACCTATGATCAGACTCTACTATATTTGCTTATAGTACAGTAATTTAAGGGACAGACGCCGAAAAACGTAGCATCTGATCAGGGTCTACACGGTTTGCTTATAGTACAGGAATTTAAGGTTAAACAAAACAGTCTAAGTCCCCGTTCAGGCCCATTTTCTCAATCTACACTCAGAGACAATCAACCAACCAGTACCCTCAGTGCTTTGAGTTGCATAGGCGACCAGCGAAGACCCGGTTTAGTCTGTGCATAAGTGCAGTCTCACCAGACTCTGATCACATCGTGTTAACAAGTCCGCGTTATGAACACCATTCTAAACCTCAATTTATATAGAGAAACCCGAGTTTACAGGGGGACTCACTATTTTCCTTATTTCTGCTCTAAGACATAGGTTGTGGGTACTCGTTAGAACCGCCTCTATGAGGCGGTTCTAACGAGCACCAACAAGCTATGTTTAGAGTATAAATTTAAAAAAAGTATTACAAATTTCAACCGAAGAGTAACCATTTTGGAGATATGAAAATAAAAGAAATGTTGGCTATTTGTGTGTGTGTTTAGGTGTTACGTCTCACCAACAGCTATGGTCATAAGGAGACGGGACCTCGGTTTAAAGACTCATCCGAAAGTCTGAAGAAGCCCGGGATCGAACTCACGACCTCTGGTTTATTGAAGCGAGAAGCTTATCCACTACACCACACGTATGTTTTATAGTAATTATGAAATTTAGCAGCCCATGAGAAAAAAACAACAAAACACCTATCACATAGGCAGCAAGTAGAAGTTCAGGTGTGTCTATGCATGAGTGCAGTCTCGCCAGTGTCTTTGCTGTTGTCAGACATAGACTGAAGATCTTGGAGTAGCATCATGCAAGGAGTCATGGGTCTAGCCTTATTTGTAGGCTGTGCCATACGTTTGAAGAACAAAAAATACCCGTGAGTATCTTAAGTATTGGGACAGACAGGTCTAAGCACAGGAGCTTGAAGTTATTTCCATAAGTAATTCATAAGGTTCAAAATCAACTGACACTAACATTGACAAAACCATTACGAAATGGCTTAGTGTCACTTTTGATTTTGAACCTTATGAACTACTTATGGACAGAACTTCAAGCTCCTGTGGTCTAAGCAAACAGTGCAGACCCAGATCAGACTGTTCCTGAAGGCGCGGTCTGATTAGGGTCTACAGTGTTTGCCATTTCAGGAGTTATCTGTTCTGGGTCTGCACTGTTTGCCATTCCATCTTCAGTTTTTGGACTCCTTGCTTGATCGTAAAACAAATTTTATTAGAATTACAGCAAGACCTCAAGATGTCCGAATTTTTTGGATTTTGCGGTAAAGGCTGCTAAGGGTCGTTTTTTTACACATCAGCTCAATTATTTTCTATATTAATTAACGATAAAGATAAAGATGCTGCATTTTACGTATCAGAAACAAATAACATGAGCTCTGTAGCGCTTAGTTTGCGACAAAGTATCTTCCTAGGACTATCCCTGACAATGCGAGCGTCAGCCAAAGGAGCGCCTAGTACCATTTTTCACGCCTTTGGTCTGGCGCGGCCGGGGATCGAACCCGCGACCTCCCATTCCCAAAGCGGACGCTCTACCACTGAGCTATCGGGACCTTAAGTTCTTTATAACACTGCTTATTATAACCCTTGTTTATATAACATGAAAGATGTATCCTAAAAATGAATAGTTTATATAGAGAAATTTCCATAAATGGTCATATTTCTATATAATCTATACATTTTTTATTGAATATGTTTAGGAGTTTACACGACGGATTCTGTTTTCGTGTTATAAAAAGGTCGGGTGTGTCTCGTTTCCATTGTTTTAAAAAGGCAGATGTCAATTACCCATTCAAAAGGGCTTAGCTTGCCCAGGAGCATTGAGGTTTTGTTAACTGACTGGTTCAACATGGCCCCAATTCTGTTGTTAACGGGGACGTTAGACTCAACACAAACAAAAAAAAAAAAAACGTTAATATTGATGACAGGTTTGTTACTCTCTTAACTGCCACTCAAAGTAGTATTAACCCATTGTAGGCGGGAAACTCTTGAAGGGATAGGCCTACCTTGGCAAACAGCGCAGGCCCAGATCAGACGCCGCAAAACGCGGCGTCTGATCAGGGCCTGCACTATTTGCTAACAGAATTTTACGTCAAAAATAGAATAAAAACGAAAAATATGCCTACCACCCCTTATATGACAGATGGACTTGTCCAGCATATAGCAATAGAAGAGTCCACAAGCATACAATGGGTTAAGCTGTTTTTGTTGTTGTTTTTTTTTGTTGTTTTTTTGTTTTTTTTTATCAAGAAATAAAGCTAAAACCGAAAGTGCTAACGTCTCCCCGTCAGAAAACGTCAGGTAAACTAATCTTTGTTTAATTTAAGGTTTAACGTCCCCGTCAACACTGTGAAGGTCATTTTGGAGACGTTGCTTCCAATTCTGTGGGACTTTTACCCGACATTGAGATGTAATGACATCTCAAGCCCTGTCGCCCAATGAAACCAATAGGGCTTATAAGCCTGGACGGGCCGACTCGCACCGCTTTGCCTGGGCAGGCTTAGATCCTCTAAGCGGTTTACCAGTACTCGTGTGCGGGTCGGTTTCAGCCCTGCGTGGAAGCCACATGCAGCCCATCTATTTCTTCAAGCCCGGATGGGCGGGGGCCGTCAAGTAAACTAAAACCGACCAAGTCAACAATATTTAGGTCATATCTAGCCCGTCTGTGTATCTAACCACACTTTACCTTGACAGACTTACACATAAGCGCTTAACCAGTACAGAGCACATTCATTTACCAGAAACTGACAACTGCCCTTCTTGAATAAGTGGAAGGGAGTGACTGTAGAAAAGATTTCATTATCAATCTCCACGAAAGACTGCTATCGACCCGCCAGATATCGAACCCGTGACTTCCTTATCACCAGTCCGTCGCCCATCGGACAGGCTGCTGACTCTGAAACAAAGCTACATGGTTGTCTTTGGCAATAAAATAATGAGCACTTCACTTGGGACTGTGAGTTTAATTCTAGGCCTCTGTAGGCTGATAAATGATGCTTCAAGAGGAATGGGAACACCTTGCGGATTTTTCCGCAATTTTTCAAAGGGAGACCACTTTTGGGACTTCCTGTTCACTTTTCAATAAGCCCTGTCTCACTGAAAAAGGGGTCATCTCTTGAAGGAAAGAATTTGCTCCTCAGGAGCAAATTCTTTCCTTTAAGAGTTGACCCCCTATTGACTTGGGAGACCATAATACTTTTGCAGGAGTTGCCTCCCCTGAAGGTGTATCCATTCCTCTTTAATGGGGAACAACGCGCGAGTTTTGCTGGGTATATGGGTACAAAGTAAACCGCACACAACAGTTTCTGGATGTTTTCTGGATAATGACGGCAAATTACATTACGAAAACACGCCTATACAAATACATTGTAAACTTAACCGCCCAAACAATGAATTTTTTATGATGACAATTGTGATTTTTTTTCTTATTTCTGCTAAAAATATAAATTGTTTACAGGGGTATACATTATTTTTTATGCACAGAAACATAGATGGTGGGTACTCGTTAGAACCACTTTGCCGAGGCGTTTTTAACGAGTCCCACAATTTTTTTGGGAACAGAAATATGAAAATATCAGACTTTTTATATGAAAATTTTCATTTTCGGGTGTTAAAATTTTCAATATATTTGAAAGGCATGTTTTCGTAATGTGAAGATTCAACGAAATGTTTTCACTCACCAGGGCCGAGTTCATACCGTTAGTTAACATATCGTTAAAACTTGGATCATTTACATTACGAAAACACTCCTATACAAATACATTGTAATCTTTACCGCCGAATAAAAAAGAACATTTTAAGATGAAAAATTGTGAAAGTTTTCTTATTTCTGCTCAAAATATAGATTGTTAGTACCAGTTAGAACCGCCTCATCGAGGCGGTTCTAACGAGTACCCACAATCTATATTTTGGAGCAGAAATAAGAAAAATAAGTCTACCGCTGTAAACCCCGTTTTATTATATAAAAAGTGGGGTTCAAGGGGGTCAAAATATATTTGCGTGTTTTCTAGATGATATGTGAGTGGGTGAGTGAGTGAGAGTGTTTGAGTTTTAAGTCTCACCAACAGCTAAGGTCATACGGTGACGGGACCTCGGATTAAAGACTCATCTGAAAGTTTGGATAAGCCCGGGATCGATCCTGCGACCCGTGGTTTACAAGGCGAGTAGCATAACCACTAAACCACGGAGGCTTCTCATTTAATATGCCAAATATTCTTTTATTTTTGGTTGAAAAAAATGTGAGTCATCACGAAAATAGTCCTATATAATTTTGACCCCCTTGAACCCCACTTTTATATAATAAAACTGGGGTTTTCTTTGTTGGTTTGAGTTGAGGCTTGACGTCCCCTTCAACACTGTAAATGTCATTTTGGATGCGTTGCTTCCAATTTTGTGGGGACTTTTACCCGACATGACATCTCAAGCCCTGCCGCCTAATGAAACCAAAATGTTTTATAAGCATGGACGGGCCGACTCGCACCGCTTTGCCTGGGCAGGCTTAGATCCTCTAAGCGGTTTACCAGTACTCGTGTGCGGGTCGGTTTCAGCTCTGCGTGGAAGCATCATGCAGCAGTTTACAGGGGTATACCTCATTATTCTTATTTCTGCTCTAAAATATAGATTGTGGGTACTCGTTAGAACCGCCTCGATGAGGCGGTTCTAACGAGTACCCACAATCTATATTTTGAGAAAAATTAAGAAAAATATCAGTCTTTACCCTAATTTTTTTGTTTTTTCAGCGGTAAAGTTTACAATGTAATTGTATAGGTTTGTTTCGTAATGAGCCTTTACGTTCATATTTTCAGCAAAAATACCAGAATATTGGATACTCTGTTCTTGAACAGTTCAAAGTTTGGCCACTAACGAAGCATAAAATCAAGGTCCTTCCTCGGGTTAACTGATAACACATCCGTGTGACATAGTGCATTCTTTCATATCTCCAAAAGGGTCATTTTATCTGATAATGTGATATTACTCTTACTGATACCCGAAACATAGGTTGTGAGCACCTACAACCTATGTCTTGGAGCAAATATAAAAAGAAATAATGCATAAACCCGTAAACCCCACTTTTCTCTATATAAAGTGGGGTTTACGGGGATAATCATTCCACGGACTGGTTTCATCTCGAAAACATACCTATATAATTTTGACCCCCTTGAACTCCACCTTTATATAGTAAAACTGGGGTTTGCAGGGGTATACCTTATTTTTCTTATTTCTGCTCTAAAATATAGATTGTGGGGACTCGTTAGAACCGCCTCGATGAGGCGGTTCTACGAGTGCCCACAAACTATATTTTGAGCAGAAATAAGAAAAATATCACAATTTTTCATCGTAAAATTTTCATTTTTTCGGCGATAAATGTGGCAATGTATTTGTATAGGCGTGTTTGCGTAATGACGTGATGTTTTTGCACACAGTATTTTCAAAATGGTATTTGTGTTATTTTTCAGTTAAACAAGGCTTGACATTACATGTGAATTGTCTGCAGGGCAGACGATTCACAAGCAATGTGAAGCCTTATTTTACAGAATAAAAATGAAGAAAAAATATATCACTGTCTGCTCTACCATTTTCTGCAGAGCTTGGAGGTTTAATTGGAGAAGCGCATTTGCCAGTAGACTTATTGAAAACCCCTCATGAACAAGCTAGGCTCGGATCTGTATTTCATGATAACCCTGGACTCTGCTTTGCTAAATACATCATAACGAAAACAAGCCTATTACAATACATTGTAAACTATAACGCCGAAAGAACTATAAATTTCAAGATGAAAAATTGTGATATTTTTCTTATTTCTGCTCAAAATATAGATTGTGGGTACTCGTTAGAACCGCCTCATCGAGGCGGTTCTAACGAGTACCCACAATCTATATTTATTAGCAGAAATAATAAAAATAAGGTGAACCTCTGTAAACCTCAGTTTTACTATATAAAATTATATAGGCGTGTTTTCCTGATGTGTATTGAAAAGATAAAACAACAAGTAGATTAAACCAGAGAATCTTTTACTCTATTTCCTTCTCATAATATTTACAAAATGTACAAATTAAAAGTGAAATTAGTCTGAAATTAAAACAAAAAAACAACAACAACACTAACACTTCTAAATTTTAGCTTGGGCACCATTTTCTAAAGTTAGTTAATGAACAGACATTTCGTTTCCTTAAAATGAGCTCAAAGTAGGCATTGTCCTGGTCTGGACGTAGCCAAGTGGTTTAACTTAAAAAAAAAAACACTGTGGAGTTGAGCTTTGCTCGGGTCACATGTGAAATGCAAAGTATTGCAAAGGTCAGGTGTTTTGTTGTTGCTGTTGTTTTGTTTTGTTTGTCTTGTTGTTGTTTCTTCTGGGTTTTCTAGTTTTCAACCATTTCTGATTACCGCCCCCGCCCATAGGGGCTTGAAGAATTATATGGGCTGCATGATGCTTCCACGCAGAGCTGAATCCGGCCCGCACACTAGTACTGGTAAACCGCTTAGAGGCTCTAAGCCTGTCCAGGAACTGCGGTGCGAGGCGGACCGTCCATGCTAATAAACCCTATTGGTTTCTTTGGGCGACAGAGCTTGAGATGTCATTTCATCTCGGTGTCGGGTAAAAGTCCCACAAAATTGGAAGCAACGTCTCCAAAATGACCTTTACAGTGTTGACGGGGACGTTAAACCTCAAATCAAACAAACAAAAACCATTTCTGATTAATGATGGGCTCCATACACATGAAATAATCTTGGCTTGTAAAACCCAAGCTAGAAAGAAATATAGATGTATTCCGGACTAGTCCAACAAATACACTCCTTAGTCCAAAAAGAAATGGAACATTGCTTGGAACATTTTGTCAAAAACAATCAAGTACAAATACATTTCAAACTTACAAAATATACAGTTTAATTTTAGAAACAAAATCACAATAGAATCTGGTAGTCACTGGTAGTAGAATAAATACAGTAAACTTCCCATATTAAGACCAGCTTTGAGACTCTTCAAAAGTGGTCGTTAAAGTGGTCGTTAAGACCACTTTTGACCAGTCCCGAGGTGGTCCCTGATCAGAGGACACTGTATGCATAAAACACAAAGGAAGAATATCTTCAACCAACTGAATAGGCTTTTTAAAGCAGAATTATTCTGAATATTAGGTGGTCTTAATAGCGGAATTTTACTGTACTTGATTTGACTAGCCCCCGCCTATAGGGGCTTGAAGAAATAGATGGGCTGCATGATGCTTCCATGCAGAACTGAATTCGGCTCGCACACTAGTACCGGTAAACCGCTTAGAGGATCTAAGCCTGTCCAGGAACCGCGATGCGAGGTGGAACGTCCATGCTAATAAACCCTATAGGTTTCATTGGGCGACAGGGCTTGAGATGTCATTTCATCTCAATGTCGGGTAAAAGTCCCACAAAATTGGAAGCCATGTCTCCAAAATGACCTTTACAGTGTTGACGGGGACGTTAAACCTCAAATCAAACAAACTGTACTCGATTTGCCTGTAACCCATTTGAGAATGAAATCTTCACAACAAAAGGCAAAATGAAAGACATTTTTCCAATCACTAAAAATTTCATAAAACCGAAAAATGTCATCAAAATATAACATGATTCCAGATATACACGTATGCAGTAACAGAGTGAGCGAGTGTTTGAGTTTTACGTCACAATAACAGCTAAGGTCATATGGAGACGGGACCTCGGTTTAAAGACTCATCCGAAAGTCTGGAGAAACCCGGGATCGGTCCTGCGACCCCTGGTTTATAAGGCGTGTAGCGTAACCACTGCGCCACAGAGGCTTCTGCAGTAACACATAGAGAGAGAGAGAGAGAGAGAGAGAGAGAGAGAGAAGAGAGAGAGAGTGAGAGAAAGAGAGAGCACTGTATAGTATAGTTCCTGAACGACCTCGGACTGAAATGTAGGCCTGGTGAATAAATGGAGCCTCATTTTCACAGCAAAGACAGGGTGCATGTAGAGTAACCCATAAAATGCCAATCACGACAATTGTCGTCTGCTTTGCCGTCTGCCGGTTACCTTAAAAGTATTTTTGCAAATAGTGTAGACTAAGATCAGACTGCTCCTGTAATAGTAGTCTGATCTGGGTCCACACTGTTTGCCTGTATGCACAAATATTTTTTAAAACGTTTCCAAAAATAATGAGCAGACGACATAAGCAGACGACATTTTCAGATGTAGTTTTTCTCGGCGTCTTAAAGGTTAAATGACATGCTTTAACAAAGCCGCTTATTTGGCTCAAATGTACATGTATAAAATATAAAAGACCAACCTATTTTACACATTGGGAAGAATACAAATAAATGTTGCTGTTAGATCAATTAAATCACTCCTTTTTCAGTTAAATCTTTATGTGTGTGTGTGTTTTTTTTTTCTGAAAAAAAAAAAAAAATGCGCCACAGTCTGCTGCATCACAATTTGTATGAACAATACCAAATTAACAATGTCATGTGCATCACGTTAACAATTTCGGGTGATGAACATCTATGTAAACCCCACTTTATGTAAATAAAACTGGGGTTTATAGGGCTATATATATTTTCTTTATTTCTGCTCCAATACTAAGCTTGTGAGTACTCGTTAGAACCACCTCAAAGAGGCGGTTCTAACGAGCACCCACAACCTATGTTTGGCGTTTAATGCCTAGGTCACATAGCCCGGCCGATGAGGTTTCGATGAGCGAGCGATGCGACTTTCGCCAAACACCGGCCGGAATCCCGTGGTCACCGGCCGGCGTTTGGGGCTTAAAACCGCATCGGTAGGCAGCTCGGCGAAATTTAACTTCGGAGTTAAAATTCGACGGGCTCTCACTGTGCTCCCTCATCGCAGCCCCATCCTAACCACATCGGAAACGCATCGGCCGGTGTATGGCTGAGTATCGGCCGGTGTCCCGTGCCGCATCTGAGGCCACCAGAGGACAAGCTTTTGTGAACGGACACCGACCGAGTTTCGGCCGAGGTCCGACCGATGTGGGACTGAACCTTGGAAAATATGGTACCGGTGTGTGACCGATGTAAGGGGCAGTGGCCGAAGCTCGGCCGGAACTCGGCCGTATATCGATGCTTGCATATAAACCGCTCGCTCCAGTCCGTGTTCAACATTCAGCTAGTTGTGTTTACACAAGCAACATCTCAAACGAGCAACATCAGGAGTTAAATGTGTACTCCCTCCCATGCCAGGCAGGTTGGACATATATACAGAAATGTAATAGCTGACCATCGCCCCTCGCCAAGTCCGAGTTACAACGGCCGAAAATCGGCCGGGCAGTGTTCAAAGACCGTTTACAACCCGTCCGGTGATCATGCGGTGTCCTGTAACCTGCTCTGGTATACCGGCCGTATACCCCCGATGTCCGATCGACCACCGGCCGGTACGTGCTTCCACATAGGCCGTAAAAATCTCCCCTGTTAAGACACTCCGTACGGTCATCGACCGGTGTTTGGTCGGTCGCCTGTAGATTTCCGGACGGAGCCCGTTCATGTCACCGAGCTATGCCTCCGATGAGGGGAACTCGGCGACACCCAAAAAATCTACCGAGCTCCACCGATGCCGAACATCGGTCGGGCTATGTGACTTAGGCTTTAACGAGGAAAATGTCACAAAATATTATCACCAGTTCTGAATGCTCTTTTTTCACGTACGTAATCAGTTGAACTGCAACCGTACGTAATCAACAACTGCACATTATACAACAGTCACAAAATACCATACAAATATTGAATTGGTCACAGAAAAAAAGCAAATGAATTAGTCAAAATCATACAAATAATGAAACAGGCACAAAAATAATGAAAAAGTCATAAAAAGCATACAAATAATTTAAGCAGTCACAAAAAAGAACCTATAATTAATCAAAAAGTCACCAAAAATAATAATAATACAAATAATGAAACTGTCACAAAAAGCATACAGATAATGGAATTGTTTGTTTGTTTGTATTGGAATTTAACGGCCCAGTCATCACTATTCAGAGGTCATTTTTGAGCCGACCAGTTGACCTATCCACACTTTTCCTGGGCAGGCTTATACGTAAGCGGTTACAGTGTACATTCTTTCGCCAGAAACTGACAACTGTCCCTCTTGAAACAGCGGAAGGGAGAGAAGGACCGTAAAAAAAGATTTCATTATCAATCTCCACGAAAGAATGTTGCCGACCCAAGCAGGTATCGAACCCGAGTCCTCCTGATCACCAGTCAGACGCGCACCCGACTAAGCTACCGAGGCCGACCCAGATAATTAAATAGCCGCAAAAATAATATCCACTCCTCTCTTTCCTTTTCTATATAGTGCCATACACCCCGAGAAATTCTAGGCAGTGACGCATGCGCGTCAAGCAAAATATAGTTTAACCGCCTCAGCATTCACAAAAAATAATGAAGCTGTCACAAAAAATAACATCACAAAAACACGCGTATATAATTCTGACCCCCTTGAACCCCACTTTTGTACAATAAAACTGGGGTTTAAAGGGGTAAACCTTATTTTTCTTATTTCTGCTCTAAAATATAGATAGTTGGCACTCGTTAGAACCGCCTCGATGAGGCGGTTCTAACGAGTACCCACAATCTATATTTTGAGCAGAAATAAGAAACTTGTCTCTATTTTTCCTCTTAAAATTTCGTTGTTTCGGCGGTAAAATTTACAATGTATTTGTATAGGCGTGTTTTCGTAATGAAACACTGAAACAGTCACCAAAATTATTTTAAAAAAAATACTGAAACGGACACAAAAATCATAAAAATACTCAAACAATCACACATATCATAAAAATACTGAAATAGTCACAAAAAATCATAAAAAATGATGAAACAGTCACAAAAATCATAAAAATACTGAAACAATCACAAAGATCATAAAAATACTGAACCAGTCACAAAAATCATAAAAAAGGATGAAACATTAAAAAAAGCACACAAATAATTATAAACTTGTATGTACATTTTGCCGACTTTGGCATGATATGGCCAAAATTTCATAGAGCATATATGTTCAAATATAATACTGTGTTCCTAGAATTAACACAAGTCAGCGTTTTGTTCTTTTCGAAAAAAAATGTGCGCTTATAAGAGCACGTGCGCTTAATATGGCAAATACGTTATTTGCTGTCACTGATGTTTTTCAGTCCCTGAAGGAAAATTGATCATGTGACGTCATTAACGACGTCAGAGATCCTCAAACATCTTGATTTATCAACGTAACGTTTATTTACGTCACCTCATTGTGAAAGCAGTTGAACTCTATGGATGGTTAATATTATTTTTTTGAACCGGCCTATTGAACCCATTGCATGCGGGAAACCCCTAAAGGGATACCTTGGCAAACAGTGCAGGCCCAGATCAGACGCCGCATAAAGCGGCGTCTGATCAGGGCATACACTGTTTGCTAACAGGATTTTCCGTTAAAAATAGAATAAAAACGAAAAAATAGGCCTGACACCCTTTATATGACAAATGGACTAGTCCAACATATAGCAATGGAAGAGTCCATTAGCATACAATGGGTTAATAGCCCCTGAGTCCAGTTGTTTAAAATTATAAAAAACTATGAGTATGAGTAACTCATATTTTTCAGCAAAAAACAAAATGCAACTACATTGTAACTTCTATCGCTCGAACACCGACGGTTCAAATACCACGACTGTTTGGAGCTCGTTCTTGAGTCCCTGGGATTTTATCACGAAAACACGCCTTAGATATTGACACCCTTAAACCCCACTTTTATATACACCTGTGGACACAAAAGCGTTCAAACTCCTGTGAAATAACTTTGAATGTATCTCTTTGCATCATGTTAGTTTGACAAGCAATGCCATTCATCAAAGAATTCTAAAACTAAATCAAGCAATTTATTGGTCTCATTTTGGTTAACAATTTCTGATTGACATTTGGGATGTATTTTGATTGGACAGTGCAGGAGTCAGCAATGAAATGTACATCACCTTGTGTTTTGAATTTATTTCTGTCTGGCAGTTGACTGATATGATGTCAGGATATATTGAATAATGTTTCAAGTCAGAATGAAATTGAGCTCATCAAAGTGTCCACAGGTGTAGTAAAACTGGGGTTTACAGGGGTAAATATACTTTTCTTATTTCTGCTCTAAAATATAGATTGTGGGTACACGTTAGAACCGCCTCGATGAGGCGGTTCTAACGAGTACCCACAATCTATATCTTGAGCAAAAATAAGAAAAATATCACAATTTTTCATCTTAAAATTTACGTTTTTTCGGCGGTAAAGTTTACTATGTATTTGTATAGGCGTGTTTACGTAATGTTTTCCCTTAACTGCAGTTTTGAAATACTATCGAACTTCAATGGCTCGAACACCTCTGGGACCTCGAAAATCTGTCCGAGACAGGGGTAGTTCGAGCCACTGAGGTTACTGTCAGGAGGCATAACGAGATACTTTTACACATCTTTTCCGTGTTCGATAATGAATATGTATGCTGTGTGTACTCATTAGAATCAACTCATCGAGGCGATTCTAATGAGTACACACAGCATACATTTGCAAGATAAAAGACTAAAATCTCCTTAATTATCCCCCACTGTTTCTTATGTAGAGGATTTCGCTAGGGGCTCAAGCATGGGTTCGACGCATCCATGGTAAACGATCCATCGGTGTTCGAGCCATCGAAGTTCTACCGTAGCTGGGATAATTGTCTTACTATATCTTGAAAATGTATATTGTGTGTATATATTAGATGATGCGATTCTAATGAGCACACACAACATCCATTTATTTTAAGAACATTTGTCCATACAGTACCTCCTGACTTGACTCTTCGATTAACCCTCAGTGGCTCAAACTACCCTTTTCTCAAACAAATTTTCATGATCCACAAGGTATTCTTATTAAAGTTTGACAGTATTTTACAAACACATTTGCTACGAGGGCAAGTTAATAAGTAACCAGCCAATCCCATTCCCAATTGACTGAGATAACCAAGAATGTCATGCCTTGTTTTAATTAAGAAATAGATCAGCTCTAGCTGTGATTTGTTGTGTAATAAATCACAGTTTGGAGGTCAGTTGTAAAGTAGACAAATCACAAGCGCGTAGCGCGCGTGATTTGTCTACTTACAACTGACCGACAAACTGTGATTTATTACCCAACAAATCACTGGCTAGAGCTGATCTATTTCGATTCTAACACGCTGAAAATCGGCAATAATGTTGTTGTTTCCTTCAAAATCTCACAACTTTTCGCCATTGTTAGAAGAAATCCCGCTAAAATTGTCGACTGGAACACATGCATTTATATCCTTTTCTAACGTTTTCGATGCGAGAAAATGACGTTACACCGTCTAACGTCAAGGAAATCGACTAGTGACGTAATAAATTTGGAGTTTTTAATGACATCACCTGTCACGCTCTTCTGAGGTGTGATTTGTTGCATAATAATTCACAGTTCCTTTCCATTGCCTATATAGGCGCGCTGTGTTAGAATTCATGTTTTAGGCATGGGGGCGAAATTGCACTCTTATCGTGTCACCCACATGAACGTCAAACATGGCTAGCGATGCAAAAGCGAGCTTTTCCTCAAAAGTTGAGTACCGTGCTGTTTTGTTTGTTTGTTTGTTTTGGAGTTTAACGGCCCAGTCAACACTATTTTAGATCCTTTTTAGTCGGTCAGTTTACCTATCCACACTTTTCCTGGGCAGGCTTATACTTAAGCGGTTAACCAGTACAGTGCACATTCTTTCGCCAGAAACTGACAACTGTTCTTCTTGAATCAGCAGAAGGGAGAGAATGACCGTAGAAAAGATTTCATGATCAATCTCCACGAAAGAATGTTGCAGACCCCGGCAATTCGGTACTTATTTTTCAAATGGAAAACATATCATCGTCTGTAGTAGACGAAACCAGGCCCCGAGGTTATAAAACTTTTTTCATGCTCAACTCACTTGAGCATGAAATTTCTCCTGCTCACAAATTTTAAAATGCCAACAATTGTTGGCATTTTAAAATTTGTGCGCAGGACAAATAACATTATCTGATGTCTGAGAAAGAAAAATCGCTCAACTTCTTTGTATTTTATTTTTTATGAGCACCACAAGTTTCATGCTCAGCTGAGATGAGCATGAAAAAAGTTTTATAACCTCGGGGCCAGGTCTTGGCGCCCATCAGATGCCACGGACGAAGAAATGTGAAACAAAGTACGGGATCTGGTGTACTCTGATAGGCGAATCAAGGTGGAAGAAATAGCGAATGCATTTCACATTTCACATGATAGCGTTTCAATAATTTTACATGATCGTTTGGGAAAACTTGACATGCATGTGAACTGTTCGTACAAGTCATTTAAGCGACACAACATAACTTCAGAATATTTCGAAGAAAGGTCGGGGATTGTCTCATTACCCGCGTTCGTCGTCGGTCCGTCAGGTCGTTCGTTTGTCTGTAATGTCACACCATTGTTCATACACAATTTAAGCTAGAATATACAAACTTTCAGGGGCAGTAGCCCTTTGGCCGAGGCCAAGAATTTTCATGTGCCCAACACTACCCGAGGGATTAAAATTCATGTTGTTCCAGCACAGTCATGTTGGATATCAAATAAAGAGACTAGAATATAGTGGTGAAAACAATAGATCCAGGGGCATGTTCTTGGGGAGTGGGTGGGGGGTCACCAGAGTTAAAAAAAGTTGGATGTTGGTGCCATTTTTTCCATTGACAAACAACTCCTCGCAGACATTTTGAGCTAGAATCTTGCAACTAAGGCTTGGGGCTTGACCCCGCCCAAGGGGTCTAAATCTGTTTTGTACAAACAGAGCCATGTTGCAAATCTAAAGTAATTAAGAGAGGAATACAAAATACAATAAGGCAAAACTCCCCCCCCCCATCACCACCCAACCCACCCGTACCTCTGGGGTGATGATGTCTGGTGGTCACCCGAGGTCGAAATCAAGTATTTGGGGTCCTTTATTGTGACATGTTCTCACGACGCGGGGAGGACGATGGCACGTCACTGGCTTGCTTGCTTTTTTTTTTTTTTTTTTTTTTTTTTTCGTTTTTGGCTTTGCGACCCTATTTATTTCGAGTCGATCGTTAATCAGAACTTGCCAACGCTCTTACCAACTAGGCCACAAAGGTAGACAATTTCAAGCATAAGCAGGAAATAAGAACAGTGAGCTCGTTTAGTTTTAGGCTTACGTTCACCAAGACCTGCCCAGCAGGCACATGACGTGATTGTTACGTCACATCAACGTCGGTACAACGTCATGGCCTTAATGCAACGTCACATCAACGTCGGTGCAACGTCATGACGTTGCACCGACGTTGATTTGACGTTGCCCAAGCGACGTGTGCCTGCTGGGTGGTGTCCTGTTAGTGCTTCACCTACTGGTTAGGTATGAGCTCTTTTTTCAGTTATGGGCTCTTGCTAGGACATACGCTAACATTACGAAAAACACGCCTATTCAAATATATTGATAAAATCTTGACGCCAAAAAAGAAATTTTTGAAAAAAAAATATCCTGATATATTTCATATTTCTGTTCAAAAACATAGACTTTGGGTACTCGTTAGAATCCCACGAGTAGAAATAAGAAAAATAATGCTTACCCCTGTAAGCCCAGTTTTACTACATAAAAGAGGGATTTAATGGGGTCAAAATTATATAGGCGTGTTTTCGTGATGAATATGAAGGCTGGGGCTCTTGTTCGGTTTAGGCGTTTGCTAGGACTGAGGCTGATGTTCCGGCCGGGGCTCTTGTTCGGGTTTGGGATCTTGCCTGGACCTAGGCTGAAGTTCAGGTTGTGGCTCTTGTTGGGATTTGGCTCTTCTTTGGTTTCAGGCTAATGTTCAGGCTGGGACTCTTGTTCCAGTTTGGGCCCTTGCTTGGACGCTAGGGCTCTTCTTCATAATTGGGCTTTTGGCATTTTTAGGCTTATGCTCAGACTTAGACACTTGGACTGGCTTCGTTTTTTTTTCTAAGACAAAGTTCAGAGTCATGTGCAGGCAAGTTCGGCTCTTGCTTGTACTTAGGCCACTGTTCAGGTTTGAACTCTTGTTAGGCTTGAACTCTTTCTATTTCTTTGGCTAGTATTTAGGCTGGGGTTCCTTGTTCTGGCTTAGGATCTTGCTAGGACTTCGTCTTATGTTCACGCTAGGGCTGTTAAGTATGGTTGGGCTCTTGCTAGGAATTAGGCTAATGTTCAGACTGGGGCTTTATTCAGGTTTGATTCTTGGATTTAGACTTGTGTTCAGGCTGGGGCTTTTGTTTGGGCTAGGACTCTTGCTAGGACTTGGGCTATTGTTCAAGGTTGGGCTCTTGTTAGGTTTAGGCTCTTGCTAATACTTAGGCCAGTGTTCAAGTTTGGGCTGTTGTTCGGCTTGTGGTTTTGCTAGGAATCAGGCTAATGTTCTGGCCTGGCTCTTGTCTTGCTACATGTAGCACCCAGGCTAACGTTCAGGCTGGGCTCTTGAATAGACCAGAACTGTTGCTAGAGCAGGCTTAATGTTCATGGGTGGGCACTTGTTCGAGCTTGGGCTCTTGTTGGGGTCTCGGATAATGTTCAGGCTGGGGCTCTTGTTCCAATTTGGGCTCTTACTAGGACTTTTGTTAATGTTCGATTTGGGGCTCCTGTTGGGAAGTTGGCGCTTGGCAGGACTTAGGCTAATGTTCAGGTTGGTAACATTGTTCATACATGGACACTTTCTAGGACTTAGGTTTGTAAGTAAGCTTTGGGTTGGTTTTCGGCTAGGTTTGGGTCTTACAAGCTAAGGCATGGGTTCAAGCATAGTCTTCAATGCGTGGCAGGATTAAGGTTTATGTTTAGGCTTAGGCTTTTGATCAGGTTTGGGCTCTTGCTAAGACTTATGTTAGTGTTCTGACATGGGCTCTTACCCATACGTGGTCTCTTGCAAGGGCTTAGGTTCAAGTTTATACCTATTTCTGGGGTGTATGGGGTTGCAAGGACTTAGGGTAATGTTCAGACTGGGGCTAGCGCTCAGCCTTGGGAATGTTCAGACTTAGGCTCTTGCTTAGGCTTTGATTCCTGCTAGAACTAATGTTATATAGAATACCGGGTTCGTGTCGTTTGATATCAAGTTTATCAGGAAAGTGTAGAATCGCGAGTCTTGCCGAGCGATTCTACACGCGTTAACGAAGCCGAGCCTGATCGGTCGATATATTTAATATAGACACTTTATCATGTTATTTTTTTTTTTTTTCAATTTTTCCAGCAATAGTAACAATTTTTGCCATATTTTCCTGTAGTCCGGTTCATTTATTAAAGTGCAATGTCACTTTGACCTGATACAGCTCACTTGTCCTGAGATAGCATATCTTTATCAGGTCAATGTGTTGCAATGCAATTAAAATATGGGGTAACTGATAAAATGCTCAGACTGAGGTTCTTGCTTAGATATTGACTGTTGATAGGACATAGGCTAATGTTCAGACTTTGGCTCGTTCTCGCTAATGTGCAGACTAGGTTCCCATCAGGTTTTGCTAGGACAAGGTAATGCTCGGTCGGGGCCCTTTCTTAGGCGTAGGCTCTAATGCTAAGGGTGTAGCTCTTTTTCAGGTATGGTATCTTGCGAGAATTTTGGCCACTTTTCAGACCAAGGATCTTGTTTGGCTTGGGCTGGATGTCTTGCTCAAACTTGAGCCCTTGTCAGGACTTTGGCTAATGTACAGACTGGCTCTTGTCAGGCCGATAGTTTGCTAAGGTTGACTAAGGCTTAGATTCAAGTTCTAGCTCACGTTTGGGCTTTTGATATGATTTAGGGTAATGTAAAGACTCAGTATCTCGGTCAAGGCTGGGCTATTTCTATGAAAAAGGCTAATGACCAGGTTTTGGTCGTTGTCAGGATTGGACTCTTGCTATGCTTTATACTTTTGGCTCGCATTCTTGGTCAGGTTTTGGCACTTTCTAGGACTTGCTCAGCAAAGTCTTGCAATGACAAAGGCTAATATTTTGGTCCGGCTCTTGCTCTTGATTAGGCTTGGGCTCTTTCTAGGACTAAGGCGTATATGCTTTGACTCTTGTTAGAACTAAGGCTATTTACAGACTGTGGCCCTTGGTCAGGATTGGACTCTTGCTAGGACTATGGTTAGTGCTAATGCTAGTGTTCTTGCTCTGGATTGGGCTCTTTCTAGAACTATAGGTAATGCTCATGTCAGTGCTCGTGTTCTTGCTCAGGATTGGGCTCTTTCTAGAACTATAGGTTATACTTATATTAATGCTCTTGTTCTGGTTCAGGAAAAGCTCTTGCTAAAACTATATTTAGTGCTCATGATTCTGTCATGTTCAGGATTAGGTTCTTGCTAGGTATTGTTCATATTAGTTTAATTATTCTGGCTCAGACATTGGCTCTTGCTCGGACTTTATTTAGTGCTCATGCCTCTGTTCATGCTCAGGATTGGGTTCTTGTTAGAACTTAATTTATTAATCATATTAAGGCTCGTGTTCTGGCTCAGACATTGGCTCTTGCTCGGACTATAGTTTGTGGTCATGCTAGTGTTCTACCTCAGGTATAGGCTCTTGCTACAAATATAGTCAGTGCTCATGCTGCTGTTCATGCTCAGGATTGGGCTCTTGCTAGAATTATACGTAATACTCATGTTAGTGCTCTTGTTCTTGCCTAGGACTAGGCGCTTGCAAGAACTAAGTGTTAGTGTTCATGCTATTGTTGAAAGTCGATTTCCTTCTCATGACATGCGATCAGTCTAATGCTTTGGCTCAAGCTCTTGTTCGGGATTTTGCGTATGTTCCAACTATTTTCAGGCTCGGGCTATTGTTCAGGCTCAGCCATTCGCTTTAACTCGGATTCTGGCGCATGTCCAGATTCAGATTACTGTGAAGTTTTTGGCTCATATAAAGACTCGTGTTCATATGTAGGCGCACAATCCGGCTAAAGCTTCGCCTCAGGCTCAGGCTCGGACTATAATTAGGGTCAGGCTCTTGTTCGAGATTGACTGACGTTTAGACTAATTCAGATGTTATAGCTGGACCTAAGACTCGGGGTCATTTTATGTTCAGGCTAGAACTCAGTTTCAGACTTATACTGGTGTTAACCCATTTTGAACCAAATGGAACCTTCCTCCTTATATATAGCAGGAGTCTATTTCAAAATTGAGAGGTGTCAGGTTGTGTTTTCTTCAAAATTTGTTTGGAAAATGGCTGAACTTTTTGCAAACAGTGTAGGCTCTGATCAGACGCCGCGTTCTGCGTTCTGCGGCGTCTGATCTGGGCCTGCACTTTTTGCTAGGGTACCCGTTTTGGGGTTTCTGGTACTAAATGGGTTAAGACTCATGTTCAGGCTATGACTCATATTCGTTTGCAGACACGTGTTCAGGTACGTGTTCCGGTTCAGACCTACGTCCGTATTCGGGTTCATATTCCAGCTCAGGCTCGTGTCCATGTTCAGAATCGTGTTCAGGCTCATGTTCAGTCTCACATTTGTGTTTATGTTTCGGCCCATGCACAGGTGCATTTTCGAGCCCAGGTTCATACTCAGAAGCAAACTCATGTTCAACCTCAGCCTTATGTTCATGCTCATAATCAGGCTCATGTTCAGGTTCAGAGTCAGTCTCATGTTCAGTCTCAGATTCATGATCAGCTTCAGCCTGAACATGACACTGAGCCTGAATCTGAACATGAGACTGACCGTCAGTCTCATGCCCAGATTCAGGCTCAGAGTCATGTTCACGCTCAGGCGCTTGCTCAGGCCCGGGAATCTGTTCGGTACCTATAAGACTAACAATACCTCTACAAAGACTATCCCAGCCAGGCATCATCACATATTCATCACCTACTTTCATCCAGTGAACCCGGGTATAGGTGTTATACAGCCGTTTCAAAATTGGGGGCATATCCTCTATGTCCACATCTTCATGCATCATAAGAATGACAGGTTTGTTGAATTCACAAGCTGTAGTCACTTCAAATCTACACCAGAGCTGACTGCAAAATGACTTGGTGACAAAGAAAATGACCACAGAAGAACTTCCTACGCAGCTGAAAATTTCCTCGGGAATCAGCCTTCCCGCAGTCATGTCATGATCTCCAGTAGACACACAGCGAGACTGAACTCCCAGAATCTCTTGAAGACCTTTATCTAGCTTTGGAAAGATATTAGGTAGCACAGTATTAGCATCATCTCTGCTGTAGGATATAAAGGCTGCGAATTTATTTTCATTCTTTGCATATCTTTCCTTGCCCCTTGCTATAAGCCTTTCTTGCATCTCATCATTTAATTTCCTCTTCTTCCTTCTCCTTTCTCTTATCAAAACGATTGCTTGTACTGAACTGAGAATGACTGTGATGACAGCTAGAGTTATAAAAACTGCATTCACAATCCATTCCTTACAGCTATATTCAAGTTCTTTCACAGAGACGAAGTTAACAACTTCAGTTTTATCTTTCACTGAACATGTGTATGTTCCATTCAGGTCTTGATCTACAATAAATTTCAAAAGACAAAGATTGTCACAAGAGCAGGAAAGTGGGTTTCCTTCTAATTTTAAACCAGTAGATATTTCATATGGACCTTTGCTTGAGTGTAAGGAGTTCTGACTGAAATGGAGATTTTTCAGTATTTTGCAGTTGACAGAGTCTAAGGAGACAATATTGTTGTAGCTAAGATCTAGATATTCCAAGGACACTAGATACTGGACACCAAAGTCCACAGAAATCAGACTATTATGGGATATATCAAGAGTTCTGAGATTTCTGCTGTGTCTCAAAGCATTGTTTGGAATGGTAGTGATGTTATTATCTGAAATAATCAGAGCCTGAAGGTTTTGCAGTGCTTGGAACAATGAGTTGGCATAGTTTTCATCAGTCAGTGCCTGTCCTAGATTATTTCTGCTGACATCTAAATAATTTAGTGCTTCAAATGGATGCAGTAAGTCAGGCTGTATGTAGGTTAGGGAGTTCTCTGAGATGTCAAGTTTCTGCAGCCTATTAAACCTGCTTCCTATGCAGATCGTTCTATTATGGGAGAAGAACTTGTCTGTGATGCACAGATGTGTTGAGTTGTATGTACCTCTGAACTCATGAATGACTGATCTGAACATGTTCCTGACATAGAGTTCTGTGAGGTTGTAGGGCAGGAAATTGGGGTTCCACTGATAATTCTTACAGAATTGCCAGTAATAATATGCTGAGCTTAGGCATTCAGTTTCAGTGAGAGGAAAGTAAGGATAACTAGCATCCAAGACTTGTAGGTTTGTAAAGACTACCTCTGGAGTTTGTTTATAGTGCCTGTAAACCCTTGGCAAAGAGAAAACAGCTGGTCCAGCTCTGGAAACATTGAGAGTTTGTAACTGAGGAAGTATTGAAGGAGGAGGAGGAGGAGGAGGATACTGATAGGTGGTAAATCCGGTGTTGGTGCCACTGAGGTCAAGAACCTGGAGAGGTTTATTTATCATTGCTTTGTGTAGACTGTCTAGACTAAGATAGTAAAGTCCTGTATACCTGCCAGTCATATTTGAAAGGTAGAGTTGTGATATATGTGGTAGGACATCTTCTCCCTGTAATGCTAGCACTATCTCGTTATACAGTGAAGGATAATAATAACGTGTATGATTGCTGAGATCCAGTGCTGTTACATTGGTCAGACCATGGAAAGCACTGTTATCTATCCTCAGATAACAGTTACACATCACCTGTAGCTTCTCAAGACTCACAAGCCCTGTAAACTCATAGTCCTGAAGTCTCCTACTACGTAAATCTGTCTTGTTCCCCAGACTCAGTGAGAGATCAGTCACAGTCTGCCAGCCAGGGGTAGTAAAGTTCATGTTGGGTTGTAATGGGACTTGGTGTGCTCTTACCCTAGTAATTTTCTCTGGTATGAAAGATGGCAGAACGTTGTAACATTCTATATCAGGGACTTTGCACTCGCAATTGTCAGGACACTGTGTTCTAACTCTACAGAATATGAATATCAATACACATACATACTGGTACACTGTCATGATTCTTTGTTTAAGTATTTTCAACAACTGTGATAACTTTTCTCCGTTTTAGAAATTACATGAGACACGTCAGGAAGCCACTGTATTTGCTATTTGCGAACAACTAAGCTGCAGATCAGACTGCGCATGAGCGCAGTCTGATCAGCACCTTAGTGTTCGCTGATTGGACAGTAAAACACATCTAATTTGCAAACATAAATATTCATGACTCTTGCTAGTTTGTTTAGCTGAGTTGAACAATTTTTACCTGGTCGTTAGCTCTAACGGTAGGTTGTCGTGTGAAGGGGCATACATCTGCAATACAACATGTTGCAATTTTACTGAACCTAGAATGTCAAAGATAGCAAATTTAATGGAAGTTGGAGCCAGCAGTTTGTCAGTGGTAAGAAAATACTAGAATATACTTAAATATACTAGAAATAAATGTGCTTACTTTTATGTTTCCATCAGTGAAACTAAAAAAATATCGACACCTTTTCTTTGATCTTATTCTTTACAGAGTCAATGTTTTGACCACTTGGTACACGAAGTCTATGAAGCTGTGATGGCACGGAACATAATAACAAGTATGGAAATTTAGACCTATGTCATGTCACTGTCAGTCTGTCAGATAACTTGGAATAGCTTTATACCATCTTTCAGTTCACACGGGCTGGTTGTTTGGTTTGGGATTTACTGAAAATAGAAAAGAATGAATATATGTAAAGAAAGAAAACAGCAAATAGGTGAACTGAGAAAACTACGGTCTTGAATAAAACAGCAAATCAACAGTTAAATGTGATAAAAATAATCCCTATAATCTACTTTATACAGGAAAAAGTCTCGGTTGTAATGTCAACACAATTTTCTTTGTCTTTGTTCAAACACATAGGTTGTGGGTGCTCGTTAGAACCGGCTCGATGAGGCGGTTCTAATGAGTACTAACAATACACATAGATTGTGGGTGCTCGTTAGAACCGTCTCGATGAGGCGATTCTAATGAGTACTAACAATACACATAGATTGTGGGTGCTCGTTAGAACCGCCTCGATGAGGCGGTTCTAACGAACACCAACAATCTATGTTTGCAACAGAATGAAGAAAAATGATGGAAAAATATTTTTGAGCCATGACGGATCTAGCATTCCTTGTATGTATGCTATATTATAGGATGAGAAAAGCACGGCATACACTACCTGATACCCGACCACTGCAGACCAATAACATGCAATTTTTCAGGTGTTTTTAGAGCAGACGATCTTAGAAACGGGACTGCCAGTATCAAAAGGTGGTAAAATCTGTGACAAATACTTTTCTATATACATGTACATAACCTGATATTCAAACTGGATCATTCAATTCTCAACAGAAACTACACACAAAAACAAACTTTTTTTTTTCAGATAAATCAAAGCCAGATAACTGAAGTATATACTAGGCAACCTTCTTTACCCTATACATCTGTAAAGTTTATTCAAGTCTTTCCATATAATACAGAAATATAGGCCAAAATGCTATTTAGAGACACATGAGAATGGCATGAGAAGCCAGAGAAGCAGTTCTTGTCCAATATAAAGAAGCTTTACTGCTTCATATTTCTATGCGGTTTAATCCGCCTATTCCATATTGAAAGGAGCTATGGGCCAAATGCCATTTTTATATATACATTGGCATGTTAATAAAAACCTGAAATCGTCACAGTAGGGTTCCATGGCCAAAATATGCTTCATTTAGTGCTCCCTACATCTGCAAAAAAAATCATCAAAACATTCCATATAGTAAAAGAGCTATGGGGCACACACCATTTTACACATACCTAGGGCAGATAACTAGAGTGACTGTCCTTGACCATAATATGCTTCCTTCGTTGTTTTATACATCTGTAAATGTTTATCAAGATACATGTATTTCATATAGCAACTTAAAAGAGAAACAGGCCAAAACACATTTTTACGGGCAGATAATTCAAGATCAAGGATGGTCAGAGCTGTGGTCCTTTTCAAAATGTGCTTCCTTTAGTGGCCCTTCTTTGAAGTTTCATGGACGTATTATATTTAATAAAGGAATAAGATGGCAAAACCATTTATTGGGAACCGTGAACGGCCATAACTGTTAAAAGGTCACATGTTAACGGATTTTGTCCATTATCAATCCTAAACCACACATTATATGAAAATCTGAGGAAAATCTGCGAAGAAATACTCAAGTTATCGATCGGAAACTTACATTAATCTACATTAGGAACTGACATGGGCCATAACTCTGGACCAAGGATGATCAGTGCAGTGGTCCTTGGCCACAATATGCTTAGTTTAGTGGACTATATATCTGTGAAGTTTCATCCACGTGTTCAGTAATGGTTAAGATGTCAAATCCCGTTTATTGGGAAATGTCAACAGCCACAACTCTGTCAAATGTTAAACGGAATTTGTTCATTAAAAATCCCAAACCGCACTTTCCCGATGTCAATGTACACGCAAGGTTTGAAGAAAATCCGTGAAAAAAATAGTCAACATTAGGAAAACATGTCCGTGTGAAATTGAGGCGTCCAACATGGTGTCAGAATTGACATATATTAGGTAAAAATTGTAACACTTTTCTTATTTCTGTTTTCAACATAGATTGTGTGTGCTCGTTAGAACCGCCTCAATGAGTACCCGCAATATATGTTTTTGAGCAAAAATAAGGCAGATAATGTTTATCCCCTTACACCCCAGTTTTCCCCATATAAAGTGGGGTTTAGAGGGGTCTTCGTTTCACAGACCTGTTATTGTGATGAGTTATCGGTCTGAAACGCCCTAAACCACTTAATAATATAATGTTATTAATCAAATAATTTCGTATTGGCCCAGTTACAGGTCCAAGGTCTGCTGTATTGGCACGAGGCCGAAGGCCGAGGCCAATACAGCTGACCGAGGACCTGTAACTTGGCCAATACGAAATTACTTGATTAATGACAATTTTATTAATTGACACAATTAAAAACATGATTAATGATTTTTGAATATTGGTTTACTTGGTGTAATACAGGATAATCAATAAGAATTGACAAAGCCATAACTTAGCAAATATAACCCACACATCCTCGGTAAATATGCGTATGCTTAGTTTGAAAAAAAAAACAGTATCCGTGAAAAAAGCTATCAATCGGAAATGGTGCGGACATATGGACGGACAGACAGACACCGGAAGGTAAATCATAATATCCCACCACTATCGTGTGGTGGGGTATAAAATATATATGAGCAGAAAACAACCTCTTTTGATACTGCTCCTTTGATTCGACGCAAAAAATGTGCCAATAATAAGCAAACAGTTATGGTCAGAGCACAGATTATGCAGGACTAAGCATGTCCGAGAAAACTGCGATTGCATTAGCTGATTGACTTATAATAATCGTCTACGCACATGGGCGTAGACTTATACAGGCTTGGTTTAACACAGAGTGAGTGAGTGTTTGAGTTTTACGTCTCACCAACAGCTAAGGTCATACGGAGACGGGACCTCGGTTAAAAGACTCATCCGAAAGTCTGGAGTAGCCCGCGATGTGTTTAACATGTATTTTAAACAGATCGATAAGTTGTGTATTATTACAAACACGGGGACTGGAATTGATTAATTGTTTGTTTTGGGTTTAACAACACGTCAACCCTTGTGGCTCTTTGTGTGTCGTCTCCCGACTTATACATGACTTATACACATGTACATGTATCAACCAATAGGTGTGTGTTCCGATTAATTGACTTTTGAAAAATCGGGCAATGCTATTCTCCACATCTTTCATTTCTACATTTTTTTTTTATTTATGATCCTTTCAAGATTATTTCACTCCTATCGACCCGACCTTAATCAGAGGTGCATCAGAAAAGATAGGTGTGGACATAACAAGGCAGTAACTGAGAATAAAATGTGTATCTAAATCCATGCGTTCGTTCGTATCGTTAAAAACCTGTAATTATAACATTTTTGGCCCCCGCCCATCGGGGCTTGAAGAAATATAAGGGCTGCATGATGCTTCCACGCAGAGCTGAATCCGACCCGCACACGAGTACTGGTAAACCGCTTAGAGTATCTAAGCCTGCCCAGGTAAAGCGGTGCGCACGAGTCGGACTGTCCATGCTTATAAACTTTATTGGTTCCATTGGGCGGCAGGGCGTGAGATGTTTTTTTGCTTACAAGCTTTACCTATGCCAAAATGCCCAAGTCCATAAAGGGGCATAATTTGGTCAAATGTTCATTAAATACCAGAATTTAATCAGAGCACCATGTTAACTGACTCACCCTTAAACCTCACATTATATAGAGAAAACTGGGGTTTAAAGGGTATGCATTATTTTTTCTTATTTCTGCGCCAAGAGATAGATTGTTGGTACTCGTTAGAACCGCCTCAATGATGCGGTTCTAACGAGCACCAACAACCTATGTTTGGAGTATAAATAAGAAAAAAGATATTTTGGAGATATGAAAGAATGCACTGTGTCACACCGATGTGTAATCGTAATGTCACCCGCGAATTGGTTCCAAAAAGTCTACAAAATTTCAAGAGCCTAGTCCCTGTCGTTCTTGAGAATTTTACGTACAAGCTTTTCTTATCACTAAATGTCTTTGACCGGAATGCATCACGAAAACACGCCTATATAAGTTTGACCCCCTTGAACCCCACTTTTATATAGTAAAACTGGGGTTTACAGGGTAAACCTTAATTTAATTATTTCAGCTCTAAAATATATATTGTGGGTACTCGTTAGAACCGCCTCGATGAGGCGGTTCTAACAAGTACCTATAATCAATATTTTGAGCAGAAATAAGAAAAATATCGCAATATTTCAGCTTAAAATTTTCGTTTTTCCGGCGGTAAAGTTTACAATGCATTTGTATTAACGTGTTTATATAATGACAACAATAATTCAAGCATCCATGTTTGACCTTGACCTACATTACATGGTTCAGACTTTGTGAACTATTGCATCAACCCTATCGTTTACTCAAATGTTTCAGTTCATTTCTCAAGAACTATAAGAGCTTTATTAATGTAACTTGGTTTGTGCTTGCAGCTTTTATCAAAGCATACACGACAACCTACCGGCCCCGATAGCTCAGTTGGTAGAGTGTCTGCTCCGGGGAACGGGAGGTCACGGGTTAGATCCCGGGCCGCGACATACCAAAGTCGTTAAAAATGGTACTGGCTGCTCCTCGCTTGGCACTCAGATTTACGGGGTAGAGCTAGGACTGGTCAGGATATTGTGACTGGGTGTGGAATCATGTAATGTGTCTGGGACATGATACTTCATTGAGGCAGCACTATAAAAGTGAGCATTGAGCTCCCTGTCGCAACCAGACACCGTCGTGATATGACTAAAAAATTGTTGAAAGCGACGTTAAACCCGAATTCACACACACACACACACACAAACACACACACACACACACACACGACAACCTACATTAAATGGTTCGGTGAAGCCCCCGCCCATAGGGGCTTGAAGAAATATATGGGCTGCATGATGCTTCCACGCAGAGCTGAATCCGGCCCGCACACTAGTACTGGTAAACTGCTTAAAGGATCTAAGCCTGTCCAGGAACCGCGGTGTGAGGCGGACCGTCCATGCTAATAAACCCTTTTGGTTTCATTGGGCGACAGGGATTGAGATGTCATTTCATCTCAATGTCGGGTAAAAGTCCCACAAAATTGGAAGCAACGTCTCCAAAATGACCTTTACAGTGTTGACGGGGACGTTAAACCTCAAATCAAACAAATCGGTGACTTTGCGACATAGCCTTCGGCTGAATTCTTGTCCTTACTTCTGCTCGAAAATATAGATTGTTGGTACTCGTTAGAACCGCCTCAATGAGACATGAGAAAAATATCTTCACCAGAAAAATACAGTTATTTCAGCAAAAAAAAAAGAGTCCCACGGCTGTGATTTCCCGACGTTGACAGTCAGTTCAAGCTTCACAGAAACCGTATATCAGTACCTCTCCCCATGTATGCCACATATTATTTTATGCCACCATGTCATGCCAGATTTTATTAATAGGGCCTCGTCAAGCGATTTTGGTACTTATCGCCTATGCATTGGGGCTTGAATCATGAAAAAAAATGAAAAAAAAAAAATGAAAAAAAAAAAAATGAAAAAAAATTTTTTTTTTTTTTTTTTTTTTAATTTTTTCATGATTCAAGCCCCTATGGTTCGGGCGAGGCAGCGCATCCGCGTAGTCTCACCAGAACCTTCGTTGCTCGCTCATACAAGCAGTAAATCAAGAGGAACCTTCAGACAGAAAGCCATATCCCTGGCCTCTCTGAATGGCTGGGCATGCGCAGTAAAAATTTGTCATGACGGAATGCTCGAAGACACAAATTCGCTTGGCGGGGCTCATTTAATATTGACAAAAATATCATGAGATAGCTGGACTGAGAAGAACTGAGAAAGGGTACATTTATTTATGTTATGGACTAAACGGATACTAAACTCATCAAAATTTTAACCCTTCTCTTGCTGAATATTCATTTTAACCACACTCATCTCTGACTTTGAACCAATCAGATTACTTGATGTAATTTATTCCTGCAAATTCATACACTGAATGTCAAACACTGTAGATCCTGATCAGATGGCTTCTGAAGAAGCCATCTGATCTGGATCTACACTGTTTGCAAAGATAGGGGTTGTCGTGAACAGTAAGATAATGGTTCAATCTAGTCCCGATTTTAAAAAAGAAACTTCTTTCCATGGGCTGAACATGCAATATAAATTACCTAAAAATGTCACATTACTAATAGTTCATGTTTTCATGCTCGAGGTTCTTTAAGAAGTCTCAATATATCAGAGACTCGGGTTAGGCTGCATGCTTAAACGCTTAAACGTTTATATATCTATAGCGCTTCAGGTCCAAACTTCGTGAAAAATTTTTCATTAATTTGATGAGTCTGATCTGGGGCTACAATGTTTATAATGGGCCAGTCACTGGTTTATAAATTTATAGCGCTTTAGTTGTTTTTTACACAGCACACTGACGTCTCAACGATCAGAATGATGCGACTGTAGATAACCATTCTGTTTATTTCGTACATAAAAGACCAAACCATGGTAACGTTAGCAAGGTAAAGCTACTGTGCTTAATAACTTTCGGTCGATTGACTGTGACAAACCAGCGATCCAAAACCACTGAAGATATGACAGGTGTATTGAGTTCCCTTAGAAACATTACGAAAACACGCCTATACAAATACATTGTAAACTTTACTTCCGAAAAACTAACATTGTAACATTGAAAATTGTCATCTTTTCTTATTTCTGCTCAAAATATAGATTGTGGAACCGCCTCATCGAGGCGGTTCTGACGAGTACCAACATTCTATATTTTAGAGCAGATATAAGGAAAATTACGTTTACCCCTGTAAACCCAAGTTTTACTATATAAACGTGGGCATGTGGGACAATTGTAATCCGCCTATTACCTGTGTCCGATTTAAACCGCGCGACAAATTGTATAGAAATTAATTGGGCATGTGAATCTAACACATGATTGAAAAAATACTAGGCTATCTATAGATAGCGAAAATGTGATTGAAAATGATGAAAATTCAATCTTTTATCTTAATTTTGATTATAATTTTATATTTTTAAATAAAATTTAAACTGGTCAATTTTGAAATGAAAATAGGACCCTTCGTCTCGTGAACCTCTCGTTTACTTCAATAGAAAATTAGCAAAACTCACGAGGGTGTCTGTTTTTATACTGTAATAATTAAATTATAAAATACGTTGTTAAAATGTGATCGAAAATTCTAGAAGAAAAATGTTTACCTATCCACTCTTTTCCTGGACAAGCGTATACGTAAGCGGTTAACCAGTACAGTGCACATTCTTTCGCTCTCTGACGCGCGGCTTTAAATAGCCGTTTCCCATCACGTAAAGCAAGTCCGTGAACAACCCCTCTAAAACACGCTCTGTATTAACAGGGGTATACATTATTTTGCTCTTTCTGGTCCAAGACATAGATTGTGGATACTCTTTAGAGCAGCCTCAATGATGGGTTTCAAACAAACCAGTGACAGGCACGTGGAAATCAGCAGTGCAAAGCTACTGTACTTAGTAGCGTTTGTCAATCCCTCTAAAAACTATCAAAACTTTAACATTGAGTCAACTGCCTTCTACCTTAACATACATTGAGCATCAAGGCCAAGTTGTCCAAAGCAGCGTAAGTTAACCCTGTTTGTACCAAATGGAATCTTCTGCCTTATATACAGCAGAAGATATTTCAAAATTTAGGGGTGTCAGGTTGTGTTTTCATCCAAATCTATTTGGAAAATGGCAGAACTTTTAGCAAACAGTGCAGGCCCTGATCAGACGCCGCGTTCTGTGGCATCTGATCTGGGCCTGCACTGTTTGCCAAGGTACCCCTTTAAGGGTTTCTGGTATACTGAATGGGTTAATGAGCTCGCTACTGGTCAAAACGTCAACTATTCAATAGGTACCTAATACTCTTGTATTTCTGCTGGAAAATGTGAGGAGCTTTTTGCAAAATTGATGCAACTCCTATTCGCATTTTTTTTTTTTTTGTACAAAATGATCAAAATTTTAACGACTCGTTAACAAACAACTTCGCTAAAAATAAATAAATAAAATAAATAAAAGTGGCATTAGGTTATTTTATAAATGCGGCAAAAAACAAACACCGTCCCTTCAAATACTATAATATTTAAAAAGCAATTTAATCCGTATTATATATGGACCAATAAATCATCATGTTTAGTTAAAACAAATATGCCACTGTAATACCCTTAAGCTATTGTCTGAGACAAGGATTAACGGTCACAACCGATAGTCACCGAAAGCTGCCGAAAATAGCCGAATTGCTTAAAAACAGGTGTCAAGTAGCGTAATTCTGGAGGCTACCTGGAAAAACTGCCACTACAGGTTTGTTCCCTTGATTTCCCTTGATTTCACATGGCCGAGCTTTTCCCGTATGGTTCAAGGGGTCAAAATTATATGGGCGTGTTTTCGTGATGAGAACGCCAAAGCGTTTAGCATCTGTTCTAATCCTACGTCTGCCAGCGTCGTGATTTTATTTGAGTTCAAATAAATCTTACTTAAACTTTTTTCCCCTTAAATAAACACATAACATTATTAGCATATTTTCTGTAGTCATTCGAGGTGTTTCGTTGGTCTAACTACGCAGAAGCTCTACAGACTATGATTACCATCAGAAAAACGTGCCTATATAAATCTGATCCCCTTGAACCCCACTTTTATATAGTTAAACTGGGATTTTCGGGGGTTTAACTTTATTTCTCTTATTTCTTCTCTAAAATATAGATTGTTGGTATGCGTTAGACCCACCCTCTATATTTAGTGCAGAATTAAGAAAAATATTACAATTTTTCATGTTAACATTTTTTTTTTATTTTTCAGCAGTTAAATTTACAACGTATTTGTATAGGCGCGTTTTCGTAATGAAAATAAAATAGAATAATAGTTTCCCAAAGTCACCTCTTTTCTGGCTCTTATCGCTTTTGTCCTACCTTGTCCTTTCTGGCTCTATCTTGGCCTTAGCGGTTCTTTGCACCTTATATGTGTCAAACAGTCACTATCGGTTCCGTACACCTTACAAACGCCAATCAGCTGACCCCACTTTATGGAACGCATCTGGTAAAAAGTAAAGATTTTACTGTATGTAAAAATGCGTTCATTGCTGGCATTTCTTAAACATCAGGGCCCAGTTGTTCAAAGCATCGTTAGCTTAACGAGCTCGTTAGTGGTCATATTGTTAACTCTTCTAGCAAGTACAGTATTGTAAATTTTGGTATTTTTGCTGAAAAAATGTGAGCAGCTTTTGCGTCCGCAAAAGCTGCTCACATTTTTTTTTCAGCAAAAATTTCAGCATATTTGCCATATTTAATGATCAAAGTTTTAACGATCGTTAACTAACGACGTCGTTAGTTTTGAACAACTTGCCCCTGCTTTCGGCAAATACACCCAGTCTGTTTCTGTGCAGCAATAAGAATGTATCTATATAAGTTAAACAAGTTCGTTAAATGAATATCCCCTTAAACCCCACTTTATAAAGAGAAAAATGAGGTTTACAGGCGTATATATTATTTTGCTTATTTCTGCTCCAAGAAATAGGTATGTGTACTCATAAGAACCGCCTCAATGACGCGATTCTAACGAGCGCCAACGATCTAGGTTTGGAGTAAAATTTAGAAAAATATCGGGAAATTAGCCATTTTGGAGATATGAAAGAATTCTCTATTTCACATTGGTGTGTTATCATAAGATAATCTTAAGAAGAAAAAAAGTTTATTTTAGGGACATGAAATATTGCTTTTTCTTGCACATTAGATAAGAAAATACATAGTTTTAGCTTAGGATAGAAATTCTGTTCTAACCCTGGTGTTCTTTCCCAATATCGAATTTTCTTGCGTGTTTAATAAATGCACTGGTTGTATACGACCTCATATATATGCGCCGTCGATAAGGCTGACGTCACAGCACGTTACTTGACCTCAGTAAACGCCACTGTAGTGTCATCACAATATGGCGGACGTCGGTAACCGAAGTGACTGCTGCATTGAAAATCCGACAAAAGAAAGGGAATGTATGCAAGAAAAAGAATCCTACGTGGGTGTTAGGGGTGGAAAGAAAAAAATCGTCCCTCGGGATCACTGTCCGGCATCACTCGGCAAATCCAGGTTTTACTATGTAAATGTGGTGTTCAAGGGGATCAAATAGTACTAGCATGTGTGTTTTCGTGATGCATTGATATTGTACCATTTCTGCATTAAAGCACTCAATGGACTCAGCTTTCATTTGTTTTGTGATCTGTGGTCTTATTTTCATGAAGCACTAAAATTATAGCGTGTACATGTAACCATACATCAAATTTCCCAGGGATCGATCGTCTGGGTAGATGATTCTGAAAGATCACATATACACCGTTAACATTTCGTTCAACCCTTACACTCAGGCCTGTATGCAAACAGTGTAGATCCTGATCAGACGTGATCTGGGTCTACACTCTTTGCCAAACTCAACACATGATTCCAGTCCAGATTATTTAGATAACCCTTTTACGCAACAATCTGGCCTTAACGCGGCTATTTTCTACAAACCTTGGTTTCCTACAATTCGGTGTGATAGTCACGTGGACATCAGCACTGAAGAGCCTTGTGCTTAGTAACTTTTGGTCGTTGGATAAAAAATCGACACATAAACGAAAGAAATAAACGTGACAATATGGAAAAGATCAAATAGAAAAACTTGTGGTATGCAAGAAAAAATGTCTTTTTTTCCAACCCTTGAGATGTCTGCGTTGGTCTGAATCTTAGCTTGGTCTGGGTTCCGAGCAGTCAGGCACTCCAAAATGTTGGACATTACGAAACTCCGCCAAAACAAATACATTGTTTTACTGCCGAAAACAAAACACGAAAATTTTAAGATGAAAATTTCTGATATGTTTTCGTATTTCTGCTCAAAATATAGATTGTGGGTACACGTAAGAACTGCTTCATCGAGAGGCAGTTCTAACGAGTACCGTCAATCTTTGTTTTTGATCAGAAATAAGAAAAATAATGTATACCCCTGTAAACCCCAGTTTTACTGTATAAAAGTGGGGTTTAAGGGGGTCGAAATTATATAGGCGTTTTTTCGTGATAAATGCCTATATTAAATCCATACTCATGATTTTTTTTTTTGCAGTTATACACACACGTATTTTACATGTAATGGCCCCCGCCCATTGGGGCTAGATGAAATAAATGGGCTGCATGATGCTTCCACGCAGAGCTGAAACCGACCGCACACAAGTATTGGAAAACCGCTTAGAGGATCTACGCCTGTCCAGGCAAAGCGGTGCGAGTCGGTCCGTCCATGCTTATAAACTCTATTGGTTTCATTGGGCGACAGGGCTTGAGATGTCATTTCATCTCAGTGTCGGGGTAAAAATCCCACAACATTGGAAGCTACGTCTCCAAAATGACCTATACAGTGTTGACGGGGACGTTAAACCTCAAATCAAACAAAAACAATAAACATGTAATTACAACAAAAGTCCTATATTAAGACTACCTTTAGATAGTCTTAAAGTTGGTCTCTTACTAGAGGTTCCTGGAAGAGATAATGGCTGAAATATTTTTCAATACGCTTTTAAATGCAGAATTAATCTTAATTCTAGCTGGTCTTTATAGTGCATTTTCCAAGTCATCACGAAAACACGCCTATACAAATACAATGTAAACTTTACCGCCGGAAAAACGAAAATTTTAAGGTGAAAAATTGTGATATTTTTCTTATTTCTGCTCAAAATATAGATTGTGAGCAAAGGCGGTTTTAATGGATACACACAATATATATTTTACAGCAGAATAAGAAAAGTAAGGTTTACCCCTGTAAACCCCAGTTTTACTATATAAAAGTGGGGTTCAAGAGGGTTAAAATTATACAGGCGTGTTTTCGTTATGTTTTCAGGGTTCAGTTTCTTAAAACAAACAATATCGCATCGTACTCGTATTTTTGAAAAAAAAAAAGTGAGTATATTTTGCATCTGCTAAAGCTACTCACATTTTTCCAGCAGAAATGCCAGTTTAAAATATTATTCTTGCTAGAACATAAACTTTTGACCACGATGATTTGCAATTTGTTGATATTTACAAATCCCGACTTCTCATCAGAGAAATGAAAGAAATAAAATGAATACTTACCAAACATTCGTTGCTTCTAATTATAAGTAGGTCTGGTTGTAATAGTTATTACAGCATTGACATTCGCTACAGCGTGCATTATGACAATAAACTAGCCCAGTTCAAAAGAGCAACTTTGATAGTGTGGACTATTTGACAGGCTTTGTTTGTCTGATATATTGTGGGACCATGGTGGCAGGTATTATAGAATTACATGTCAGGGGCTGGTGGAATTTCATCTTCGAATATTTGTTAACGTATACTGTATTAAATTTCGTAGAGTCACCCATTACGATTACACACCCGTGTGCATAGTCCATTCTTTCATATTTCCAAAATGGTGACTTTTCGGACGAAACTCTGTGATATTTATCTTATTTATACTGCAAACATAGGTTGTGGGTGCTCGTTAGAACCGCCTCATTGAGGCGGTTCTAACGAGTACCCATAACCTATGTCTTGAAGCAGAAATAAGAAAATAGTATTCCCCCCCCCCCCTTAAACCCCAGTTATCTCTATATAAAGTGGGGTTTAGGGAGTATTCATTTCACGGACTTGTTCACGTGATGGTTGGTAGCTTGTGCTTCGTGATACAATAATATACCCTGTGCCCTCTTTTAGGTCTCCGGAATGTTTTTTTTTTTTTTTTTTTTTTTTGGCTGAAAATTGTAATATATTCATATTTCTACTCAAAACATACGCTGTGGATGCTCGTTAGCTAACGGGTACAAACAACCTATGTTTTGAAGCGAAAATAAAAGGAAAATAATGTATACTCCTGTCTGCCCCAGTTTTTCTTTTTAATTGGGGTTTACATGTGTCTACATTTCACGGTCTTGTTACGTCAAGTTCTCCAACGGAAGGTCAGGTGTTTTTTCTCCGGGTACTCCGGTTTTCGCCCACCTGTGATTAACGATCGGCTCGATATGAGTGAAATAATCTTAAAAAAGGGCCGTAAAACTAAACCCCCCCCCCCCCAAAAAAAAAAAATACAGACTTGTTAACATGATGGAACAGATTTTGTTTGTTTGTTTGGATTGGAGTTTAACGGCCCAGTCAACACTATTTAGGTCATTTTTGAGCCGGTCAGTTTACCTATCCACATTTTACCTGGGCAGGTTAACCAGTACAGTGCACATTCTTTCGCCAGAAACTGACAACTGTCCTTCTTGAATCAGCGGAAGGGAGAGAATGACCGTAGAAAAGATTTAATGGTCAATCTCCACGAAAGAATGTTGCCGACCCCGGCAGGAATCGAACCCGCGTCCTCCTGATCACCAGTCAGACGCGCATCCGACTGAGCTACCGAGTTCGGCTATGATGGAACAGACAAATAACCATATACATTGAATTCAAATATTGACATGTTATTTCATGACAGTAAGTGATGGCAGCCGGAAGTTCCCATAGATACGGTTTGCATTTCACAGTGGAGAGCTTGAGGTTGCGGATAATGAAATCGTTTATTTTGGGTTGATTTCCTGAGTGGAAATGCCATGTGATGACGAATGAAAGATGATAGACCATATACATTATGAAAACACGCCTATTCAAATACCTTGTAAACTTAACCGCCGAAAAAAAAACACGAAACATTTCAGATGAAAAATTGTGATAGTTTTTCTTATTTCTGCTCAAAATATAGATTGTGGATACTCGTTAGAACCGCCTCATGGAGCCGGTTCTAACGAGCACCTACAATCTATATTTTAGAGCAGAAATAAGGGAATAAGGTATACCCTGTAAACCCCAATTCTACTATATAAAAGTTTGGTTCAAGGGAGTCAAAATTATAAGGGTGTGTTTTCGTGATGTATTACATGTAGATGGCATTGTACCTCCAATGCACCGGCCCCGATAGCTCAGTTGGTAGAGTGTCCGCTCCGGGGAACGGGAGGTCACGGGTTCGATCCCGGGCCGCGACATACCTCAGTCGTTAACAATGGTACTAGCTGCTCCTCGTTTGGCACTCAAATTTATTGGGTAGAGCTAGGACTGGTCGACCCAGTGTCAGGATAATGTGACTGGGTGTGGCATCATGTAATGTGTCTGGGACATGATACTTCATTGAGGCAGCACTACAAAAGTGAGCATTGAGCTCCCTGTCGCAACCAGGCACCGTCGTGATATGACTGAAAAATTGATGAAAGCGACGTTAAAACCGAATTCACACACACACACACACACACACACACACACACACACACACACACATCTCCAATGCAACAGATAAGGTGCGTATTTTGTGATTTGTGAAGGATCCTTTTCCTTATTTCTGCATATATATGTAAACCTATGCCGTTGGCATTTAGAACCGCATCGTCCTAATGAATACCCACAACATAGGTTTTTATGGAGAACTGACAAAAACTATCCTTCAGTTATCGATAAAATATCAACCTTATCTGTTGCTATGACCTCCGTTTGTGGTAGTTTCGCGCGCAATGACACGTGTTAGATGACCCAGCTACAAGACGATGATGTCACCAGCACACACTTAGATCGGTGCTCTGAAAAGTCTTTGCTTATCCCGCCTTGGACAGGACAAAGGTAATTGAAAATAACAGGGCACTTCGTCCCCAAACCACCTCGTCCCCTAGATATCTCGACACCACTGCCACATCGGCCCCGATGAGAGAAAATACCTGGACCTGTCGTCCTCTAGACACCTCGTTCCCAATTATCTCGAGTATTTAATACTGTTATAAATTTTACTTCTAACGAGCTTGTTAACCTAAAGATCCTTTGAACAGTCGGGCCCTGATCACAATTTGCAGATCTGAGTCTTTGATGAATCTAAAATAGAATTCAATGTCAGTTGGGCCTTATAAGATATCTTAATATCCCCACGCAACAAAATTGCGATGGGGATATAGCATCGCTGCGCGTGCGTGCGTGCGTGTCCGGAACCTTGTGAGAAGAATAGAAGACAACGCTATCATCACAGAAGCATTACATTTTCCACAAATGATCTGATGGAGAACGGATGGAGTTGATTTTCAAGGTCAAAGGTCAAGGTCACAACGGACTACATGTAACATTAAAAAATTGTGAACATGATATAAGACCAAGGAATCACCAAAGAAGCATCTTCCTTTTACAAATGTTCCCCATGGAAAAGAATTAACCCTTTTTGATTTCCAGGGTCAATGGTCAAAGACCAAGGTCACGAATGACTTCAAATTTAAAACCTTGTGAACAGGATAGAAGACACTTATCATCAAAGAAGCATCCACACATGTTCCACACGGAGAGAGGATGAAGCCCTGATTTTCAAGGTCAATGATTAAAGGTCAAGGTCACAATGGACTCAACCGTAAAAACCATTGTGAACAGGATAGAAAACAAAGCTATCATCATACATGCACCGAACCTTCAACAAATGTTCCCCATGGAGAGAGGATTAACTCTATCGATTAAACGTCAAGGGTCAAAGGTCAATGTCACAAAGGAGTTTCCATTATAAATATGTACCAGAAAGGGTTATCCTTTGGCAGCAAAAACTACATCACAGAACTGAAACATATGGAATGTACGTATTTTCGGGGCCAGACTAACTAGTTTCGGCAAATTAGGCCTCATCAGTGATCCTCAAATATTTTAAAATACCACAATGGAATCGATGATCCCAAAGGACAAGAAAATATAAACTACACTATGATGTAGGGCAGGAAGACTACTTTTGGCCACCACACATTCCCAGACAACAGCTGTAGTGACGTTTAATATACAACATTTTCAGATATGACTAGAATTTGTTTTTCTACAAAAACACAGATGTCTCCCCCGTTTTTGACTGCTAAGTATAACCTTGACATTGGAGGTATTGAGCTGGGTCTTGTGTGCAACACATCATCTTATGACCAGCCCCGATAGCTCAGTTGGTAGAGTGTCCGCTCCGGGGAACGGGAGGTCTCGGGTTCGATCCCGGGCCGCGACATACCAAAGTCGTTAAAAATGGTACTAGCTGCTCCTTGCTTGGCACTCAGATTTACGGGGTAGAGCTAGGACTGGTCGATCCAGTGTCAGGATAATGTGACTGGGTGTGGTATCATGTAATGTGTCTGGGACATGATACTTCAGTGAGGCAGCACTATAAAAGTGAGCATTGAGCTCCCTGTCGCAACCAGACACCGTCGTGATATGACTGAAAAATTGTTGAAAGCGACGTTAAACCCGAATTCACACACAGACATCATCTAATGAAGATGAACATTTCTGCATAGTAACTTTAAAAATGTTCATAGAAAAATAAAAAAAGTTATTGGCCGTAAACAAAAAAAAAACACTTTTTTACCTTTGACCTCTAAGTATGGCCTTGACCTTTGAGGTACAACACATCGTCTCATCGTCTCAGCTAATTTTCCATGAGGAATCCATATATGAAATTTCAAAACCCTAGCATACACTGTTCTAAAGTTATGCTATGCATCACTTTTAGCATACATTACAATGGGCACAAATTACCAAAATGACAAAGGGCCATAACTCACAATGTATTTTTTTTCGGAATTTTGTCATAAGTTAATGAGTTTATCTACTCATCACAACCAATCTATTTACCAACTTTCAAGGCTCTAGCTCCAATAGTTTTTGAGATATCTTGCTGACAAGAATTTATTAAAAAAAAATTCAAACGGCAATAACTCTTGAAAGGGGCATAATCAAGACGAGAAAAAATACGTGTCAGCTAATTTTCAATGAGGAATCCATATATGAAATTTCAAAACCCTAGCATACACGGTTCTAAAGTTATGCTATGTATCACTTTTAACATACATTACAATGGGCACAAATTACCAAAATGACAAAGGGCCATAACTCACAAAGTATTTTTCGGAATTTTGTCAAAAGTTAATCAGTTCATATACTCATCAGCACCAATATACTCAACAACGTTCAAGGCTCTAGCTCCAATAGTGTTTGAGATATTTTGCTGACAAGATTTCATTAAAAAAAATTCAAAGGGCAATAACTCTTGAAAGGGGCATAATCCGGACGAGGAAAAAAATACGTGTCAGCTAATTTTCCATGAGGAATCCATATATGAAATTTCAAAACCCTAGCATACAGGGTTCTAAAGTTATGCTATGCATCACTTTTGCATACATTACAATGGGCACAAATTACCAAAATGACAAAGGGCCATAACTCACAAAGTATTTTTCGGAATTTTGTCATAAGTTAATCAGTTCATCTACTCATCACGACCAATCTATTCACCAACTTTCAAGGCTCTAGCTCCAATAGTTTTTGAGATATCTTGCTGACAAGATTTTATTAAAAAAAAAATTCAAAGGGCAATAACTCTTGAAAGGGGCATAATCAAGACGAGAAAAAAAATAGGTGTCAGCTAATTTTCCATGAGGAATCCATATATGAAATTTCAAAACCCTAGCATACACGGTTCTAAAGTTATGCTATGCATCACTTTTAACATACATTACAATGGGCACAAATTACCAAAATGACAAAGGGCCATAACTCACAAAGTATTTTTCGGAATTTTGTCAAAAGTTAATCAGTTCATACACTCATCACCATCAATATACTCAACAACTTTCAAGGCTCTAGCTCCAATAGTGTTTGAGATATTTTGCTGACAAGATTTCATTAAAAAAATTTCAAAGGGCAATAACTCTTGAAAGGGGCATAATCCGGACGAGAAAAAAAATACGCGTCAGCTAATTTTCCATGAGGAATCCATATATGAAATTTCAAAACCCTAGCATACACGGTTCTAAAGTTATGCTATGCATCACTTTTAGCATATATTACAATGGGCACAAATTACAAAAATGACAAAGGGCCATAACTCACAAAGTATTTTTCGGAATTTTGTCATAAGTTAATCAGTTCATCTACTCATCACCACCAATATATTCACCAACTTTCAAGGCTCTAGCTCTAATAGTTTTTGAGATATCTTGCTGACAAGATTTTATTAAAAAAAATTCAAAGGGCAATAACTCTTGAAGGGGGCATAATCCGGATGAGAAAAAATACACGTCAGCTAATTTTCCATGAGGAATCCATAAATGAAATTTCAAAACCCTAGCATACACGGTTCTTTAGTTATGCTATGCATCAAAAGCCTAACGGACGGGCGATCGAACCAGAACTAATATGCCCCTCCAACTTTTTCAAAGTTGGGGGCATAATAAGAAAGTTATTGACAGAACACAAAAAAGGCCCTTTTTTACCTTTAACCTCTATGTATGACCTTGACCTTTCAGGTACCAAACTGGGTTATGCCTGCAACACATCATCTCATGGTGGTTAACATTTCTGCCTAGCAATTTCAAAATCCATCTAAAAATAAGAAAGTTATTGACCAAACACGAAAAAGGCCCCTTTTTTACCTTTGACCTCTATGTATGACCTTGACATTTTAGGTACCAAACTGAATCATGCATGCAACACATCGTCCCATGATAGTTAACATGTTTGCCAAGTAACTTCAAATTCTATTTAAAAATAAGCAAGTTATTGACAAAACCCGAAAAAAGGCCCCTATTTTTACCTTTGACCTCTAAGTGTGACCTTGACCTTTGAGGTACCAACCTGGGTCATGCACGCAACACATCGCCTTATATTGGTTAACATTTCTGCCAAGTGATTTCAAAATCCATCTCAAAATAAGAAAGTTATTGACCAAATACGAAGAAAGGCCCCTTTTTTGACCTTTGACCTCTAAGTATGACCTTGACCTTTGAGGTACCGACCTGCCTCATGTGCACCACACATCGTCTTATGGTTGTTAATAATTATGCCAAGTAATTTTAAAATCCATCTCAAAATTAGAAAGTTATTGACCAAATACGAAAAAAGGGCCCCTTTTTTACCTTTGACCTCTAAGTATGACCTTGACCTTTGAGGTACCGACCTACCTCATATGCACCACACATCGTCTTATGGTTGTTAATAATTATGACAAGTAATTTTAAAATCCATCTCAAAATAAGAAAGTTATTGACCAAATACGAAAAAAGGCCCCTTTTTTGACCTTTGACCTCTAAGTATGACCTTGACCTTTGAGGTACCGACCTGCCTCATGCGCACCACACATCGTCTTATGGTTGTTAATATTTCTGCCAAGTAATTTTATAATCCATCAAAAAATAAGAAAGTTATTGACCGGACACGATTTACCCATACATATATACATACCAACAAACTTCTAAGGGAGATAATTCAAAAAGTATAAATGCGAGAGTTATAGTTCTTGCGCACTGCACGTCGTCTAATGCTGATTAATATTTATACGAAGTTTCGTGAAGATAGCTCTAACGGTTTTCAAGTTACAGAGCGGACACGAATGTGTGACAGACAGACGGACAGACGGACAGACAGACGCCCGGGGGAAAAACAATATGTCTCTCCAAAAAAAATTTTTTCGGGGGAGACATAATTTAGGTAATGAGTTGTATACAGTTGCGATGGTGGTGTCACGCTTGCGTTGTCGTGTTTAACAGGTCATGCCCAAATGTTTGCACTGAGTAGCGTCAATGTGGCAATGGTAGTTGTTGAGAAATTGGCCTTAAAGGTATATAAAATTTAACACTTGAAAAGGGAAACGATGACGATCTGAAACAAACAGAATTATATGGGAACTTGATATTTATTTCCCCATAAAATAAAATAATAATAATAATCATTACGCAAACACGCCTATACAAAACATTGCCACCTTTATCGCCGAAATAATGAAGATTTTAAGATGAATAATTGTGATATTTTTCTTATTTCTGCTCAAAATATAGATTGTGGGCACTCGTTAGAACCGCCTCATCGAGGCGGTTCTAACGAGTACTCACAATCTATATTTTAGAGCAGAAATAAGAAAAATAAGGTATACCCCCGGAAACCCCAGTTTTACCACATAAATGTAGGGTTCAAGGGGGTGAAAATTATAAAGGCGTGTTTTCGTGATGAATATCTTTTCTGTGCCAGCGACTAGTGATTTTTCATTCTTTGCATTTTAAAGGAATTTTATCAACAACTCTTTGGTCCTTTTTACATACACCTGTGGACACAAAAGCGTTCAAACTCCGATGAAGTACCTTTCAATGAATCTCTTAGCATCAAGTTAGTTTGACAAGCATATGTCATTCACCAAAGTAGTCTAAAACTGGATCAAGAAATATACATTTTATTGGTCTTATTGTGGCAAGTTTTTTTTTCCATTTTTAGATCTGACTGACACTCCAGATGTATTCTGATTGGACAGTGCAAGGTCTATAATGAAATGTACATCACTTTGTGTTTTCAATTTATTTCTGTCTTGCAATTGACTGATAGGATGTAAGGAAATATTGAATGAAACATCAGATCAAAATGAAATGAAGCTCATCAAAGTTTGAACGAATTTGTGTCCACAGGTGTATATTTGGAAGTACCCTCTAAATGTATAGAATATATAGTAAAACTACTGAATGAAGCGACAGAAATTGATGAATTGTTTTTATAACTTTTTTTATAAATTGTTATTTCTTTTCTGTGCCAGCGTGTGTAAAATTGCAAATTTATCGTGAACAAGTCCATATAAATTATTTAAAATAAAATTAAAATAATTTGGTCCTTTTTAAAAATGAAATACACTACCCCCTTTTTTCTATTTTTCTTTTTCTATGGATTAGATGTCCCCTAGGTAACCATGGCTAGGTAGTTGAGGCCTTGGTGAGATAGCCATTTATTTTCTGTGTTGTACGCGTTAATTCCCATGATTATCAGCACAGGTGAGAAAGGTTGTGTCCGAATAAAGGTTAAGAGGTCCGGGCAAGATGTAAATATATAGCAAATTGCAGCATCTAATATGTAATCCCTGGCAGTTTTTCTCAACGCCAGAAGTGATTGGAAAGTGAAATACAGTCGAACTTTTATACCTCAAATACCTTAGGGACAATGAAATTTTACTCGAAATAGGGTTCATTCGAACTTCTTATGTTCAATCATACACCTGTGGACACAAAAGCGTTCAAACTCCAATGGAGTACCTTTCAATGAATCTCTTTGCATCAAGTTAGTTTGACAAGCAAAATTAATGCCATTCATCAAAGTAGTCTAAAACTGGATCAAGAAATATACATTGATTGGTCTTATTGTGGCAAGTACTTTTTGCCATTTTTAGATCTGACTGGCATTCCGGATGATTTCTGATTGGACAGTGCAAGGTCTACAATGAAATGTACAACACTTTGTGTTTTGAATTTATTTCTGTCTTGCAGTTGACTGATATGATGTAAGGAAATATTGAATGAAACATCAGATCAAAATGAAATGAAGCTCATCAAAGTTTGGACGGGTTTGTGTCCACAGGTGAAATTTCAGATTATGTGGCATAATGGGGATATCATTACGATCTTCTTTATCCCATTCTGTACCAGAAACACCAAAACGGTTAATTGGCAAATAGTGTAGGCCAAGATCAGAACGCGGCGTCTGAACAGGGCCTACACTATTTGCGAAAAGTTAAGCCATTTTCCAAATAAATTTTGAAGAAAACACAACCTGTCACCCCTAAATATTGGAGTGGACTCCAGCTATACATGTATATAAGGAGGAAATTTCCATTTGTACAAAATAAGTTAAAATAAAGATGAGTTATGTTTACTCCTTGAGCGATTCTACATACCTGTTAGCAGACTTTCGGATGAGTCTTTAAACCGAGGTCCCTTCTCCGTATGACTTTAGCTGTTGGTGGGACGTAAAACTGAAACACTCACTCACATATATGTCTAGCGGCCCGTTTGGGACATTGGCAAACAGTGCAGACCAAGATCAGACGCCGTAGTATGTCTGATCAGGGTCTACACTGTTTGCTTACAGTGCATACATTTGTTTGAAAAACTTACCGCAAACAAAAAACAACCTTGCACCCATAATTGGAAATGGACCACTCAAAACTTATAAGTTGGAAATTGCCATTGTCATATGGGCCTCGTCAAGCGATTTTGGTACTTATCGCCTATGCAAGCAGCGAAGGTTCAGGCGAGCCTGCGCATCCGCGCAGTCTCGCCAGAACCTTCGCTGCTCGCTCATACAAGTAGTGAATCAAGAGGAACCTTCAGACAGAAAGCCATATCCCCGACCCCTCTGAATGGCTGGGCATGCGCAGTTAAAATTTGTCATGACGGAATGCTCGAAGACCCATATTCGCTTGGCGGGGCTCATATATGGGTTAAGGTGATATCGAGATGTTCTAATAAGAATCGCCTCCACGTTTGACTGATTCAATTGAGTAGACACAACGTGTATGTTATATTTTTGTTTGATTTGAGGTTTAACGTCCCGGTCAACACTGTAGAGGTCATTTTGGAGACGTTGCTTCCAATTTTGTAGGACTTTTACCCGACGTTGAGATGAAATGGTATCTCAAGCCCTGTCGCGCAATGAAACCAATAGGGTTTATAAGCATGGGCGGTCCGACTCGCACCGCTTTTCCTGGGCAGGCTTAGCTCCTCTAAGCGGTTTACCAGTACTCGTGTGCGATCGGTTTGAGCTCTGCGTGGAAGCATCATGCAGCCCATCTGTTTCTTCAAGCCCCGATGGGCGGGGGCTATTATACTAGCAAATTGTAAACCACAAGTTCTAGAATATTTCAGTAGAAAATGTTGTATAGAGAAGTAGTATTTCTTTGGAAAACAGAGATGAAAACTGTAGAGGGTAACAGATTTTTCTGAACCAGGCTAGCTAGCGTCGGCCAATTAGGCCTCGTCAGTGACCCTCATTACGAAAACACGCCTATACAAATACATTGTATACTTAACCGCTGAAAAAAACGAAAATTTTCATATGAAAAAATGTGATATTTTTCTTATTTCTGTTCAAAGTATAGATTGAGGTGGTTCTAACAAATACCCACAATCTATATTTTAGAGCGGAAATAAGAAAAATAGGGTATACCCCTGTAAACCCCAGTTTTACTATATTGAAGTGGGGTTCAAAGGGCTCAAAATTATATAGGCGTGTTTTCGTGATGTCAAACACTTTCAAAATTCCACAGTGGAATCAATAGTCCCATAGGACTAGAAAATAACCCCCACACACACAAACACACACACGCACGCACGCACACACCAACACACACACACACTATTTTTAGATCTGGATCCAAGCTATTTTGGTAGAGAATAATCTAGCCATAGTCCTATGATATTCGATTGAAATTTCACAAGGGGTATCGGAATAGTTTTTGTTTAAACTGTTTTTCTATTTTTAGCTCTGACCGCCATCTTGTTAACTGAAGCAAAACCATATTAGATAAGTTTGGTACGAGTCGCCTAGATAACATTCCCGTGAAGTTTGAATCAAATTGACCAAAGTGTTTTGCATAAAAGCAAACCGTTGTGATGTTCTTCTATTTTTAGCTATGGTGGCCATTTTGCTCATCGGAGCGGAGCCAGTTAGCTATTTGGGCGCTGAATCGCTCACCTGACTTCAAGATATCAGATAGCTTGGTGACAGCCATTCCATGACGCATAACTGTTGCACTTAGATAGATGGTCACCTGGGCAACATTCTTGCAAAGTTTGAATAAAACTGGCTGAAGAGTTTCTATTTTTAGCTATGTCAGTCATTTTGTCCATTAGAACAGAATCGTTTCAGCTAGTTTGGTATAGGAACACGTAAGCAGCATTCTATGAAAACTAGAAGTGAAGGCAATGATCAGGAGTCAATACAATTAACCCACAGCTCCCATCAGAGACACCAAAGGGAAAGAAGCACAAACATGAAACAACAAGACCCTAATGGAAACATCAATAGCTGAAAGCCAAAAGGACACATACTTTCCCACAAAATGGCCAATTGGCTATCCAAAACAAAATAATATAAGCGATACACATACTTACAGACAAACCATAACAACGATAAACCGCGAGAGCAGAACCGCTTTGGAACGGTCAGTGAAACGAATTCCATTGGAGGGGGAGCTTAAATCGATTTTACGTGGCCACAATACTCGTCCTTATTTCCGTCGCGATTAAGACAAATAATTTGTTCAGTCCGCATAGAATCAAATAATTTGTTCAGTCCGCATAGAGTTTGAATAAAACTGACCCAAGGGTATGGGAGGAGTTGTCGTTTAAATAGTTTTTGACCTCTGGCGGTCATCGTTTTCGTCTGAGTGGAACGATTTTACTACATTGGTAGAGAGCAGCCAAAGCAACAATCCGCTGAAGTTTGAATTAAATTGGCCTAAGGGTTAGCAGTGAAATCAATGCATATGAAACTAATAATAAAAATTCTATTTTCACAGTATGGTATAAATATTATATTTTCACAGTGTGAAAAATCACATGACCATGTGCATGACCATGTGATTTCATAGTAGCAGCTTTGGTATGTTTTAGTAAAAGATACAAGAAAATTTACTTTATTTTTAAAGGTCAGTAAAGACCAAAAATATATCATCTCATGTGTTCAAAATAGAAGAATATTCAACACGCTCGATAAAATATGTTTGATATTTATCTAAAAATAGTAAATATCCTCTATGTATTTCATACTGCATGGGAAAGAGGATTATTTCATCATTTGAAACGTTATAATTGGACGTTGCGTTCATCATGACGTAACGTCAACTAACGCGTTGTTAACGCACGTAACTCTTGTAACGTGGTTGCTAAGTGATTATTACCAGTTGACGCCATTATCGAATGGGCTCAGTAACAAGAATAAAATCGAAATTTAGGAAGTTATCATCAGAGTTAATTTCTTTTGTTGCTTTCCATCATCGGGGAAATCGTTGCAATAAATTCTGGTAGCAGAGCGAGGTTAAAAATAATAGAAAAATCGACAAAAATTGGACAAAATCGGATAAAAGAAATGGCGACGTTGGGGAATAGTGTAACAGCGGATATCGCAGAAAAAGAAACAGACTTAAAGAAGCAAAAGTCCCGAGCAAAATCTAGTTTCACTCGCGCTCGGAACAAACTATTATTTGTGCTAGAAGAACAGGAATTACCCAGCCGACGGGAAATTAAGGAATTAAGTCAAAAAATGGACAGTTGTTTGGAGACGGCGATGGACGTCATGGCGATGTCATCGTATTTTTTCTTGAAAAGTAAACAGTTGGATAGTGGTAGGAAGGTTGTCCTAGAAATGGAAAAGATTGAGGAAGAGTTTTATTCGGCATACGAAGCAGCTAGGGAATATCTGGACTTGCAGAAAGAAGGCAGATCGAGTGTTTGCTCTGACATTGTTTCCATTGACATGTTACAAAGAATGAACATTACTGACAGTTCGGAAACCTATTGTAAAGAAGGACCATTGGCGGAAAGTGACACGCCATAGGTAACAGTTAATCAGAAACACTGTTATACCCCTGAATGCAGCCCCCATAAACTATCAAATATACAAAACAGCTACACACGGGCATCTGGAAACGTCAAGCGTGAGTTTCATGAACAACCCCATGCCATGAACAGCAAAGATACATTTAGTCCTATAAATCCGATAGATAGTGCGATGTGTTTGAATCCCATGACGACATCATACGAGCAAAAAGCAAGCACTAGCATTCCAACAATCGGGCAAGATATGTGGAGACAACTTAAACGGGTGCAAATACCTGTTTTTGCTGGTAATAAAAGAAACTATCAGAGTTGGAAAGGCGCGTTCTTGGCCTGCATCGACAGTGCACCGACAACAGCAGAATACAAATTATTGCAACTTCGGCAATATCTGTCCGGTGAAGCATTAAAAGTGATAGAGAATCTTGGACACTCCGCTACTGCATACGAAGCCGCAAAAGAACGACTCGAAAGGAAATATGGCGGCATGCGGCGACAGATATCAATCTACCTCGAAGATCTGGAACAGTTCCGGCAAATACGACCCGGAAATGCCAAAGACATAGAACAATTTGCTGACCTCCTAGATCTCGCAATAATAAACCTAAAAGAAGCTGGGCAACACTTCGAACTTGGCAATGGCTCTCTTTATACCAAGTTACAACGAAAGTTACCTGAGGCTATGCTGGCGCGATACCACCGCTGGGTGTTTGAGAATAGTCACCCGGAGTCCGTGACTACACTTCGCACATGGGTGATTCAAGAATCGGAATTTCTGACTATCGCATCGGAGACCGTTCGAGGCTTGACAGGCAAACAGAGTGATGGGGTATCAACATCAACATCAGGAGGATATAGAAGCCAGCGCACATTCTTTGGAGGCACGAGCGACAGCCATAAGAAACTGAAATGGTCTTGTATGGTATGCAGAGGGCAACACGGTGTATGGCAATGTAAAAACTTCATGCAAATGAACGTTACTGACCGCTGGAAAATCGCTAGGCAATGTCAGCTGTGTTACCGTTGCTTAGCCGATGGACATCATGGAGCAGCTTGTCCCAGGAGCCGGCAGTGCGGGCAAAATGGCTGCCGCGAGTTGCATCATAGACTTCTGCATAAATCGGATTTTCTAAAATCACAGTCAAAAGCACCGGGCGAGACCAAAGTAAAACGCGCATACGGCAACGATGAGCATTTAGCGACATACCCCTCTACCCCTGTTAAATCTTCGTCAGTCACGGAGGGGAATGATCAACAGGAACAGACGACAATGATGGCACATAATTACCCGTGGACGAATTTGATTGGGCTGCGTACGGTTCCCATTTTTGTAAAGAATGGAGATCGCTTAATAAAGGTAAACGCTTTACTTGATGACGCTAGCACACAGACATATATTAATACAGATGTAGCTGCCGAGCTAGGTCTACACGGAGAACCGCAAAAGGTCACGGTAAATGTTTTAAATGGACAGAAACATTTGACACAAAACCTATTAACTTAGAACTGAGGAGCACAAACGGCGAGGTTAGCACAAGAGTGACCGCATTTACGGCAGATAGAGTAACCGGTGGCATGTCCGTTGTGAACTGGAATAAGTATAGGAAGCAATGGCCACACCTAAAGAACATAGAGTTTCCATCTTTGGCAGCACGACCGATCGTAGATGTCCTTATATGCTTGGATTGTGCTGAGTTTCATTGCGCCCTTGAGGAGGTACGAGGGAATCCCGGCGAACCAATAGCAACACTGACACCACTCGGGTGGACATGTATTGGAAATCCAGGTCCCAAGAGCAGCCCTTTGTTGCAAACAAACTTTGCTTGCACATTTTTCGCCAGGAACCATCTAGAAATTGAAAGGATAAATGATACTCTGGAGTAAGGAAACACAGGTATTGAACATAGAAGAGCGATCGGCGGTTAGAACTGTTGAAGAATCTATTACATATGCAAGTAGCATGTATCGGGTCGGAATACCATGGAGAGCGGACAGACCAACCTTGCCAGGTAGCTATAACATGGCGCTTCAAAGATTAGAGGTTACAACGTTCGCCAGAGATTGCCACAGATTACAACAAAGTTATTGACCAGTACATAGAGAAAGGCTATGTGAGGAAAATTCCTGAAAATGAAAGGATGCATTCGAAGTGGTACCTACCACATTTCCCAGTCTTAAGACCGGACAAGGACTCGACGAAAATAAGAATAGTTTTTGATGCGTCGGTAAAGAGCGGGGGTATGTCACTGACTGATACTATACTTCAAGGACCTAAACTTCAGAGGGACCTGTTTGATGTGCTCATACGTTTCAGAAAGTCAGCTGTAGCAATTGTATGTGACATTGCTGAGATGTACTTCAGAATAGGCATCACAAAGGAAGATAAACCATACCACAGGTTTCTTTGGAGGGGAAACAACTCCAGCCAGCCACCAGATGTGTACGAATTTGACCGTGTTGTGTTTGGAGTAAATTCGTCACCGTTCATGGCACAATACGTATTACAACAGCATGCCAAGAAATACCAGGAAGATTTTCCGATAGCTGCGGAAACCATTTTGAAATCCACCTACATGGACGATTCTATGAACTCTCTGGCGCATGAAGACCAGGCAATCGAGTTATGCAAACAGATGTCCCACATGCTGAAAAGGGCTGGTATGCATGCGCATAAATGGTTGTCAAACTCGTCAAGAATACTAGCTGAGATTCCTGCACACGATCGGAAGGCAGAGGTAGATCTAGATCGTGATCAGTTACCGTCAACGAAAACGCTTGGGGTATGGTGGTTATCCAGTCAAGACATGTTTGTATTTAAAGAGAAAGCTCCAGATGAAAGAATGTTGTATACTAAACGGAATTATCTTCGGAAAATAGCCACGCTTTTCGACCCAATCGGTCTGTTAGCCCCATTCACGATCAGAGCAAAGATACTGTTGCAGGGAATGTGGACGTCGGGCGTAGAATGGGACGATGAGCTGACCGAACCGCTAGTAAGTGATGTACGTGCATGGTTCAGGGAATTATCAGATTTACGGGAATTACAGATTCCAAGATGCCTTGTAATAAAAGGAAAACCTTCAGAGGAGATGTCACTTCACACGTTCGTGGATGCATCAGAGGTTGCATACGGAGCAGTTGTGTATGCCAGAAGCACATATACGGATGGTTCTGTGTCAGTCAACATGGTAGCTGCGAAGACACGTGTTGCCCCAATTCTTGCAACAAGCATTCCTCGCCTGGAGTTGATGGGTGCAGTAGTTGGTGTAAGACTTGCAGCTAGGATAGCAAGCGTTCTAGAAATTCCAGTCAGTTGCTCAACCTTTTGGTCTGATAGCGTAAACGTGTTGTGGTTGATAAGAGGTCGAAGTCGAGAATTTAAACCATTTGTAGCGAACAGAGTTGGCGAAATTCAAGGAATCACCAGTCCAGACCAGTGGAGGTATGTGCCCACAACTCTGAACTCAGCTGATTTTCTCAGCAGAGGGCTTAAAGCAAAGGATTTAGCAACCTGTTCTAGATGGTGGTATGGTCCAGAATTTCTACTTCAAGAAGAGGACAATTGGCCGGTTAAGAAAACCATTCTGAAACCAGCATGTTACGATGAAATGAAAAAATCTGCACGTGAACTACCACAAAACAAGCATTTTGGAGAAACCAAGTACAGCGAAGATGCCAATACAACGTTGTTATGTGTGGTAGAGTCGAACCCTACCTTTCTGTTGAAACCAGAGCGCTATTCGAGCTGGTTACGACTGAATAGAATATGTGCATGGGTCAACCGTTTTATACACAACTGTAGATTTCCAAAAGAGTATAGGACAAACGGAGTACTCCTTTCTAACGAACTGAAAAAAAAAACAGAAATCCAGCTGATTCGACTTGCACAGCGGGAGGTCTTTAAAGATGAATGGAAGGCCTTGGCTACGGGCAAAAATATTGCCGTCCAGTAGCAAATTACTAGCGTTGAGACCGAAATTGGACGATGATGGATTAATGAGGTCAGATGGACGTTTAGCGTATGCCCAGTTCTTGTCATATGATGTACGCTATCCGGTAATACTTCCACGTAAATGCTGGGTGACGAAGTTAATAGTCAAAAATTTTCATGAGAAAGGAAAACATGCTACGGGTACCAACCAAACGCTAGCAGCAATATCATCACGATTTTGGATTTTGTCTGCACGTGAGGAGATACGTGAATGGGAAAACGAATGTGCCGAGTGTCGACGTAGGAAAGCGAAAGCTGCTGAACAGGTCATGGCCCCGTTACCACTGGCAAGATTGAAAACATCCTTACGAGCTTTTACAAGAACATCAGTGGATTTTGGTGGGCCATTTGTCACTGTGCAAGGGCGGGGGAAACGGCGTCAGAAACGATATATGTGTCTGTTTACCTGCATGGCAACTAGAGCTGTGCATCTAGAAATGGCCTATGGACTCGATACCGATTCATTTCTCCACGCATTCTATAGAATGGTTAGTCGTCGAGGACTCCCTGTCGAGGTTTATTCTGACAATGGAACCAACTTCAAGAGCGCGGATAAAGAGCTTTAGACTCTTTTGGGCCAGTTAGATCGTGACAAAATGGGGGACTCATTCGCAAATAAAGGTATCACTTGGAAATTCAATCCTCCATTCGCTCCTCATTCCGGAGGGGTGCACGAGACTATGATAAAGGCGGCGAAGAGAGCGATACGTGCGATACTGAAAAATGCTGACATTAATGATGAAGAGCTATTGACGGCAATGGTCAGCGCCGAGTCGTTGATAAACTCCCGGCCGTTAACTTATCAGTCAGCCAATCCTTCAGACGATGTCCCGCTGACCCCTAACCATTTTCTCCAAGGACAGGTTGGGGTCAGTTTGCTCCTACGACAGTGGATGCAACCGAGTTCAATCCAAGGAAGAGATGGCGCCGGATTCAGGAACTGGTACGGCATTTCTGGCGCCGGTGGCTCCGAGAGTGGTTACCTGGACTTGGAGCCCGCAAGTAATGGGGACAACAGCGACGAGACATCCAAGCGGGCGACGTTGTATTGGTAGTAGCACCAGAAACATCGAGAGGAAACTGGCCACTGGGAAGGATTCTGGAAGTATATCCGGGGGCCGACGGACGGGTACGGGTTGCTAAGATTCAGATTGGAAAAGGGACGTTGGTGAGACCTGTAACCAAGCTCTGTCCATTGGAGCTAGACGATGAGAGACAATAACTGTATTCTAAATATGCTTCAATTTTACAAATGCTAATGTGTTCTGCGAGTTAATAATGACAGGTGTAGATCTACAAGTAAGCAGGTAATAATACCTGACTGCTTAAGTTGTTTCTTGAACTGATTATTATTCATACTGGAGACAAACATTTGCAGAATGGTTTAATTTCCGCATTTTCTATTTTAAGAATATTCTGAAACAGTTTTGTCAAAATTGGACATTTTGTGGAGGGGAAAATGGGAAAGAGGATTATTTCATCATTTGAAACGTTATAATTGGACGTTGCGTTCATCATGACGTAACGTCAACTAACGCGTTGTTAACGCACGTAACTCTTGTAACGTGGTTGCTAAGTGATTATTACCAGTTGACGCCATTATCGAATGGGCTCAGTAACAAGAATAAAATCGACATTTAGGACGTTATCATCAGAGTTAATTTCTTTTGTTGCTTTCCATCATCGGGGAAATCGTTGCAACACTGCATGTGTTTCAAAACATATACATCAGCGTTCGTATTTCTGTCAAATCCCATATCATTCAAGATACCGCCAATTTTAACATGTTATTAAACATGTTGTACTTTTCTTGTTAGCACTGGCGACAATCTTGGTCATTGTAACAAAACCGTTTTAGCTCCTTTGATTGTGGATCACTTAAAGACAGTTTATATTTTACTTTTGGTCCTTTGAGATCAGCGTGAATATTCTGAGAAATCGGAAATAAATTATTGGTTTAGACTCAAATTCTAGACAGGTTTTTAATTATTTGGACCCCATTTTGATTTATATCAGTCTTTGAATCGACTGCCTATTCGAAATTCGCAAAATTGCAGTATGTTTCCTCTGGCTTTCTTTGCCGGATCATTACAAGGTCACTGATGAGGCTTTATTAGCCGAAACTACGTAGTATAACCCATCTTCTTTCTTATGAATGTTTTCATTGCTCTTAAAGGAACTCATTTTTGATTTTTATTTGACTATATAAGGGAGCACAGGAAAACCTGAGTCATTCTTTGTCTGACCTCTGAAGGGTTAACATCAAATTCTATTTATCTGATTGGCTGTAAATGGAGAGCTATTGTGACATCACAATGATTGACATTTTTATAATAAGTGATTGACAGCTCTGCCCTGTTTGAAGCTAACCTTATTAGCTCAATTATGTAACAGCAGGCACACTCCATAATTGGTTTCAATAGACAAACAAAACAATTTAGTCATGATTAATGTATTTATTTTTTTTTACTTTTCAATTACAATGGAACAAAATACAAACATATTTCATAAAGGTTAATTATATAGCAAATTTAGTTCTAATATACTAAAAATAAAGCTTCAAATGTGTTGAAAAAATTATTAGTTGACACTATTGAAAAGAGCTTCTTCTGATAAATAAATAAATAAATAAATAAATAAATAAAAATGTTTGAATGAAAGAACTGCTTTTTAATTTGATATAATAGATTTTTTTTTTCATTCTTCTTCTTCTTGTTTTTTCTTCTTATAGAAGAAAAATAAAAAGTAAAATGAATTATACATAGGCAGTATTAGTAAAATAATAAAATTAAAATTGACACAGCTAAACAAATGATGGAATGACTGAATGAATAAATCAGATGTCCAGACTAATCTCATTCTAATCTCTTTTAGCTTTTTTAAAATAAAATATAGATTTTGGGTGCTCGGTAGAATCGTCTCAATCAGGTAGTTCTAACGGGCACCCACAATATACTATCAAGTGAGAGTATACATCTGTATGGCCTCAATGAGGCAATTCAAACGAGCCCCCACAATGTAATATAGCGTGTATGTACTTGGTCTATTTCTAATGAGTACTAGGACTAGCATTTCACACATATAAATGTTCAAGGAGGCGGTCCTAACAATTTTTGGGATATGTGTTAGAACTGTGTTTTGCCCCAAAATCATTTTACAGTGAATCATGTTACAGAGAGGTTAATGTCTACAGAGAAAAATATGGAAATACACATTATATTTCTTCCAAATCTAAATTGACATTCAGATAAAATCATTTTCTGATTTCAGTCAAGTATGCTATATTATTTTCTACTACACAAAACTAGATTTTCTTTCTTTTTAAATGTTAATACATAATAAATCTTTGTTTATAAAGCACAATTTATGTCCAATTTTTGAAGGTATTTGTTTGATAAATATATGGACAGTAGCTGATTGTTACAGTCCATTATATCCTATAATCCTTATCAGTTTTATGGCCCCTATAGGTAGCCAGCCCACCAAGACCATGCCACACCTACTTTTATTTGCTGGTTACCTGTACATGTTTAAGCTGGGAACCAGACCCCCCCGGCATGAAAATCCTGTCTTTAAAGGCATTTATTCTGTAACAGTAGAACACACCGTGTGTCTATAATTGTTTTATTGCCCCCCCCCCCTGTGATATACTGACTATAGCAGATCAAAGGCGGCCCTTAATAGGGTGATTAGTAGCTCTTGATGAATCCCCTGACTGAGACACTTAAGGGGAAAATCAATAATGTACACCAGTCAACAGTAAGTAATTTATTGATTTTCCCCAGGGCGGCCCCTTACCTGTTAAAGACAGAGGTCTTCTCTTCAGTGAGCACTGAGGACTACATAATATTATGTAATGAAATGATAGTCCTCAATAATCAAGAATAAATGCCTTTAAGCAACATTCCTATGGAGTTTGATTGAAATTGGGTCAAGGGTATAGGACGAGTTGTTATTTAAAGTTGTTTTTTTTTTTCTATTTTTAGCTCTGGTGGCCATCTTATTAATCGGAGCGGAATACTTTTAGCTATTTTGGTAGGGAGCCACCTAGGCAAGAATACTGTGAAGTTTGAATCATATTTACCAAACGGTTTAGGGGGAGTTCACATTTGAAGCAAATTAACGGCATTTTTCTATTTTTAGCCCTGGTGGCCATTTTGCTCACCACAGCGGAACCGATTAGCTATTTTGTCAGAGGGTAACCTAAAGTTTGGGTCAGATTGGCCCAATGGTAAAGGAGGAGTTCACATTTATAGCAAATCGTTGACGTTTTTCTCATCGGAGCGGAAACGTTTAAGCAAATTTCCTAGAGGGCCATCTATGAAACATTGCTTTGAAGTGTGAAATTGGCCAAATGGTATAGAAAGAAATTGTTGACTTTCGAATACTTTTTCTTTTTTTCTATTTTAGCTCTAGCGGAACTATTTTAACCACCCGGTCAGTTGCATCGTAGAGTTTCCCCGTGGTCTTGTCGGGGCACCACGTACAAAGCACTAGTAAATTTATATGAGCTCTTTTAGTGACACTTAACACTAGCGCTGGTGAAAGTTATATATAGCTCGTGCAGTTCAAAAATTGTATACAGCGCCGCCATGCGATATTAACACTGTGAAATCCGTTTTATTCTTGCAGCTCTCTTTCAATGTACTCTCTTGAATACAATTCCAGAAGAGCAATAATTTCGTTACTTGCCACATAAACGGAAACGTCCTGTGTGAGATGAGTAAACATCTCTGGGTCTGTTAGGTCACGCCTTTTGTACCTCTTAGAGCTTGACTATCCTGCAGTTTCTCTGTATAAACTTCCCAATCAGGGGTAAATGCTGAGCATTCTGCTTTGAAGTGTTGCCGAGTTTCAGGAGCAGCTAAACACAGTTCACACGTCGCGTCAACTATGTACTGATTAAATGCAGCCTGTTACCTTGTTAAATGTATGAACCGGTCAGGAGCTTGCATTTTAATTATGCCCTCCTATTATCAATAATACTATTCCTAACAGAAGTCCAGATTGGATGAGTTTTCGCTACTGTGTTTGTTTGTTTGATTGATTTGAAGTTTAACGTCCCCATCAACACTGTAAAGGTCATTTTGGAGACGTTTCTTCCAATTTTGTGGGACTTTTACCCGACTTTGAGATAAAATGACATCTCAAGACCTGCTGCCCAGTGAAACCAATTGGATTTACAAGCATGGACTCGCACCGCATTGACTGGGCAGGCTTAGATCCTCTAAGCGGTTTACCAGTACTCGTGTGCGGTCGGTTTCAGCTCTACGTGAAAGCATCATGCAGCCCATCTATTTCTTCAAGCCCCGGGGCTTTTCCCTACTGTCAGTGAAAGTGTGCTGACATATTTTAAAGATGATTTGTATCTAATTTCGGTCCCAGGTGGACTTCATATGAGAATTAAGTGCCTTTATGAGGGCATGTTTCCATTCAGCTGCCTTTAGCTCGACTTTCAGATGTTTGGATGATCTGTTGGATGTTGGCAATACCTATTTCGACGATTTGATCAGTCAAATTTACCCCCAGAACTTCAGTTAAATAAAGCAAATTCTTCTGATACCGAGGCCCCGTTTTTGGATTTACACCTATCTATTGTAGATGGATTTTTTTCTTGCAAAATTTGTGATTTGAGTGTGTGTATCGCTTATATTATTTTGCTTTGGATAGCCAATTGGCCATTTTGTGGGAAAGTAACTGTCCTTTTGGCTTTCCGCTATTGATGTTTCCATTAGGTCTGCTGTTTCATGTTTGTGTTTCCTTCCCTTTGGTGTCCAAAATGAAACAATATAAGCAACACAAACACCCAAAGACAAACCATTACAAAAATAAACCGCGACAGCAGAACCACCTTGGAATGGTCAGCGGAAACGAATTCCACTAGGGGGGGGGGAGTAGTCGATTTTACGTGGCCACAATCATCGCCCTTACTTCCGTCGCGATTTAGACAAATAATTCGTTCAGTCCGCATGAAGGCCTCCTAACTCATCAGTGCAACATCTCTGTGAACACAAAAAATCAAAACCACAAAGATGAAACAACGGTGAGGAAAGCCCGCCCCCAATGAGTGAATATACAATTTTACGCCCTACACTGATCTTCTCCTAAATTTTGGCCTTATTTTTAACATTTCTACTGATTCCCAAATGGACAGTACACTCCTGAAAGAGGATTTTATCCCCTGACATGTATAACTCTACATTCTGCACATTTCTGGTCGGATTGTAACACATGCGATAACTTTTTGTTTTGTTCACACGGTATCTTTCTCTGTACGTATCCACGTCCCTCAGCGAAACCTGCATATCACTGTATTTCCTTGCTAGGAGCGCGAGATCATCCGCTACAGTCACATGAGGAATACAAATGGAGCCGATCGTTCTTCTAAGATTGTTGTACCTTTATATTGTGAGGTGGAAAGCACACCCCCTGCCTGACGCCCTGTTTCAGATTTATTGGGTCTGACTACAGCCCCGCTCACTTGACCCGCGGGGAACAATCGGAATATAGTTCTCGTATTTCATCTCTAGTTATACCAGCCAGGTATAGTTTCCTCAACAGGGAATTACGGTCAATCACATCAAAAGGCTTTCTGTGTATCAATAGTTGCGAGCAATATTTCCTCCTTGTTGCTTTTTGACTCCAGAATACATACCGTAAGAATAAAAGCTGCTGTTCTGTTTGTTTGATTTGTGGTTTAACGTCCCCGTCAACACTGTATAGGTCATTTTGGAGACGTTGCTTCCAATTTGGTGGAACTTTTACCCGACATTGAGATGAAATGACGTCTCGTGCCCTGTCGCTCAATGAAACCAATACGGTCATGGTCGGTATGACTGGCATCACTTTGCCTGGGCAGGCTTAGATCCTCTAAGCTTTTTACCAGTACTCGCGGGCGGTTAGTTGCAGCTCTGCGTGGAAGCATCGTGCAACCCATCTATTTCTTCAAGCCCCGATGGGCGGGGGCTAAAAAGTTGTTGTTTAAGTTAATTACCGATATGAATATTGCTTTAGTTTTTCCGGTATCGCGACTTTACATGAGTATGTATAAACCTAAGTAAACATGTAATTTTGATTTTTCTGGAAAATCGAGGCCAAAAATGCACCTTATCGACCCCAGCCCATTAAACTTACAATATATCCCCTCACATTCTGCTTCTTCTGTACGGATTCCGCATTCGATTAATAATTTAAGAGCTATGTTGCCGTCGGTATTGGTTAGACCTATAAATTTGTTTTCTGTCGCTTCCGTTAATTTTATTGGAGCAGGTAATACGAATCTGTTTAGAAATAGTTATAGAGTTAGATTATCTCCTATCAAATCGCCCATCCTTCGAAAATATATCCAGAAGAAGTGGAATATATCCTAGTATTTCTAAGTGCAACGTTAAGAGGTGCAGGTACTGTTCCCATTTACGCACTTTCATCTATAAAGGGTAGACGCTTTTCTGTAGTTACCATAGAAGTGAAGGCAATGATCAGGAATCGATTCAATTAACTCACAGCTGCCATCAGAGGAAAAGAAATGCAAACATGAAACAACTAGACCCTAATGGAAATATCAATAGCGGAAAGCCAAAAGAAGACTCCGCGTACGATTTTTCTGAGAAATGTCATACCGTCTGAACAAACCATAATGCAGTTCTTTATTCATGGACCCTTCACTTAAGTCACAAAAGTAAATATATACTTAGCTGCCCAAAAGAAATAGTTATATTATGTTTCTTGAAACTAATAATACTATAAAAACAATGATTATTATTGTACTACTACTGCTACTACAATAGTTAAATTGAGAATAATAATTTTAACAATTAAAACGATGAGAATATTACTTATACTCTTACTACTACTTCCACTACTAAATCGATTACTTCAGCTATTATTATTATTCACGTGATAAAAATGAATTGGATAAAATTAGCTACATTCGTCATAATAATATTACATGTGTTTAAACACGATATTTATGGACCCGTGTTGTTGTTGGTGTTGAAACGGGGGCTGCTCACTATAAGAGAGGCAAATCTCTTTGCCGGTTGCTCTTGTCGATTGTAAGTTCGCTAAAGCTATGCCAAATGGTCAATCATTGTCGAATTTAACTCAATTTTGGACGGTTAAATTCAGCACAGGTTTCCACACAAGAAGTGATTGCAATGATCAGGAATCGGTACAATTAACCCACAGCTCCCATCAGAGACACCAAAGGGAAAGAAACACAACTTTGAAACAACTAGACCCTAATGTAAACATCAATATCGGAAAGCCAAAATGACAGTTACTTTCCTAAAAAATGGCCGATTGGCTATCCAAAACAAAATAATATAAGCGATACACACACTAAAAGACAAGCCATAACAAAAATAAACCGTGGCAGAAGAACCGCCTCGGATCAGTCAGTGAAACGAATTCCACTGGGGGGGGGGGGGGGGGAACTTAAATCGATTTTACGTGGCCAAAATCCTCGCCCTTACTTCCGTCGCGATTTAGACAAATACTTTGTTCAGTCCGCATGAATGCCTCTCAACATCTCCGTGAACACATAAATCAAACAACCTTCTTAACATGTCCGACTTAACATTTAAGTGTACAGGTTTGATAAATGTGATAACCTGACATGCTGCAAATTGTAAAATGCAGAGGCAAACTAATCGCATGTTAAAAACAAGATTTATCGAACACTATCGTAGTTTGAATAAACCTAAAAAACTGACACTTTCTTGTACCGTCATTTTCAACGTACAGGTCATTCTGTAAATGATATTTCTGTGCAACCAGTTGAAAAAAATATTATCATGTTAATTCTACAGCTAGGTTTAAAATTATTAATCGACATGAAACTGAATTAAAATGGATTAAAATGATTACATACACTTTTTCCATTGGGCTTTAATGACAACATTTATCATGAGGGTAATATATCTAAAATGCAATATTATTTATATTTTCTCGCTTCTGGACTGTCGAAAGAGTAAAACTAGATCGTACGGCACAAGATCAAAAAAGTGCAATTATAAAAGTAAATAACGTGCCTTTAAAAGAAACAATGCCAGGCTGAAGTGAATATCCATAATATTATTGAATCATGGACGCCACTCAATGTTTGCATTTCCAAATTCATTACCCACATCTGTATTAGGTATTCTGGTCACCGAGGCGAATAAATTCTACGATAGTCTTAAACAGTTATACGATGCTGCTCTTTTAACTAGAGGTAATACTCCGCATGCTCTTCGTCGTTTTCATCGATTCTGAAATTAATCACAAACGTCATTACATCAAAATATCTTTCATTTATAAGGGTTTGGATTTTATATATTCAGCTAGTATCTTCTGGGACGGTTCGGTTATTTCATCCATGCCTGCTTATTTTCAAAATACTGAAACACCCATAATTTGCCATAAATACAATAAACCTGTTAGATCTATCATTTTTAATTTCAGTAAACGTGTTTCTGATCTTGATATTGACACTAACACTACTGATAATTGCGATTTTAAAAAAGTCAGTGTATTGTTATCCTGCTGCTGGTCATATTATTACTGGCAATTTAAAATTATTCCTGATTCCATGATACGAAATGTAATTTCTAAAGGGCCGAAATATCGATTTCCTTCTAAACTTCATTTCAGTAAGTTGAGAGATGAGATCGCTGCTGCTTTGAATGAATTTGGTAATCGATGGTGTATGTTAGGCATAAAGCCCTCAAAGAATGGACACTTAGCATTATAAAACTAGTGAACAAACGCATTTCTTTCTACTCTCAAAATACGAAGTCATTACCTCCAAAAGCTTACCGTCACCTTAAACTAGGTATTCAAGAATCCCATAGGAAAAGTAGAAGTAAAACAAAGATCAGGAATCGATACAATTAACTTACTCCACCCATCAAAGATACCAAAGGGAAAGAAACACAAACATGAAGCGACCAGACCATAATGGAAACCTAACCAAAGGATGGCCATAAGGACAGTTACTTATCCACAAAATGGCCAAATGGCCATCCAAAATAACAAGACACAAGTGATACACACAGTAAAGTAGAAGTAAAACAAAGATCAGGAATTGATACAATTAACTTACTCCACCCATAAAAGACACCAAAGGGAAAGAAATACAAACACCAAGCGACCAGACCACAATGGAAACCCAAACAAAGGAAGGCCATAAGGACAGTTACTTTCCCACAAAATGGCCATATGGCCATCCAAAATTAAAAGACACAAGTGATACACACAGTAAGTAACAAACAACAAAATAAATAAATCGCCACAGAAGAGCCGCCTTGGAACGGTCATTGGAAGATTTCCACTGGGGGGCTTAAATCGATTTTACGTGGCCACAATCCTCGCCCTTACTTCCGTCGCGATTTAGACAAATAATTTGTTCAGTCCGCATGAAGGCCTCCTAACTCATCAGTGCAACATCTCCGTGAACACAAAAATCAAAGAACCACAGAGGTGAGACAACGGTGAGGACTCGACAGCAAGAATCCACTGATGAAATGCTGGAGCAAAAGAAAACCAACAGTTAGACTCCGATGAGCCCAACCAGAGACAGAGCATCAGGCACCAACCAACATTATCTTTCTAATTCTCAATAAGCCTTTACGTTGGAGCCGTCATAGAATCTGAGGCCTGACCCACCGGCGTGCAATTAAAGAGGGAAGCAAAGTTGCCAACCGTGATTGGGTTAACTACCAGTAACAAACAACAACATAAATAAACCGCCACAGAAGAGCCGCCTTGGAACGGTTAGTGGAAATAATTCCACTGGGGGGGGGGGCTTAAATCGATTTAGCATGGCCATAATCCTCGCCCTTACCTCTGTCGCGGTATACACTAATTTTGTTCAGTCCGCATGAAGGCTTCCTAACTCATCAGTGTAACATCCCCGAGAACATACAAATAAAAAAAACTACAGAGATGAAACAAGGTTGAGGACTCGACAGCATACAACAACAGAATTGCTGGAGCAAAAGAAAACCAACAGTTAGACTCCGAGGAAGTTTGTTTTGGCTCAAGCAGACCAGGTCGCTAACAATGTGGTCATAGTTTGACGGTTCCACTATGTTAACATTCTTCAGCAAGAGCTTGGTGGAACTGGGGCCTATGAACTGCAAACTTTGGCCGTTGAGAGGGCTGTAGTTGATGACCACATTGGTCATTCAGCCACCAAATTTGCTGTGTTCTAGAAGGCCAAGACAAGCTTCCCAGGTTATATTGGTTACCTAAACTTCATAAAAGTTACCATACAAAGCACGGTTTATTGCAAATTCATTTCTAAGTTTCACTGAACTTTCCAAATTATTAACTTCATGTTTTACTGCAATCAAAAACATGTGGTTAAATATTGCGACAAAGTATTTGAAAGATCAGGGAGAAATCTGTTTTGGTCCATAAAAATCCAATTAAGATTTAATAAATTTAAAGCCAGGCGTTTTCTTGCTTCAAGTCTGTCTACTTATGTGTTTCCACCCTTTTCACTACACTTCCTCATAATCTTATAAAAGAAAAAAAGCATGATTTAATTGAATGAACATTTCATAGGGAAGATTCCCTCTGTCTTGTATGTAATGTGAGAAATGTTGTTGTTGTTGTTTTTTTCACTTCTGAAGAGCATAAATATACTGAGCCAAAGTTATAATGCAACAGTGGTTTGTATTGATAATAATGAGCAGAATGTATATATATTCTACGAATCGTCTAAACAATACCCCTGACCAATAACCCTAGCATGCAGCTTTTTGCTTTTAACGTTCTGTTTCGATCTGTTCAAGAAAGAAACCAAATTCTGGGGCTAGGGTGTTTGTTAAAAATGAAACACATTATGATTTTCAGGAACGCGGCATGTAACATGCATTCGTAAACCTGAAAGGAAGATCGTTTTCTGAGAATATTGCTGAGAATTTTTTGTGTAATGATTAATTTTATTGTTAATCAAGTTTTCTTTAATTTTGATCACAGGCGACAACATGTCTTCGCTTCCAGACAAGAAATAATGGAACTATGGCATAAAGGGTCCAATTGGCAATTTCAGAATTTGTTGAAGACAAATCTGAGTCCTGATGCAATAATTCCACAGAATTTGTTTTCTAACGCCCAATAACAATAAAAGTAAACGGGATTCACAAGGTTTTCATTTAAAAATCTCATTGTTGGAATTTGTCACCACTTTAATTTCTATTGTTGTCCATTGAATGTTCAGTAAAAACGCAAACAGGTCAGTCGTTAGAACGTTCTCGTTAAATTTTGTGACAATGTAAAGACATTTTTAAATCACATAATCTTTCCTTATTGGGGGTCGTTTAAAAAGGAATTCTTGATAAACTGGCATTCCAGATGTCTCCGGAAGCGCATGGAATCAAAATTACCGTTTCGACCAATCAGATTCGACCTCCGTGAACCATGCTCCGGAAACCGAAATCAACGAATTCAAATCATTAATTGGTTATAGTTCAGCAACATATGTCATCCAGACTATCCTGCACCAGAAATTACCACGAAAATTTAACCATATCTGTGTTGCGCAATGTGTTTGGCTCAGTATATTATACTTTATGGTCATGCCAGCTCCCACCTTTCTACTTGTCACTAATTACATACGATTTGGTACTAAGTTATTTAGATAAGTTGTGGGTGTTCCGATGGGTACGAACTGAGCACCCCTTGTGGCTGATCTTTTCTAGTTTTGTTATGAAAGACTAAATGATGTCCCTTTCCGTTCAAAAACCAATCTGAAATCATTGAAGCCTTTAGCTAGACCTTTAGATATCTGGATGATTTATTAAGTCTCTCCCCTTTTAGGGGAGGCATATTGTTTTTTCCCCGGTCGTCTGTCTATCCGTCTGTCCGTCAGTCTGTCTATCTGCCTGTATGTCTGTCTGTCCCAAAATCGTGTCCGCTCTAGAACTTGAAAACCATTCAAGTTTTATGCACGAATTTTCATATAAATATTAATCAACATTAGACGACATGCAGAGCGCAAGAACTATAACTCTAGATTTTATACTTTTTTATTTATCATCCTTGGAAGTTCGTTGGTCACAAAATCTTGTATGTATGTATGGGCAAATCGTGTCCGGTCAATAACTTTCTTATTTTTAGATGGATTTTGAAATTACTTTGCAGAAATGTTAACCACCAAGAGACGATGTGTCAAGCGCATGACCCAGGTCATACCTAGAGGCCAGAGGTAAAAAAGGCGCCTTGTTTCGTGTTCGGTCAATAACTTTATTGTTCCTGGATGGATTGTGAAATGACTTAGCAGAAATGTTAATCATGAGACGATGTGTTGCGCGCATGACCCAGGTCGGTTCCTCCAAGGTCAAGGTCACACTTAAAGGTCAAAGGTAAAAAATTGTCTTTTTTCTTGTTTGGTCAATAACTTTCTTATGCCTGGGTAGTTTTTTTACTTGGCAGAAATGTTAGCCATCACCGGGCGATGTGTTGCTCGCAAGACCCAGGTCGGTACCTCCTAGGTCAAGGTCATACTTAGAGGTCAAAGTTCAAAAATGGTAATTTTTTTCGCGTCCAGTCAACAACCTTTTTTTATTTCTGGATGGACTTTTTGAAGTAGCCTTGAAGAAATGTTCATCTTCATTAGTCGATGTGTCTAGGGCCTGTTCCTTCAATGTCAAGGTCATACTTAAAGGTCAAAGGTTTAAAAGGGGCCCTTTTTCGTGTACGGTCAATGGCTTTATAATTCTTTGATGGATTATGAAATTACTTTGCAGAAATGTTAACCATCATGAGAAGATATGCTGCGCCCAAGATCCAAATCGGTACCTCAAAGGGCAAGGTCATACTGAAGGGTCAAATGTCAAAAAAGGGTCTTAGCTTGGTCCTGGTAGTTACTTTCTTATTCCTTGATGGATTTTTTAATTACTGGTAAAAATGTTAACCATCATAGGAGGATGTGTCACGTGTAAGACACGGGTCGGTTTCTCCAAGGTGAATGTCATACTTAAAGGTCAAATGTAAAAAAGGGCTTTTTTTCGTGTAGGGTCAATAACCTCCTTATTCCTCGATGGACTTTTTTTTAAGTTATTTTTCAGAAATGTTCACCTTTATTAGATGATGTGTTGCACACAAGACCCAGACCTATACCTCCAATGTCAAGGTCATGCTTAGAGGTCAAAAAGGGGGATACATGTGTGATTTTGTAGAAACACAAATTCGTGTTAAATATTGACAAATTGCAATACCTATTTCGATGGTTTGATCAGTCAAATTAACCCCTCAGAACTTCAAAAAGCTAATTCTTCTGAAACCGAGGCCCCGTTTTTGGATTTACAGCTATCTATTGTAGATTGGTTTGTTTTCTGCAAAATTTATGATGAACGCGATGATTTTGATTTTGAGATTGTAAATTTTCCTTTCTTGGATGGTGCTGTTCCTCTTGCGGCATCCTATGGAGTTTTTATTTCGCACTAATTGGATTTTCCAAGTGCCTAGTCATGTTACTGACTTCAACACTCGTAATAAATTGTTAACTGCTAAACTTCTTAATTAGGGTTATAATATCAAAAACTACGCAAAGCCTTTTCAAAATTTTATAGACGTCATTCCGTTTAAATTTCAAAATTCAACGTTTGACTTAAATCTTTTTCGCAACAAGGTCTATTGGAACCCGAATTTTATGGTGACCTAGTATATAAATTCAGAATATACTTGCAATGACTTCAGCATCCAATTTCATAAAGTCACTCTTCTATACAAAAAGATAGGATACAACATAACTGTTATACGACAGACTGCATGCATTGTAGTTAACCCAATCACGGTTGACATTTTTTCTCCCCTCTTTAATTTTACACTGGTGGGTCAGGCCTCAGATTCTATGACCGTTCCAGCGAAAGACTTACTGAGAATTAGAAAAGAATTAAGTTTTATGTAATGTTGGTTTGTGCCTGATTCTCTGTCTCTGGTCGGGCCCATTGGAGTCTATTTCTTGGTTTTCCTGTGCTCCAGCATTTCTGTGGTTTCTTGCTGTCGAGCACTCACCGTTGTTTCATCTCTATGGTTGTTTTGATTTTTGTGTTCTCGGAGATATTGCATTCATGAGTAAGGAGGCTTTCATGCGGACTAAACAGATTATTTGTCTAAATCGCGACGGAAGTAAGGGCGAGTATTGCAGCCACGTAAAATCCATTTAACCCACCCCTCCCCACCCCACCAGCGGAATTCGTTTCACTGACCGTTCCAAGTCGGTTATTCTGTCGCGGTTTAATTTTGTTATGGATTGTCTTTGAGTGTGTGTATCGCTTGTATTATTTTGTTTTTGGCTAACCAATTTGCCAGTTTGTGGGAAAGTAACTGTCCTTTTGGCTTTCCGCTATTGATCTTGTTGTTTATGTTTGTGTTTCTTTTCCTTTGGTGTCTCTGACGGGTGCTGTGGGTTAATTGTATTCCGGATCATTGCCTACACTTCTATGTTACATGTAACTACAGAAAAGCGTCTACCGTTTACAGATGAAGGAACGGTAAAGGCAGTGCATAAATGGGAACAGCACCTGCACCTCTTAGCATTGCACTTAGAAATACTAGGATACATTCTGTACATTCTAAGACATCATTCCCTTCACTTCTTCTCTTCGGAGATGAGTTTCCACTGGTAGATCCTTTTTGAAGTTTTGACTGCGATTGTTCTAAGATTTAGTTGTGACGAGCACTAAGGATGTAGGTGTTCGAGTACCTTCAAAATAAATGGGGTCAAAGTGATCCCTCTGTAATTCCCGGGGTTGGTTGAGTCCCCCTTTTTATAAACTGGGATAGGAATACCTTCTTTCAAGATACCAGACACTGTCCTTGATTTGATTAACCGATTATAGACGGGAAACCCCTAGAGGGGTACCTTGGCAAACAGGGTAGGCCAATATCCGAAGCCGTCTGATCAGGGCCTGCACTATTTGCTAACAGAAAGTTTTCCGTCAAAAAAAATAGGAATGAAAAAATAGGCCTACCTACCCTAATATGACAAATGGACTTGGCCAACATATAGCAATCGAAGAGTCCACTAGTGTACAATGGGTTAACGTATTTTACAACCCTGTTAACCCATTTTGTACCGGGAAACCCAAAACGGGTACCCGGGCAAACAGTGCAGGCCCAGATCAGACGCCGCAGAACGCGGCGTCTGATCAGGGCCTCCACTGTTTACTAAGAGTTCATTCATTTTCCAGCAAGTCAGTGTTTGAAGAAAACACAACCTGACACCCCAAAAATTATGAAATGGACGCCTGCTATTTATAAGGAGGAAGATTCAGTTTGGTACAAAAAAGGTTAAGAAGTCTACAACTGGATGTCCTCCTTTCTTCAGATATTCACTACACAATCCCATAACAGCCGCTGCTTTCTTGTTTCTAAGCTTATTCAATGCTTTTGGGGGTGGGGGGTCCTTCTAACTCACAAATATGAGAAATGTTTGCTACGTCTGCTACGTCCACAAGCTCCCAGTAATCTGCATCAAAACTTTCGTTCCCTAAGTGGCAATATCAGCTACTGAAAATGAGTTGCCCAACCCTGGCATATCTCTTCTCTAGATTCACAGATCCTATTTCTACAACCAGATTTTCTGTTGCGGTATTACTGGACTTTCTCTGTGCCCTATCTAACCCAAAGAATGTTCTCGAGTCATCTTCGGCCCTCATAATGTTCTCGATCTGCTTATCTCTTCTTCTGACTGCCTCTCTCCTCTGCTCGCTTTTGTAGGGAGTTACCTAGGCAACATTCATGTGAAGTTTGAGTCGAATTGGCCCAAGGGTCTAGGAGGAGTTCGCATTGAAGCAAATTTATATTTTTTCTATTTTAGCTCTGGCGATCATCTTGTTCATCGGAGCAGAAAGATTTTAGCTTTTTGGTAGGGAGCCACCTAGGCAACATCCCTGTGAACTTTGAATCAAACTGGCCGAAAGGTTTTTACATTTTTATTTATTCATTTTTTTTTTTTTTTTGTTTGTTTGTTTGTTTGTTTGTTGTTTTTTTTGTTGTTGTTTTTTTTTTTTTTTTTTTTTGTTGTTGTTTTGTTTTTGCTTTGTTGATTTTTTTTGCTGTTGTTGTTGTTGTTGTTGTTTTGTTTTTTTTTTACTATTTTTAGCTCTGAGACTATTTTGCTCGTCGGAACAGAACCGTTTCGGTGGCCATCTTATTAATCGGAGCAGAACGATTTCAGTTATTTAGGTAGAGAGCTACCCAAGACAACATTTCTGTGAAGTTTGAGTCAAATTGGTTTAAGGATTCATGAGGTGTCCGTAAAGCTCACGACGGACAATGTACACTGACCGATCACAATACGTGTACCTCACCATGAGCGCCTAGTACCCAGGCGAGCTTAAAAGGGCAAGATAATTCCACACACTATTGACGATGCATTTTTAATGAGGTTTACGTCATGTTGACAACGGAAATGACGCTTGTGTGCATATTACAGTATATCGCTTTTAGTATAGCTACAGTGTACAGCCATAAAATCGTTCTAATGAGAATCATATTTACCTTCGTGGTGGCGTCAACAGAGTGGCTTCTCGCACACAATGGTGAAATGTCATGTTCAATCTCTTGGATGATATCCTCCAAACCAACCCTAGGAAACCGGTACCGCTCTATCAACTCTACGTCAGAGAGAAACAGGAGAGGGTTGTTTCGCTCTCTACAAACACGGGGCCGTCGATTTCTTCGATCATTTTGTTGCATATGGTAGAAAAACCCAAGAGCCGCCATGACACTTACGAAATTCGTAAAGTTAAGACAGGGGGTACCCTGTCGTAAAGTTACGCAAAAACTTAAGAAATTCTTATGAAAAGAACGTTAATGAAACGCAAAATTTGAGTTACGATTTCGTAAGATCGAACTTAAGAAAATCTTAGACTTACGACGTTTAGTGAAACGGCCGCCTGGACGTTAAGTTAGCCCATTTTATACCGGAAAATCCCCACGGACACTGGCAAACAGTGCAAGCCTCGATCAGACACTTTGTTTGGAAGATGTTTGTTCATTTTCTAAAACGAAATACCAATCATCTCAAACTGACACACCTATTGTTCAAAATGGACTCCTGGAAGATTCGATTCTGTAAAAAAATGGGATAAATGATATAGGGCGTGTAATAAAACCAAAATAGGCAAATACAATAACTTAACCCTTGTCATGCTGAGCCCGGATATGTCTTATCTTTCAAACAATGAAGATCGTGATCAGATGGCTTCTCTGGAACTTCATTGTTTGTCATTCAGCTCATGTGTTTGTTGCAATAATTTGCATCGAGTAATCTGATTGGTTGATAATCAGTAGTTGGTGTGAGTGAGTGAGTGAGTTTTAGTTTTACGTCCCACCAACAGCTAAGGTCATACGGAGACGGGACCTCGGTTTAAAGACTCATCCGAAAGTCTGGAGAAGCCCGGGATCAGTAGTTGGTGTGGCATATACAAATATTCAGCAGGTCAAGGGTTACAGTTACAGCATGCATAAATAGCCGAGACGTGAATCAGCATAGACACTGGCAATCAGTGCAAGCCCGGATCAAACACTTTTTGTCGCGCCTGCTTTTAGCATGGCGCGATATAGGCGCCCGGTTTTCCGTCCGTTCGTCCGTCCGTTTGTCAAGGCGTCAACATTTGCGACCACCCAGTAGCGTTTACCCTAATGGTCAAGTTTATTTCTCAAGAACAAGCGCTTCATTAATGATACTTGGTACAAACTTGTATCTGGGGATGACAACTTACATGCAAGCATCCATTTTTGACCTTGACCTACATTTCATGGTTCACTGGCTTTGTAAAATATTGCGACCACCCTAGCGTTCACCCTAATGGTCAAGTTTATTTCTCAAGAACTATAAGAGCTTTATTAATGATGCTTGGTACAAACTTGTATCTGGGTATGGTAACTTAAATGCAAGCATCCATATTTGACCTTGACCTATATTTCATGGTTCAATGACTTTGTAAATATTGCTACCACCCTAGCGTTCACCGTAATAGTCAAGCTTATTTCTCAAGAACTATAAGAGCTTCATTAATGATACTTGGTACAAACTTGTATCTGTGGATGGCGACTTAAATGCAAGCATCCATGTTTGGCCTTGACCTACATTTCATGGTTCACCGACATTGTAAAATATTGCGACCACCCTAGCGTTCACCCTAATGGTTAAGTTCATTTCTCAAGAATTATTAGAGCTTAATGATACTTAGTACAAGCTTGCATTAATAAATGGAAACTTTTGTGCGAGCATCTATGTTTGACCTTGACCTACATATCATGGTTGGGTGACTTTGTGCCACGACAGGCGCGACATAGCCTTCGGCGGAATTCTTGTGTTTGGAAGATTTTTGTTCATTTTCTAAAACGAAATACATTGTACCAATCATCTCAAACTGACACCCCTAATTTTCAAAATGGACTCCTGTAAAGTATAAGGTGGAAGATTCGATTCAGTACAAAATGGGATAAATTGATAATACCAAAATAGGCAATGCAACACTTAAAGTGACAGCATGCATAAATTACCGAGACCTGAATCAGCACGGACACTGGCAAACAGTGCAGGCCCAGACCAGACACTTTTTGTTTGGAAGATACAATGAAATTCCGCTATTAAGACCACCTAAAATTAAGACTAATTCTGCTTTCAAAAGCTTATAGTAGGTTGCGGCTATTCTTTCTGTGTGTTTTCTGCATACACTGTCCTCTGGTCATCGACCACCTTTGGGACTGTTCAAAAGTGGTCTTAAATACCGCTTTTGAACAGTCCCAAAGGTGGTCTTCATAAAGGTAAATACAGTAGAACTTCGATGGCTCGAACACCGATGGCTCGTTTACCATGGCTCATTCGAACCCGTTCTTGAGCTGCTCGGGAAATCCTCTACATAAGAAAAAGTGGCTGAGATTTTAGTTTTTTATCTTGCAAATGTATGTTGTGTGTACTCATTAGAATCGCCTCATGAGTACACACAGCATTCATTTTCATAATGGAACACCGAAAAGATGTCAAAAAGTATCTCGTTATGCCTCCTGACAGTAACCCTCGGTGGCTCGAACTACTCTTGCCTCGAACAGATTTTCGAGGGCCCAAAGGTGTACGAGCCATTGAAGTTTCACTGTACAATAGCTTAAAGTTACAACATGCATAAAGAGCCGAGACGTGAATCAGCATGAAATTTGTTTTTGTTCAGGTTTTACGCTCCACTCCTGAGTCCTGGGCTCAAGACCATAGGGGCTTGAATCATGAAAAAAAAAAAAAAGAAAAAAAAAATATTAAAAAAAGGGAAAATAAATGGGGGTGGGGATGGGGGGGGGGGGTATGGGGGTAATATATTAGTAATATAGTACCACCAAAAAGTTTTTTTTTGTTTGTTTTTTTTTTCATTAAGCGCCTATGCGTAGACCATCATGTCCGTGTGAGCTTATTTCCAAACTTACGAAAATATGTAATATATTTCGTATGCATACTCCAAACAAAGATTGTGATTAAACTGCCTCATTGAGGCTGTTATAATGAGCACCCACAACCTATGTCTTGGAGCACATTATGATAACTCGACCGTGCGACAGTGTATTTTTCACATCTCAAAAATGGCTACTTTTCTGATGAAAACCCGTGATATTTTTCTTATAAATGCTATAAAAAACATAGGTTGTGGGTGCTCGTTAGAACCGCCCCATTGAGGCGGTTCTAACGAGTACCCACAACCTATGTCGTGGAGCAGAAATAAGAAAAATAATGTATACCCCCATAAACCCCAGTTTTCTCTATATTAAGTGGGCTTTAGGGGGTCTTCATTTCACGGATTTGTTCTTTGTGATGAGAAATGAGAAAAATAAGAAAAATAATGCATACCCCCGCAAACCCCAGTTTTCTCTATATAATGTGGGGATACCTTGGACTATTTTTCGTGATGACAGCACCCGCGTAGTCTGATCTAAGTCTTCGCTGTACGCCATAAAGATGTCCGTTGACCTGCAGCATCTTCGTACAGACATGCCAGCTGGTTGTCTTCCAATGAGTTTTTTTATTTGCAGGCTTAACCGAGTCCTCGCCGAGCGCACATCTCTGAATATATATTTTTATCTGCACTCGGTTCAGTCAGGAAACTTGTTTTAAACCAACGAATTAGAGGATTCATGACAAAACAAAGCACAGACAGAATTGATGGGTTGACTGTATCTGAGATAAAAGTCCTGAACCGGGAAAAAAGTCCTGAACTAGAAATTTGGTATGAGGATGCCTGGACTTCTATTCCCCGTTGATGGGAGAGTATGAATTGTCTTAAACGCATTTTTGATTTTTTTTTTTTTTTTTTGTGGGGGGGGGGGGGGGGTACGACCATTTTCAAGATTTTTTCACTCGCCGATCATTAATCAGAGATGTGCGAAAATCGGAGTTTTTTTGTTTGTTTTTTTTTAATAAAATGATACAATTGGACAGCTGCAGAAATGAAATAGTATCTTATAAAATCAAACCACTGAGAGAACTGGTGGGTCAATTGTCTCTGAGTGTAGGTTGGGAAAATAGTCCTGAGCTGAGAATCGAACTGTTCGTTTAACTTTTAGCAAGCACAGTAGAGCTGATCAGACATCGCGTTATGTAGCGTCTGATTATGTAGATTCTGTTTGCCAATGCACAAGTGTACGAGAACAGTCCACCCGCCCCCGCCCATCGGGGCAAGAATAAATAGATGGGCTGCATGATGCTTCCACGCAGAGCTGAAAGCCCCGTAACATTGGAAGTAACGTCTCCAAATGACCTTTACAGTGTTGACGGGGACGTTAAACCTTAAATAAAACAAACGAGCACAGTCAAGAATTTTCTTCTTACGCTGCGCTCTGACGTCTTAGGGCAGTACTTGGATTTTGTTCAACAGAGAGGGGAGGGTGCAAACGCAGCCCCCTCCCATCTTTTGGAAATTTTTTCAGATTCATACAGTTTTTCACCTCTGCAAAATACCTGAAATTCGCATCCTCAACCCGCCCCTTTTCAGGGTCTGCGTACGGCCCTAAATCATGTTTAAAACTGTTGTTGCATACATATGGCGAACGGTGCCGACCTGACCAGAAGCAATGTACTCTATATCCGATCTTGGTCTACGCTGTATGTCTAATAACGGTACCACCTATAGAGTCTGGGTTACTCATTTCTGCACTTAAACATATTAGTTCTAAGCAGGAGTGCGAAAAGTCTATTTTTACTCGACTTGGCATATATTTGTGTAACAGTTTTATAAATAGAATGTTCCGAAAGACGTCACGTGACATCGTGGCCTGGATTAAGATATTGGTTTTCTTTCATTACGTGACCAACCTGGCATTCTTACACTATTTCGTTTAGCCCTCAAATGCCACTATTTAAGCAAACAGTGAAGTTCCTGTGAAACCTGCTAATCAGACGCCACATTTCGCGGCGTCTTATCTGGGTATTATCAAGCACACGATTCCTGTCAAGACTCTATAGATAGCTCTTGTTGCATCGATAAAAATGCGCAACGTTTCGTGTTCTATTAATAAAACATAATATTGGTTTTCCAAAATCAGTGATGGTCACGTGGACAACTGCATGAATTCCGTTTGGCCATTTAGTAAATTTGGGTCGATCGACCCAAAAATACTAAGCCATGTCTTCTTTTTTTCTCCTATTACTGCTACTCGCTCATATCTGAGCATTACGAGCAGGATTTCCTGGGTGGTAACCAGTACTTTTATATTATTTTATTTTTGTAAGCGATGTGGATGAAGTGCCTTGCTCAAGGACACAACACTTCTGTCAGCGTGAGGCTCGAACCCGCAGAACTCGAGCAGATCACAGCTACCACTGCACCAAAGCACCAAAGCGCTCCATTCATGAGGTGTTCGAATCGAAAATACAGTACTTCTACTACATTTACTACTACTGATAATATCAATGATAATAAAGAAGAAGAAGAAGAAGAAGAAGAAGAAGAAGAAGAAGAAGAAGAAGAAGAAGAAGAAATCAGAATGCCGTCTGCATATTTTGCGTGTTGCTCTAAGGGTTGATCAAATTTTACAAATGAATAACCGCGGGTTATATTTAGATTGATCCAGGTATTGTTAACATTTTTAAGAAAATAGTCGAATACTTCCGGGTTCATATTTAATGTGATTTTTCATGCATTTTAAGGTGAATTGATACACCGGACAGATTGGTTCGCCATTTTTCAAAGGGAGACAACTTTCGAGACTTCCTGTTCGCTTTTAATATTGATTTCAATATTCATTAACCCATTCAGTACCAGAAACCCCTAAAAGGGTACCTTGGCAAACAGTGCAGGCCCAGATCAGACGCCGCAGAACGCGGCGTCTGATCAGGGCCTACACTGTTTGCAAAAAGTTCAGCTATTTTCCAAATGAATTTTGAAGATAACACAACCTGACATCCCCAACTTTTGAAATGGACCCCTGCTATATATAAGGAGGACGATTCCATTTGGTACAAAAAAGGTTGATATATTCATTAGACTTTATTAGCCGAAACTACGTAGTATGACCCATCTTCTTTCTTATGAATGTTTTCATTGCTCTTAAAGGAACTCATTTTTGATTTTTATTTGGAGTGCACCTGATACTCAGTAACTGTTCAAAGCTACTGCTGTATCCTCTGTACTTTAGATTATGATGTCACAGGTAAAGTACTAGACAGATTATGACATAACAGGTGTGCAGGTATCAAATCAGATACAATTTCCACTTTCTGTAAATAAGAGACAGTCTATGACATGTCAGTCACCTGTGACAAGTCTTTGGTGAAAGTTTGATGTATCTTTCTGGTGCACTGACCTCGGAAATTACATCCGATCTGCTACATTTGTTTGTTTGTTTGTTTGGTTGGTTTGTGGTTTAACGTCCCCGTCAACACCGTAAAGGTCATTTAGGAGACGTTGCTTCCAATCAATTTTGTGGGACTTGTACCCGACATTGAGATGAAATGACATCTCAAGCCCTGCCGCCCAATGAAACCAATAGCGTTTATAAGCATGGACGGGCCGACACGCACCGCTTTACCTGGGCAGGCTTAGATCCTCTAAGCGGTTTACCAGTACTCTGGGTGCGGGTCGGTTTCAGCTCTGTGTGGAAGCATCATGCAGCCGATATATTTCCTCAAGCCCCGATGGGTGGGGGCTGAATCTGCTACATTTGACTGAAAGTCTAATGGATATTGAAATCGGTTGTATATATACTCTGTCCCTCGGAAAAAGAGGATCTTATCTTAACCCTTCTCTTGCTGAATATTCAGTTTGGCCACACCCATTTCTGACTTTGAACCAATCAGATTACTTGATGTAATTTATTCCTACTATTTCATAAATTGAATGTCAAACAGTGTAGATCCTGATCAGATGGCTTCTTCAGAAGCCATCTGATCTGGATCTACACTGTTTGCAAAGATATGGGTTGTCGTGAACAGCAAGATGAGGGTTAAAGGACAGCATTTGTTTCTCGGAAGCATGCTCAGTCCCAAATTGACATGGATGCATAATTAATTTTGCGAGTTGCCTCCCCTGAAGGTGTATCCATCTCCCTTTACCCATTCACGACGCACTGAATCTCCCAGTCCATAGCTTTGGACAGGTCTGTTTCCTTTTCTAGGGTCATCAGGCTTGTTTTATTTGTTGTGAATTTGGCAAACAGTCCATGCATTAAGGAAACATTGATCTGAGGTGTCTGATCTGGGTCTTCAGTGGTTGTCAGCGATTTGGGTCGCTAGGCATATATGGTTAAAATTCATAAATACATGTACGTACCTGTAAATGTGCACCTTGCTTAAAAATAATATTCTATTCATATGAAGTTTGTGAAGCATGTTGGATTATTCGCGAATTTGTGACAATAACAGCGTAATGTATAAAGGGTAACAGGGTAAACTTGCAGGACAGGTGACTATTTTAAATATTTATTTAAGAGAATCATTATTATATATATATTTATTTATCTATTTATATATTTATTTATTTATTATCGTAACAGATCACATATCACGGGATACAAAAAGGGAGTTTTAGACGTTGCCCCACCGCACACTCCAACTTCTCCCAACCAACGTAAACCAACCCACCTTACCAGAACCCAGACATGCCACCCTGTACGGCATTGTCCCAACGCACGAGGAAAAACACGCCTATACAAATACATTGTAAAGTGTACCACCGAAAAAATGAAAATTTTCAGATAAAAAATGTGGTATTTTTTCTTATTTCTGCTCAAAACATAGATTGTGGATACTCGTTTGAACCGCCTCGGTGAGGCGGTTCTAACGAGTACCCACAATCTATGTCGTTAGAATCGCCTCGGCGAAGCGGTTCTAATAAGTACCCACAATCTATGTTTTTGAGCAGAAATAAGAAAAATAATGTATACCCCTGCATATATAAAAGCGGGGTTCAAGGGGATCAAAATTATATAGGCATGTTTTCGTGATGGCACCGCTGTCTTAGAGTGCAGACCATAAATTTGGTCTTCGACTATTCATTACGATAACACAACCGTGCGAATAGGTGTATTTTACACATCTACAAAATGGCCATTTTCGGATGAAAATCCGTGAATTTTTTCTTATAAATACTGCAAACATAGGTTGTGGGTGCTCGTTAGAACCGCCGCGTTGAGGCGGTTCTAACGTGTACCCACATCCTATGTCTTGGAGCAAAAATAAGAAAAATAATGTATACCCCCATAAACCTCAGTTTTCTCTATTTTCTCTGTGGGGTATTGGGGGTCTTCATTTCACGGACTTGTTCACGTGATTTAGTCGAACCAGTTATTGAAAATTGCAGCGTTTGATCAAGATTCTCACCGTTTGCTGCAGATATAAATGTGACAAATGCTCTTTGAAGGACAGGTCCAAAGTAATTGTTCACACTAATTTGCGCGCGATTCAACTGCAGTTAAATACCCACATTTCTACCACCTTTGGAACTGTTCAAAAGTGGTTTTAAGACCACTTTTGAACAGTTCCAAAGGTGGTCTCTTACTTGTCGAAGACATTGGGTGTAGCACCTGGAAGGTGTCCATATGTTATGTGCCCGCGGTTGAATTTAATTGGTCAGTACCTGTGATATGGACATAAGCATTATAAGCTCTTCTGTTTTTTTTTTCATATCTTCCAATAACTTTGGGTTGGATGACTTGAAGCCGTAAATTAGACTAGAGGGATCGAAAGCTAAACAAATATTTAACCCGGGAGACAAAAAGTTTAGGCAACATTGAATCAACGTTAATTTAACGCCATGTCATTGTACCAATTGTAATGAAACGTTGTGTTAACGGAATGTCAGAATAGTTTTAATCAAGGAGGGTTGGTCTGCATATATGTATCTACATGTCACGAGAGATTTAAGATTGAGCAAATATCAGTATTGAATTGTTCGAAATCTTTTTTTAAAACGCCACTGAAAGTACAATGAATAAACAGTCGAGAGAATTTCTAAGGAGTCAAGATCGAGCAAGTCAGGTAAGTCTATCCATTTCCATATTATGTTTTCTGGCAAGTTCGACAAAAGTCATTTCTAACCATTTTTGCACTAAATGGAATTTTCCACCTTATATATAGCTGGAGTCAATTTCGAGGTTGTGATATCTTCAAAATATATTTGGAAAATATTTGAACGTTTTGCAAATATGTAGGCCCTGGTCAGACGCCGTGTGTTGCGGCGTCTGATTTGAGTCTGCACTGTTTGCCAGGGTACCCGTTTTGGGGATTGTTTTTTTTTTTTTTTTTTTTTTGTTTTTTTTTTTGTAGGTTTAACGTCCCCGACAAAACTGTATAGGTCATTTTGGAGACGTTGCTTCTAAATTCGTGGTACTTTTACCCGACATTGAGATGAAATGACATCTCAAGTCCTGCCGTCCAGTGAAACCAATAGGGTCTATATGCATGGAAGGGCCGACTCGCACCACTTTGCCTGGGCAGGCCCTCTAATCGGTTTACCAGTACTCGTGTGCGGTCGGTTTCAGCTCATGCAGCCAAATATATTTCTACAGGCCCCGACTGGGTTCCCGGTACAAAATGGTTTAACTGCACCGACTGATTGGAGTATATATTACTATTCGTCGAAAATGAAAAAAAAACTGACAATAAAGGTTCCTCTGACTTCAGCCTTATGCTTTGTTAACCCTTGGCCTTCTGAATATACAAATATGCCACACCCACTACTGATAATCAACCGATCAGATTCCTTGGGGCAAATTATTGGAACATATTCATAAATTGAATGACAAACAATGAAGACCCTGATCAGATGGCTTTTTCAGAAGCCATCTGATCTTGATCTACATTGTTTAAAAAAATGACATATCTGGGCTCACCAGGACAAGGGTCAACAATACAGCATGGTCTCTGTGAAAATCTTATGAAGCGTCAATGGATACAAATTGCACGACCCGCAGAAAAAGCGACCGACTGAAGTCGGTTGATTTTCTAAGAGTGCCCTAAAATCACCGTGTCATTCTGTCAGTCTGTCAGTCTGTCTTTCCGTCCGTAACCCGTTTGTGAAAATTGGTGATAGTGACTTAACCGCTTGGAATATTTAAACAATTTTTGACATACTGATAGATATCAATGAGATCTAACCAATGAACTTGCGAAATATTACATTCCATTTAGTATAGCCTCGCCGAGGCGAAAAATGTGAAAATTTTCGAACTGCTTCTTCTCGGAAAACGTTGGGCCGATTGAAGTCAAATTTCATATGGGGCCTCTATGGGATGGGGGAAACCAAAATTTGCTCATGGGGTCCAGGTCACATGACCAAAATGACCGCCAAGCCATATATGGTCTGTCTGTCTGTCCGTCCGTAACCCGTTTGTGAAAATTGGTGATAGTGACTTAACCGCTTGGAATATTTAAACAATTTTTGGCATACTGATAGATATCAATAAGATCTAACCAATGAACTTGCGAAATATTACATTCCATTAAGTATAGCCTCGCCGAGGCGAAAAATGTGGAAATTTTCGAACTGCTTCTCCTCGGAAACCGTTGGGCCGATTGAAGTCAAATTTCATATGGAGCCGTTATGGGATGGGGGAAACCAAAATTTGCTCATGGGGTCCAGGTCACATGACCAAAATGGCCGCCAATCCATATATGGTAAAAGCACTTCAAAAATAGTCTTCTCCAGAACCACTGGGCAGATTTCCACGAAACTTGATAAATAGCATCTGGGACGCAGGCCCATCATAAATTGCTAAAATGGTGACCCTGGCTTGGCCTTGACCTTCTTTGTGCCTAGGTTAAACTTTGACACATATGCTTTTGTATTGGAAAAGTGAGAATGCATTTTATCCTGCAAACGATTCAGAATACAGTACTAAAGTATAAGATATATTTTTGCTCCTTACGATAAGGCGCATTTTTTGGGGGAACCGTTTTAGGTCCAGGTCACATGACCAAAATGGCCGCCGTACCAATATATGTTAACACTCATAAAGCTAAAAGCATCCGGCGGGTCGTGCACTTCAGCTGAAGCACTGGTTATCATTATGGTTTGTTATGGCATAGTCGTTTCTAGGTAGAATCTTATAAACGGTCCATGAATACAGACCAGCCTTATGATTTAACTGGGCGGTATGACAGTAGTACACAGTCATTGGGAATCGATGAATACATAACCTTATGTATGACAGTACGAGTCGATGAATAAATTCCAACCTTATGGCTTGGTTATACGGTATGGCAGAAGTACACAGTGTGAATTGTCTTAAACGCCTTTTTGATTTTTTTTTTCTTTTTTTTTTTTTTTTTTTTTGGTGGGGGGGGGGGGGGGTTTGGTACGGCTATTTCAAGATGTTTTCACGTATTTCGAGCCGATCGTTAATCACAGATGTGCGAAAACCGGAGTTTTTTTTTTGTTGTTTTGCTTTGTTTTTGTTTTTGTTTTTGATAAAATGATACAATTGGATAGCTGCAGAAATGAAACTGTATCTTATAAAAAATACTGAGCCATGTACCATTCATGAGGTGTACGAATGGTAAATACAGTACTTCTACTACATCTACTACCACGTCTACTATTACTGATAATAATAATGATAATTAAGAAGAAGACAAAGAAGAAGAAAATAAAAGAAAATCAGAATGCCGTCTGCATCTTCTGCTTGTTGCTCTGAGGAGTTATCAAATATTTACCAATGAACGTCACGGAAACAAGCCCGTGAAATAAAGACCCCCTAAACCCCACTTTATATAGCGAAACATAGGGTTTAGGGGGTAAACACCAATTTCCTGATTTCTGCTCCAACACATAGGTTGTGGGTACTTGAAAGAACTGCCTCATTGAGGTGGTTCTAACGAGTATCCACAACATATGTTTAGAGTATAAATATAAAAATATCACAACTTTTCATCCAAAAATTACCATTTTTGAGGTATGGAAAAAATGCACTAGATCACACGGATGTGTTATCGTAATGATTACCGCGAGTTATATTCAGATTGATCCGGGTATTGTTAAAATTTTTAAGAAAATCAAATGTCGAATACTTCCGGGTTCATATTTAATGTGATTTTTCCTGCATTTTAAGGGGAATTGATACACCGGACAGTGTTTCGCCATTTTTCAAAGGCAGACAACTTTCGAGACTTCCTGTTCGCTTTTAATATTGATTTCAATATTCATTAACCCATTCAGTACCAGAAACCCCTACCGCCCCGCCCATAGGGACTTGAAGAAATATATGGGCTGCTTGATGCTTCCACGCAGAGCTGAATCCGGCCCGCACACTAGTACTGGTAAACCGCTTAGAGGATCTAAGCCTGTCCAGGAACCGCGGTGTGAGACGGACCGTCCATGCTTATAAACCCTATTGGTTTCATTGGGCGACAGGGCTTGAGATGTCATTTCATCTCAGTGTCGGGTAAAAGTCCCACAAAATTGGAAGCACCGTCTCCAAAATGACCATTACAGTGTTGACGGGGACGTTAAACCTCATATCAAACAAACAAACAAAACCAGAAATCCGTAAAAGGGTACCTTGGCAAACAGTGCAGGCCCAGATCAGACGCCGCAGAACGCGGCGTCTGATCAGGGCCTACACTGTTTGCAAAAAGTTCAGCTATTTTCCAAATGAATTTTGAAGAAAACACAACCTGACACCCCTTACTTTTGAAATAGACCCCTGCTATATATAAGGAGGACGATTCCATTTGGTACAAAAAAGGGTTAATATATGCATTAGACTTTGGAGTGCACATGATACTCAGTAACTGTTCAAAGCCGCTGCTGCATCCTCTGTTCTTTAGATTATGATGTCACAGGAAAAGTACTAGACAGATTATGACATAACAGGTGTGCAGGTATCCAATCAGATACACTTTCCACTTTCAGTAAATAAGAGACAGTCTAAGACATGTAAGTCACCTGTGACAAGTCTTTGGTGAAAGTTTGATGTATCTTTCTGGTGCACTGGCCTCGGAAACTACATCCGATCTGCTACATTTGTTTGTTTGTTTGGTTGGTTGGTTGGTTTGTGGTTTAACGTCCCCGTCAACACTGTAAAGGTCATTTAGTAGACGTTGCTTCCAATCAATTTTGTGGGACTTGTACCCGACATTGAGATGAAATGACATCTCAAGCCCTGCCGCCCAATGAAACCAATAGCGTTTATAAGCATGGACGGGCCGACACGCACCGCTTTACCTGGGCAGGCTTAGATCCTCTAAGCGGTTTACCAGTACTCTGGGTGCGGGTCGGTACAAGCTCTGCGTGGAAGCATCATGCAGCCGATATATTTCTTAAAGCCCCGATGCGTGGGGGCGGAATCTGCTACATTTGACTGAAAGTCTAATGGATTTCGAAATTGGTTTTATATATATTACGCACTACTGAGGGGCGCAAAAGTACTTCAGAAAATAATGAGGAACGCCGGTTACAAAACAATTGTTTAATTTGGATTTTTCTGTATTTGAGCAAGTTCAGCAACATAAAATAATAAACATACAAAGTTTTCCCAATATTAATAAGAAAAAAAAACGTCCGAGCTGGATATCCAGTCAATATGTACGAAGGATGATCCTTTCTTGAAATTGTCCTTTAACTAGTTAACACGGCAAAGTCCTATGTAACATAAAATATACACTTTAAACACTGATAATTCCAGGAATTAAGAGACGGCAAAATCCAGTCTATCATGCATAAGGTTACTATATTGTGATTGTGTGTCACCTAAAAAGACTCCCTTTTTATCAACATGTTGTTATGTACTTATAAAAACAATGCTCAGGAGGAAAGCTACCTGTTTAGGCATTTATCCCCTCCCAAGCCATGGTCATCAAGGTTAACAATAAGAGCAGATTTGTGTTTAACAACAAAGTATCCATATCAATTATAATATGTCTCAGTGTTTGATTCTAGACATTTGTTGTCACAATTTGATTTCGAAATTTCCTTCTCACGAGGAGATTATGATTAAGTATGTTTTAGCAATTCTTTTATGATCCTTGCTGACCAGGTGCCTAAGAAAAAAACAGAAACTGTAATCTGGCGTAATAAAGCAAACAATATGGTTTTATCCAAATTCCAAGTGTCTCACAGATTTGTGAAAAAAGTTAATTATAAGAAATATTTATCATTGATTTATTTTTATAACTTTGCTAAATTTTAAAAAAAGTTTAGCAAATATGATTTATACTGTCAAGTCAATTTTATGCGAAATTGACAGCATAATAAATATACTCTGTCCCTCGAAAAAAGAGGATCTTCTCTTAAAGGACAGCATTTGTTTCGCGGAAGCAAGCTCAGTCCCCTATTGACATGGATGCAAAATTAGTTGCCTCCCCTGAAGGTGTATCCATCTCCCTTTACCCATTCACGACGCACTGAATCTCCCAGTCCATTTACCATATTTGCATTATTTGCTTGCTCCCAGCATGCACATTGTCAATATTGGAAAAACAGGTAACCAGATCCCCCTGACCTTTTAAGGTCAGGGGGGCCTGGTTACCTGTTTTTCCAACACCGATAACCTTCAGACTAGGAACCAGCAGATAATGCAAACAAGGTGAATAGCTTTGGACAGGTCTGTTTTCTTTTCTAGGGTCATCAGGCTTGTTTTATTTGTTGTGAGTTTGGCAAACAGTCCATGCATCAAGGAAACATTGATCTGAGGTGTCTGATCTCGGCCTTTAGTGTTTGACAGCGATTTGGGTCGCTAGGCATATATGGGTTGAAATTCATAAATACATGTACGTACCTGTAAATGTGCACCTTGCTTGAAAATAATAATATATTCTCTTCATATGAAGTTTGTGAAGCATGTTGGATTATTCGCGTATTGGTGACAATAACAGCTTAATGTATAAAGGATAACAGGGTAAACTTTCAGGACAGGTGACTATTTTATATATTCTTGAAGAGAATCATTATTTATTTATTTATTTATTTATTTATTTATTTATTTATTTATTTATTTATTTATTTATTTATTTATTTATTTATAATCGTAACCGATCACAGATCACGGGATGAAAACAGGAAGTTTGAGACGTTGCCCGACCCACACTCCATTTTCTCCCAACCAACGTAACCAACCCACCTTACCAAAACCCAGACATGCCACCCTGAACGGCATTGTCTCAACGCATGACGAAAACACGACTTTACAAATACATTGTAAAGTTTACCACCGAAAAATGAAAATTTTCAGATAAAAAAGTGTGGTATCTTTTCTTATTTCTGCTCAAAACATAGATTGTGGATACTCGTTAGAACAGGCTCGGCGAGGCGGTTCTAACGAGTACCCACAATCTATGTTTTTGAGCAGAAATAAGAAAAATAATGTATACCCCTGCATATATAAAAGTGGGGTTCAAGGGGATCAAAATTATATAGGTTTATTTTCGTGATGGTACCGCTGTCTTTGAATGCAGACGATAAATTTGGTTTTCGACTATTCATTACGATAACACACCCGTGCGAATAGGTGTATTTTACACATCTACAAAATGGCCATTTTTCGGATGAAAATCCGTGAATTTTTTCTTATAAATACTGCAAACATAGGTTGTGGGTGCTCGTTAGAACCGCCGCGTTGAGGCGGTTCTAACGCGTACCCACAACCTATGTCTTGGAGCAAAAAAATAAGAAAAATAATGTATACCCCCATAAACCTCAGTTTTCTCTATTTTCTCTATATAAAGTGGGGTATAGGGGGTCTTCATTTCACGGACTTGTTCACGTGATGTGGTCGAACCAGTTATTGAAAATTGCAGCGTTTGATCAAGATTCTCACCGTTCAAAGAATTTGATGCAGATATAAATGTGACAAATTCTCTTTGAAGGACAGGTCCAAAGTAATTGTTCACACTAATTTGCGCGCGATTCAACTGCAGTTAAATACCCACATTTCTACCACCTTTGGAACTGTTCAAAAGTGGTTTTAAAACCACTTTTGAACAGTTCCAAAGGTGGTCTGTTACTTGTCGAAGACATTGGGTGTAGCACCTGGAAGGTGTCCATATGTTATGTGCCCGCGGTTGAATTGAATTGGTCAGTGACTGTGATTTGGACATAAGCATTATAAGCTCTTCTGTATTTTTATATCTTCAAATAAATTTGGGTTGGTTGACTTGTAGCCGTAAATTAGACTAGAGGGATCGAAAGCTAAACAAATATTTAACCCGGGAGACAAAAAATTTAGGCAACATTGAATCAACGTTGATTCAATGCCATGTCATTGCATCAATTGTAATGAAACGTTGTCTTAATGGAATGTGAGAATAGTTTTAATCAAGGAGGCCCGAGGGTTGATCTATGTATCTACATGTCACGAGAGATTTAAGATTGAGCAAATATCAGTATTGAATTGTTCAAAATCTCTTTTAAAACGCCACTGAAAGTACAATGAATAAACAGTCGAGAGAATTTCTAAGGAGTCAAGATCGACCAAGTCAGGTAAGTCTATCCATTTCCATATTATGTTTTCTGGCAAGTTCGACAAAAGTCATTTTTAACCATTTTTGCACTAAATGGAATCTTCCTCCTTATATATCAATTTCGAGGTTGTGATATCTTCAAAATATATTTGGAAAATATTCGAACGCCGTGTGTTGCGGCGTCTGGTCTGAGTCTGCACTGTTTGCCAGGGTACCCGTTTTGGGGATTGTTTTTTTTTTTTTTTTGTTGTTGTTTTTGTTTTTTGTTTTTTTGTAGGTTTAACGTCCCCAACAACACTGTATAGGCCATTTTGGAGACGTTGCTTCTAATTTTGTGGTACTTTTACCCGACATTGAGATGAAATGACTTCTCAAGTCCTGCCGTCCAGTGAAACCAATAGGGTCTATATGCATGGAAGGGCCGACTCGCACCACTTTGCCTGGGCAGGCCCTCTAATCGGTTTACCAGTACTCGTGTGCGGTCGGTTTCAGCTGATGCAGCCAAATGTATTTCTACATGCCCCGATGGGGTTCCCGGTACAAAATGGTTTAACTGCACCGACTGATTGGAGTATATATAACTATTCGTCGAGAATGAAAAAGAAACTGACAATAAAGGTTCCTCTGACTTATGAAGGTACAAATCAGCCTTATGCTTTGTTAATCCTTGGCCTTCTGAATATTCAAATATGCCACACCCACTACTGATAATCAACCGATCAGATTTCTTGGCGCAAATTATTGGAACATATTCAGAAATTGAATGGATTATTACAAACAATGAAAACCCTGACAATGAAGACTTCTTCAGAAGCCATATGATCTTGATCTATATTGTTTGAAAAATAAAACATATCTGGGCTCAGCAGGACAAGGGTCAACAATACAGCATGGTCTGACTCTCTGTGAAAATCTTATGAAGCGTCAATGGATACAAATTATCATTATGGTTTGTTATGGCATAGTCGTTTCTAGGTAGAATCTTATATACGGTCCATGAATACAGACCAGCCTTGGCGGTACGACAGTAGTACACAGTCATTGGGGGTCAATGAATACATAACCTCAATCTGATTAAAATCCGATCTCGCTGCGGCTAGATCTGACATCGACCCGTAAGAGGTCACCTTCAGTGACCTTTGATTTTAACCAATCGGTGATCAGCTTCCAAAATTCTGGAAGTAAATTAGGATCTAATCGGTAATTTTCCATATATCGGTCTAAGCAACGGTAAACAATTATATGGCGGCGTGTCAAAATCTATATTTTGCATGATGCTTTTATTATAAGCGGTTTGTCTGTCACTCAGATTTAAATAAAAATACAACAACTGAATAATAATAATAATAATAAATTACGATTAACATCTGAGAGACGCCAGCTTATTGCAAAAGCATACGGAATCGAAATTAAAATTCGGCCGAGGGTCAACACGGCTGTCGCCAAAAGTTGAAGACTCGGAAGATTCTGAAGCTATTTCAAGATTGACGGATGACTTGAAAATGTTATTGAAGAGGTTAGGCGAATCAGTGTGTGCTCCAGATGGTTTATTTCCTATCCAAAAACTGACAACATTGAGAAGCACCTGCTGCCAGACTCCGCCACCCCTGTGGAAGACCACTATCACAACAACAATCTTTCTTTCCTTTCTGCGATCGGTCACATTTGACCATTACTCGCAGGTGTACATTACATACACTCCAGGTTGCAGGGTTGAAAGCCTACACACTAATCATGTAATTACGGTAGGGGTCATTAGGAGATGACTCTTCCTGCACAGGGGGCCTCCAGTTAACACCCCGATCCGAAGGACGGTGCAAATTTTGGCATTCATCCCTGCAAATGATGCCAATGGAGCATGTTTGGACACCGAAATAATCACCGCCTCCGGGGATCGAACCGGGGGCCTCTAGCATCAGAGGCAACATCTGATATCACAAATGTATTAAACACCTAAACAATAGACGTTTCCGAGAACCTAATCTTATGCTCCGCCTACTTGGTTACTGTTGCTACGTCCCACAAGCTTTGCAGCCAATATGGCGGAAACAAAGAAAGTCTGTGTAGATCTCGGAGGAGATTTATCAAGTATTCCGGACAATATCGCGTTTCTACGGAACCCGGGAAGGGATATGATTTTTTATTTTTATTATGTTGAGCGGACAAGATATTATCTTGTTCGACAACATATTATCTTGTGTGGACAAGATATGATCTTGTTCGCACAACATAATATCTTGTGCGCACAAGATATTATCTTGTGCGGACAACATATTATCTTGTGCGGACAAGATATTATCTTGTGCGGACAAGATAATATCTTGTGCGGACAACATATTATCTTGTGCGGACAACATATTATCTTGAGCAGACAAGATATTATCTTGTCCGCACAAGATATTAAGTTGTGCGAACAAGATATTATCTGCACAAGATAATATGTTGTCCGCACAAGATAATATGTTGTCCGCACAAGATATTACTAACCCGGCAGGCTCTTGTAAGAGTTTGCCCTGATGATGACAATGATGTCGCGTTCAACCCATGTAGTACCAGAATACGGGTACTTAGATTGTGGCCACGTAAAATCGATTTAAGACCCCACCCCCACCCCCACCCCCCACCCCCTCCGTTGAATTCGTTTCGCTGTCCGTTCCAAAGCGGTTCTTCTGTCGCGGATTATTTTTATTCTGGTTTGTCTTTGGGTGTTTTTGTCGCTTATATTATTTTATTTTGGATAGCCAATTGGCCATTTGGTGGGAAAGTAACTGTCCTTTTTGGCTTTTCGCTATTGACGTTTCCATTAGGGTCTGTTGTTTCATGTTGGTGTCTCTGATGGTAGCTGTGGGTTAATTGTATCGATTCCTGACCATTGCCTCCAAATAGAGTGCATTCCCAGATCAGACGCAGGGCCAACACTGTTTGCAAAACGTTCAGCCAATTTCCAAATAGATTTAGAAAAAAATCACAACCTGTTTTTAATTGACTTGTGCTATATATAAGGTAGAATATTCCATTTGGTACTAAATGGGTTAATGGCATCAAGATTTGTGGCCATCAAGGTACTATGACCTTCAAGACACTATTCAGGTGTTTATAATTCTATGTCAGAATGACACGGTACTGTTTAATTGTCTGTCAGGATTTTATATATTTGTATGTGTATTTTATGTACCATGGTGAGACTGAAATAAACAAACAAACTCCGATTTTGTGGAATTTTCCCACGCCTTTGAGATGACCCAACTGCCAAAAGAAACGACTAGGCTTTAAGGGACGGTCCAACTCGCACCACTTTTCCTGGGCAGGCTTAGTCCTACTATGCGGATTGCCACTTCTCATCAAAAGTTAGATCCGTTTTTAATTATAACTCTACTTCAAGAGGATGACATATTTATCCCGCGGGCCAGTCTAGCATATGGTCCTCACTTTAACAAAAACTTGTATCAGGTGTTTAATTTAAATCGGTCGTCATTTGTAAAACGGACATATTCAAGGTAAAACATATACAATAATGTACACAGCTATACACAATTGTACACAGCATTTAAAAGAACCAGGCATATGATGAAACGATTATCTATGAACTGCAAGATATAAGCTAGGAGGCAATTGCGAATATATCAGTTGAACAGTATTGCGTTTTAAATTCAAATCATTTTAGACACAGCAAGGTGTTCGCTAAAATTTGACGAATGCGAGAATTACGAGAATTACGAGTTAAATACTTTAATGTTTCAGCACTGTGCCGAAGCTCAATGCAGCCCAGTCTACTTCTGCAAGCACCGATGGGCGAAGCGCATATCAATCCAGATCGCACACAAAAAGATTCTGATTTCGCGCAGTCTGATCTGAATCTTTTACTTTGGGCATTTAGTAAAAACGCCGTTTCGATTGTCGCTACTTTGGCTGATAGGGACTTCAACTGCTGTCCGACAATCGTTTGCACACTCTTTTGGACCGCTTCTGTACCTTCTGAAAGGTTACGCACCTCTGTAGTGTAGTGGTTATGCTACTCTCCTTATAAAGCAAGGGCCATGGGTTCGATCTCGGGTTTCTCCAGACTTTGAATCGAGATTTCTTCTCCGTATGACTTTAGCTTTCGGAGGGACGTCAAACTCAAATACACACAACACAACACACTAGGCATAGACTTAGTTTTTTAATAAATGTGTTATCCTCGAAAAATAAAAGTCATTATTTTTATTATTATTATTATTATTATTATTATTATTATTATTATTATTATTATTATATTATTATAATTATTATTAGATATAGTGATAATGAGCAATCTGTGTTATCTGTAAGATCCGATGGTGGCAACGACAACAGAATGGGTGTAACAGGAATACTGTCTCGATAGTGCCTACGAGCGATGGGAGCAGCTCCAGCCCTGCACGATCCACGACCGACTAATACAGAGAGGCCATGCGCAGTGAGCCTTCACTGTTTGCCCTTCCTTGAGCACTTTTTAACCCCTTGCTGGATCCTGAAACAAGTCTGTAAAACAATTTAGAAGAATTACAGCGTTAATTTGGGGGGGTTTATTGTGATTTCAGTTGGTCTGTTTGTATTATTTGACAGAGTTGCAGTTAAGCTTAAATTAAAACAGACGCCTCTCATTCCCGTGTTTACATATACAACGTGGTTTTCAGATTCTTTCCTTTAAGTATGCATACCGTATACCTGGTATAAGAGCAAGTTCTTTATCCGATCTGCAAAGCTTAACAAAGTTCACCCACAAGGAGCGAAAGAAAAGTCTAGAACACATTACGATAACACACCTGGCCCCGCCTAACCGGGCTTGAAGAAATAGATGGACTGCATGAGCTGAAACCGAACCGCACACGAGTACTGGTGAACCGCTTAGAGGATCTAAGCCTGCCCAGGCAAAGCGGTGCGAGTCGGACCGTCCATGCTCATAGACCCTTTTGGTTTCATCGGGCGGCAGGGCTTGAGATGTCATTTCATCTCAATATCGGGTAACAGTCCCACAAAATTGGCAGCAACGTCTCCAAAACAACCTTTATAGTGTTGACGGGGACGTTAAACCTCAAATCAAACAAACAAACGATTACACACCCGTGCGACGTAGTACTTTTTTCGCATCTCCAAAATGGCTACTTTTTTTGGTTAAAATCCGTGATATTTTTCTTATTCATACTTCAAACATAGATTGTTGGTGCACGATAGAACCGCCTCATTGAGGTGGTTCTAACGGATACCCACAGTCTATATTTTAGCGCAGAAATAAGAAAAATAAGGTTCACCCCCAGTCTATATTTAGCGCAGAAATAAGAAAAATAAGGTTTACCCCCGTAAACCCCAGTTTTACTGTATAAAAGTGGGGTTCAAGGGGGTCAAAACTATATAGGCGTGTTTTCGTGATGTGTACAGACACTGTGCAAGCAGTGTAGATCCAAATGAGATCGCCCATAATGAGCCATCTCATCAAGATCTGCACTCCTCGCCATTCTGTAAAATTATTATTGACTTTAAACCACCTATTTACGAGATTGGACGGCCTCCCGCCCATTCGGGCTGGGGTGGGGGGGGGGGGTTGGGCTGCATGGTGTTTTTACGACAGAGCTGAAACATTCGAGTACTGGTAAACTGCTTAGCATATCTAAGCCTCCTCAGGCAAGGTGGTGCGAATCAGACCGTTCCTACGTATATTAAAAATGGACGGTAAGACCATATGAGTTATTTCATCACCATGCCGGAAAAAATCCCACGAAACTGGAAGCACCGCCTTTAAAATGGCCCAAATAGTGTTGATGGGGACGCAAAACCTCTTTTCTAACAGACAATAATGGACATGTCCAAAATCCGAAGCAAGATGAACTCATTTCAAAAACTCATGGGTGGAAGGGTTTATGATAAACAACGTGATGTCAAGCATGTATTAAGATTTGGGGGAAATTTTAACATTCGGCCGTGAAGCTTTATTGCTTTATAATGTATCGTGTCAGGCAATTTCTTTCTCCGATTGACACTGTGATGCAAAATATTTCTGATGTAGACATTACCCTACCAGCACAAATCAGCGGTCCAACCTCGGGCCGATACCGGTACGACGTTGCCACGTCGTATCGCTATCGGTCCGACGATGGCCCGACATATTTGTTGGTTGGGATCAAGGGTCTGAGGGGAGTCCGTCGATTAGCTAATTTATCTTGAGCTACGCTGTCTGCACCGGAAACTGAGATGGTTTTTCGGTACCTCTGATGAGCGAGCTGTTACGGATTAGTGAAATAATATAAGGTCATGTAGCCTCCTCTTCGCAAGGGACCATTAGTAGTACAGCTCAACTAAACCCGTGAACACAAATCTGCTCAAACTCCTATGATAATCTCTTTGCTTCAAGTAAGTTTGACAAGCAAATATCATTCCTCAAAGAATTCTAAAACTGGATCAAGCAATATACATACATTGATTGGTCTCATTTTCACAAGCAATTTTTTCTCCATTTTTAGGCCTGACTGACATTTGAGATTTATTTTGATTGGACAGTCCTGGAGTACACCACGGTGTGTTTTGAATTTATTCCTGGCTGGCAGTTGATTGACTCGAAGGTAAGATATTTCGAATGATGTTTCAAATCAAGATGAAATGAAACTCATCAAAGTTTGAACATATTTGTGTCCACATGTGTAACCTTGAGAAAAGTTTCAAGTTTTAAATTGAACTGCAATAAAATGTCAATGCAGATCAAATATTAATTCATTCAAGTACTCTGTAAATGTGTACCATCGCGCAATAATATAACAATAAATACGCCGGCGAGCTGCGCAGTGCAGAGTTTCTCGAGAGTATATGCTGCTTCCGTACATGACTAAGAGAAGACACCCTATCTCAACCCTTATCCTGCTGAATATTCAATTTAGGCTCACCCATTCCTAGACTTTGAACCAATTTCAGATCACTTGATGTAATTTATTCCTACATGTACATATTCACAAACTGAATATCCAACAGTGTAGATCCTGATCAGATGGCTTCTTCAGAAGCCATCTGATCTGGATCTACACTGATTGCAAAGATAGGGGTTGTCGTGAACAGCAGGATAAGAGCTAAACAGTGTCTCTCGCAGTGATAATCGGTCTGTTTACCAAGGCCACAATTGTCAAGATGTTTTTTTACTTTACAACCCCCTACAGATAACTCTGGGGCATTGAAAGTACATACTTCGCATGTTCGACGTCTAATCCGTGTCTATTAAGCCTTCAATTGGTGAAACTTACAAAAAAGTACTAGACACCCTTTACAATGAAAACGTATTTTTCCAGTGCTAAGGGGTGTCGTTATGAATGGTTTAAATACCACATCAGCCCCTTTTGTACTGAGCAGCAGATTCTCCACCCACCCACCCACCCCCACCCCACCCCACACACACGTTTTTTGTAATTAAGGGGAATGGGAACACCTGGCAGATGTTTCCGCCATTTTCAAAGGGAGATCACTTTTGGGACTTCATGTTTGCTTTTCTGTAAGCCCTGTCCCATTGAAAGAGGGATCTGCTCTTAAAGGAAAGAATGTGTTCCTTTAAGAGTTGACCCCCATTGACAAAAAAACTTTTGCAGAAGTTGTCTCCCCTAAGGTGTTCCCATTTCCCCTGAAGGGGTGTCAGAGAACGGTTGAGTTTTCTGCAAACAGTGAATGTCCTGAACAAATGCCACAGAGCGTCTGATCTGGGCCTATGACCCATGCTAGGATTCCCGTGTGAAACAGTTGAACTGTTCAATAAAGATTAGACGACCTTGAGTACAAGACAAAATTTATCTGTAGTCAAGCAAACAGATAAAGTAAAGAAAGGAAGTTAATGGATAGAAACGATAACATGTCACAATAAATACTTTGGGAAATTTTAATTTGTTTTCCGTATGGTGTTACACAGGTTTAAACTTTCCAGGGGCCCAATGTGAGTTTATTCTCTTTGATATTGTAGTGTACTTTTTGTTTACTTAATTGAAATTTCGCGCTGAAAAAAAATCAAAGCACTGAAAACACTAGTTGATCGATTGTCTCTGTGTGTAAATTGGGAATACAGTAAAATTCCTACATTAGGACCACCTTTGGGACTGTTCAAAAGTGGTCTTAAGACCACTTTTGAACAGTCCCAAAGGTGGTCTCTTTCAACAAGATGCTGGCTGCAGAAAAGCTTTTTAAAGGACAAACAGTCTTAATTTTAGGTGGTCTTTATAGTGAAATTTCACCGTATAGTCCTGGACTGAGACATAAGAATTATTTCGCAATTAATTGGATTAACCAGAGTGTGTAGTCATGTAACTGACTTCAACATTCATAATGAATTGTAAACTCCTAAACTTCTTAATCAGGGTTATCGGTATCATAAATATGTTCTAGAAAGGGTTATTCTTTGGAAGCAAGGAGTACACCACAGAACTGGAAAATATGGAGTGTATGGTTATAGACCAATAAGTCTAACATAGTAGTTCCTTGAACATTTAACATAACATAACACATTATATGACATATGTGACATATAATGTTGAAGGGTCATAAAAATAGTATGTGTGAGCTATAGTGTTGATGGATCATAAAGGTGTATCATACCAACAGTTTTTCTACGTTCTGAACTGTTGAAGCCTACTTAAGAATCTTTCCATCTCTAAAAATTGTTTTTAAAGCGGCAACAATGACCTTTCTAAACTCCTATTTTACATGTTTGTTTAGATAGGCAGACATTCAAATAAATTGCAACCGACTCAAACCATCAGTTGACTTTCAAATTATGTGATTATGTAGCAAACACCTGTTATTTGTTTGTTTGATTTGAGGTTTAACGTCCCCGTCAACACTGTAAAGGTCATTTTGGAGACGTTGCTTCAATTTTGTGGGACTTTTACCAGACATTGAGATGAAATGACATCTCAAGCCCTGCCGCTCAATGAAACTAATAGGGTTTATATGCAAGGACGGGCCGACACGCACAGCTTTGCCTAGGCAGACTGAGATCCTCTAAGCGGTTTCCCAGTACTCGTGTGCGTGTCGGTTTCAGCTCTGCGTGGAAGCATCATGCAGCCCATATATTTCTTTAAGGCCCGATGGGCGGGGACCGACATCTGTTATTTGTCTGTTATTAACCCTTGTCCTGCTGAATATTCAAATATGTCACACCCACCACTGATTATCAGCCAATCAGATTACTTGATGCGAATTACTGCAACAAATTCATTAACTGGATGGCAAACAATGAAGATCCTGATCAGATGGCTTCTTCAGAAGCCATCTGATCTGGATCTACATTGTTTCAAAGATAAGGCATATCCGGGCTCAGCAGGACAAGGGTTAACGATATGCAGGTCCAGTAAATAAAACTTACTTAATTTTAAAATGTATACTGATATGTCACTCAAAAAGAGGTATTTGAATAACCCGAGTACATGTTGTGGTTTGTGTTAGTTATTAGGGTGTATAGTTTAATGGTATGTCAATTAAACAGCTAAGGTAAGATTTGTAAGGAATATGGGAAAATACATCATCATAATCATCATCATAAACGGATATTTTATTAACGTGCAGGTTAATACAAACCTTTAAATAATTGCGCGGTAGCATCCTGAAACTATGCAGTATGATTGACGTTTGCACAAATTATGGGGATGTAAACGTGAATTGTCAAATGTTAGAAATCCTCAGAGAACATATATAAGGTCCAGCTTTGAACACATTAGTTAGATCTTAATTTGGCTTTAAAATGTAGAGATATCTGATCTGGTTATGATATGACTGGTTATAGACTTTGGTTTATAAAGATCTCATTTTTGAGAGTATTAGAATGGAATTTTTTTTATACACATTTTTGGGTTGTCACAAGAAAGAGAATGAAAATTAAAACTTAGAAACTTTGAAAAGATTTATTTATTGTGTTATAAAAGCGAAGTACTAAAAGAATACTAGACAACATAGGTCTACGGTACCCCACTACGTTACAGAAGCTATGTAAAACCTTTTGAAAGTTGATACTTGCATCAAGTTTCTATGCCAGCGCAATTCTATATCCGGTACTGGACCCAACCACAGCACTTCCGCTTCATCAAACATACACTTAATAAAAATAGTCCTTACGACCAAACAAGAAAGTACTAGGATGAGCATGTAACTTCGGAAAAGTTATAGCTACTTCACATGCTTATTATCTTTTACAAATAAATTGGCACAGAATGACGAGTTTTGAGAAGAAAACAATACTTCGGGACTATTTTCCTATATACTTTACGATGACATTTATCATATAACTGGTTTCAGATTTTACTCTTTCGTCCCTGAGTTTCCGACATGAATCCTCTAGCTTTAAATATATTCCTATAGAAAGGGATATCTGATTAGTTCATTGACATGATGGCAAACAGTGTACATGGAGAACCTTTTTGAAAGTTGATACTTGCATCAAGTTTCTATGCCAGCGCAATTCTATATCCGGTACTGGACCCAAGCACAGCACTTCCGCTTCATCAAACATACACTTAATAAAAATAGTCCTTAAGACCAAACAAGACACTACTGGGATGAGCATGTAACTTCGGAAAAGTTCTAGCTACTTAACATGCTAATTATCTTTTACAAATAAATTGGCACAGAATGACGAGTTCTGAGAAGAAAACAATACTTCGGGACTGTTTTCCTATGCACTTTACGATGACATTTATCATATAACTGGTTGCAGATTTTACTCTTTCATCCCTGAGTTTCCGACATGAATCCTCTAGCATTAAATATATTCCTATAGAAAGGGATATCTGATTAGTTCATTGACATGATGGCGAACAGTGTACATGTAGATTCTGGCGAGACTGCTCACTATGTGTCGTCTTATCTGGATCTACAAGGTTTGCATAGGTACAATGTATTTCCACCTCGGGGGTCTGCACCGGTCTACAGGATTAAAAAGATTAAATAGCATGTGTTCGCTTCTCTGCTCGTATAAGTGACCAACTAAACAAGATCTATAAAAGGGTTATCCTTTGGAAGCAAAGAATACAACACAAAACTGGAAAATATGAAGTGTATATGTTTTCTGAGCCAGAATAGCTAGTTAAGGCCAATTAGGCCTCATCAGTGACCCTCAAATATTTTCAAAATTCCGCAATGGAATCCATGTTCCCAAAGGACAAGAAAATATAAACTACACTACGATGTAAGGCAGGAAGACTTTTTACGGCCGCCACACATCCCCACACATCAGCTGTAGTGACGTTAGATGTATTCTTTTTATTGACATACATCACAGGAGCTTGAAGTTATGTCCCTGAATAATTCATAAGCTTCAAAATCAAAAGTGACTCTAACTTTGACTAAGCCATTTCGTAAGAAATGGCCAGGAGTGAAACGACCGTGTCGGAGCCACAAGGCTCATAACTAGAGCTAGTGAGATAAAAGCTACGTGTCTTTGCACGTTGTGTAATGGGAAACAGCTTTTAATACGCTGATACCAAAATACAAGTTGCCCCTTTCCAGGTTTTCACTCGTCGAGGTGGCTTATCTTACGGCACAGTGTCTTAAAGCACCTTACGAAATGGCTTAGTGTCACTTTTGATTTTGAGCCACATGCACTACTTATGGACAGAACTTCAAGCTCCTGTGCATACATCGAACAAAGTTATTCACCCGCTTTCGAGAGCACTAATTACAAAATACGAGTCATGAGATAATGTAAAAGTAAAGTGAGTTTTGATGATCAATGGTCATCATCTTTCATCTCAGACAAAAATGATCATCTGTGCATGCACAATGCCAAATTCCTTGCAAAACCTTTCTAGGCACATATTGCAAGACAACTCTTGAGCAGAATAGTATGGGCAAATAGAAATGTATGCATTTTGTAGCTAAACGTCCGATTCGCATGCTTACAGCCACGTTCAGCTGAATGGCTTCCGGGTAAGCTATTGGAATTTAACCGGAAGTTGGTATAGTTACTTTTTTAACCGGGTATAGTTTGGGACCTGTAAGCTTCAATACCGTGCAGGTTGGAATAAATGTATTTTATTCACCTTTGGTAAGACGAATCAGTCAGTTTGCCAAACGCGACTTCGGATCACGGTTAAAATGTCTAAATCAAATGGTTTTAAATATCCTTTGTTTTGTCAAGTTATGCCCCAACGCCCGCACGAACATAGCTCCCAACGACCGCACAACGTATGTGCATCGTCATTTCAACGCGACGTTGATTCGACGTTGCTGAGACGTCATGTATTCTCTGTAAAATTTTAAGCAGATGGGAAAAGCATAGAATGTACTGAGCTAATTTGGAAAATTATGGTTTTGCCATGAAAAACTGAGCAGGCACGTTTCTTTTATTTCTTCGTCGAAGATTTTTAACCCTCTGGGACCATGCCAACAACATATCTAGAGAACAGATTGGGGCCAGTTGTTCAAAACTAACGACGTCGTTAGTTAAGGTATCGTTAAAACTTTGATCATTAAATATGGCAAAGATGCTAATATTTTTGCTGAAGAAAATGTGAGCAGCTTTTGCTGATGCAAAAGCTGCTCACACTTTTTCAGCAAAAATACCAAAATTACCGATATTGTACTTGCTAGAACAGTTAACAATTTGATCACTAATGAGCTCGTTAAGCTAATGATGCTTTGAACAACTGGCCCCTGATCTACTACTTACTGACATTGTTATCATGATAATTATTCTTCATCAATCAACTTTCCTCAGTACTTTCAGTACTTTGATCTTAGTTTTATAGACGTCATTCCGATTTAGTTTCAAAATTCAGTGTTGGTCTTTACAACGCCTTTCGGAACCCAAATTTTATGGTGACTTAGTTTATAATTTCAGAAAAATATATGCTTGCAATGTACCCAGTTTCGTTAAATCATTCTTTGATTGGGTACAACATTTATGTTATACGACAGACTGCATGCATGGTAGTTAAGCCAATCACCGATGATAACTTTGCTTTTCTCTTTGATTGCAGGTCGGCTAGTCAGGCTTGATATTCTATGACGGTTCCAGCATAAAAGCTTACTTAACTTTTTAGGTATTGTCAGCTGGTACCTGATGTTTTGTCTCTGGTTGGGTCCACCGTAGTCTAACTGTTAGTTTTCTTTTGCTCAAGCATTTCAGTTATTTCATGATGTCGAGTCCTCACCGCTGATTCCTGTCTGTAATCGTTTGATTTTTGTCTTCTCGGAGATGTAGCACTGACGAGTTAGAAAGCCTAGTGCGGGTTGAACATAGTATTTGTTTAAACCACGGCAGAACTACGGACGAGGATTTTGGCGACATAAAACCGATTTATGCACCCCCCCACCCACCCACACACACACACACACACAGTGAAATACGTTTTACTGAACGTTTACTTTTTACCACACACCATTGTAATAAAATTTACCCGTGATTGTCTTGCCATTTCGGAAAATTTTTGAACAATGGGTCCATCGCAATTGAAATATACCGCATACAAAACTATTCCGGCGCTTTCCAATTCTTTTAGCGATTACCCATCTGGTCTTTTCACAGCCACTGCTCGTTATTGATGCGTCTCTGTGGCTCAAAATAATAGACCCAGGCTTCATTTCCTGTAAACAGCTCAGAAATTCTACGTTTGTCCAAAGTTGAGTAATTTTTCAAAAGATTATTCGCCATTTTACATCGGTCTTTCGTTCTTTGGTCAAGAGATGCTCGACCCATCGAACACAAACGTCTATTCTTTTCAGCTCCTGGGCCAAAATCTTATCATTATGATATTACACCCGTATGACATGGTGCATTTTTAACATCTCCAAAATGGCTACTTTTCTGATGAAAATCTGTGATATTCTTCTTACAAATACTACAAATATAGGTTGTGGGTGCTCGTTAGAACCGCCCCATTGAGGCGGTTCTAACGAGTACCCACAACTTATGTCTTGGAGTAAAAGTAAGCAAAATAATGTTTACCCCCTTAAACCCCAGTTTTCTCTATATAAAGTGGGGTTTAGGGGGTGTTCATTTCACGGACTTGTTCACGTGAGGGAACTGACACCGATGAAACACCAACACGACAATTCCATTCACCGCATACCTTGCATCTTGTATGACTTTATCTGCCACAGCAGCGACATTATCCTTTTAGCAGCTTTTCTTAGCTGGCTGGGTTCAGGTCAGGTTTTCCACCTTTAAATTTTCTATGCCACCTGTGAATTGGCCTTTCAAAGTCAACAGATTTCCTATGTATCTGACACAGTTCACTATTCATCGAGAAACTTAAACATTCAGACCAACGCGATCTTCAATGTAAGCCCTAATTTCAAAGCTTGTTTCGTTTTGATTTTATTTTGCATACAGTAAAATAGAAGTGAAGGCAATGATCAGGAATCGGTAGAATTAACCCACAGCTGTCATCAGAGACACCGAAGGGAAAGACGCACAAACGTGAAATAACTAGACCCTAATGGAAAGAAAGCCAAAAGGACAGTTACTTTCCCACAGAATGGCCAATTGGCTGTCCAAAACAAAATAATATTAGAGATACACACACTCAAAGACAAACCATAACAAAAATAAACCGCGACAAAAGAACCGCCTTGGAATGGTTTGTGAAACGAATTACACCGGAGGGGGGGGTGCATAAATCGATTTTACGTGGCCACAATCCTCGCCCTTATTTCCGTTGCGATTTAAACAAATTATCTGTTCAGTCCGCATATAGTAGAAACGCACCTCGTATGTGTTGTTATAGTTCGTCTTTGCATGTGTGTATTAATTATAGATATATTTATTAAAGTAACTGTCCTTTTGGCTTTCCGCTAGTGAAGTTTCCTTTACGGTTTAGTTATTTCATGCTCGTACTTCTTTCTCTTTGGTGTCTCTGATGGGAGGTGTTGGGTAAATGTATCGATCCATGATCAATGCTTTCACTTCTATTTGAATATTTAACACTAGAGTTTAAGAATGAAAACTGTAAGTTATTGTGCAAATGGCGTCTTAAAATAGAAGTGGAGGCAATGATCAGGAATCGATACATTTAACCCACAGCTCCCATCAGAAGCACCAAAGGGAAAGAAACACAAACATGAAATAACAGACCCTAATGGAAACGTCAATAGCGGAAAGCCAAAAGGACAGTTACTTTTCCACAAAATGGCCAATTGGCTATCCAAAACAAAATAACATAAGCGACACAAAGACAAACATGCATAACAAAAACAAACCGCGACAGAAGAACCGCCTTGGAACGGTCAGTGAAACGAATTCCCCTGGGGGGCTTAAATCGATATTTCGTGGCCACAATCCTCGCCCTAACTTCCATCGCGCTTTAGACAAACAATTTGTTCAGTCAATAATTTGTTTAGACAAATAATTTGTTTAACCCTGTTTTCAAACGTCGAGCCGTGTTTTGAAGATTTATTGTGCATTTGGCATTGAAACTGGGGTTTTAGGTTTTTTTAAACTGCGCATCGAAGTAAATATATTAGAAAATAAACCAAACACCCAGTTTAAAAGATCATGCTGTGAATTATTTAGCATTTTTCTCTGGATTAGGGCGTGGGGTTGGGGTAATTGTATCGATTCCTGATCATTGCCTTCACTTTTCTTTCAAGTTCAAACTGTTGTTTAAAGATTTGTTGTGCATTTAGCTTGCCAGAGGTAGTATTGAGGGTGCTTCGTAAAAAGTAAAAACCTAGACTGGGCTTGCATACTGGGATATTTGCAAATAGTGTAGACCTAGATTAGACTGATCAGCAAAAGTCCCCGTTCACACTCGGATACAATCGATCCACCATTGCTGTCCGTACTTTGATTTTTGTGTGTCTTTCTATAGCTATTTTTTTCACTTTGTTCGGAGGCTGTTCTATGATTAGAAACTTTTTCTTTCTATTTGTTTCTCAAATTTGCAACAACGAGTCTTACAAAAATCTGAATGAACAGACCCTATTCTTAAGAATATTTGACATTGATTGGTTAAAGGGATGTGAATGAACAACTAAAAGCCATCATGTGAACATGTCCGTGAAAAGAAGACCCCCTATACCACGCTTCATATAGAGAAAACTGGGGTTTACGGGGTATACATTAGTTTTCTTATTTTTGCTCCAAGACATAGGTTGTGGGTACTCGTTAGAACCGCCTCAAAGAGGCGGTTCTAAAGAGGACCAACAACCTGTGTTTGAAGTATTTATAAGAAAAATGTCAAGGATTTTCATGACGCACGAGTGTGTTATCGTAATGGCAAAGCAATGATGGCCCTGGTGGGTCGATTGTCTCCGAGTGTAGGCTGGAAACGGTCCTGGCCGAGGCCTTAGACTGTTTCCTTTATGATCAAGCACATCATTCCAGTCCAAATTTTACAGATAGCCTGTGACCATACAGCGATCAGAAAAGCCCGGTGTTGCGTGAGATTATTCTACAGGTGTAGCGTGAGATTATTGATCCTGTGAGATTCTTCAGTCGCACCGGAAGCGGCTGAAATCCAGTACGGAGGGTTGAGATAATTCAGCCGCGAGACGTGTAATACGATAACTCTTTAAAAGACCGGGGTATCGAAACTCTCTTAGAATATCAAATGATAAATTATGCTGGCACATTAATTAAACTTTAATTTTATGCTGTAAAAGCCTATCTAAGGAATTCAGAAGCTGTGTTACTAGTGATTTTATAATATTATAATATTTATTTGTTTATTTATTTATTTATTTATAGGCGACTCGCACCGCTTTTCCTGGTCAGGCTTAGATCCTGTAAGCCGTGTACCAGTACTCGTGTGCGGTCGGTTTCAGCTCTGCGTTGAAGCATCGTGCAGCCTATCTTTTTTTCAAGCCATGCCCGATGGGCGGGGGCAAGCTGACTTCTTACTTCTAACTTCTGCTTCGACGTTGTTTAGGTAGGTGAGTAAGTAGGTAGGTGTTTTGTGGCTAGATAGGTAGGTAGGTGGGTGGCTGGGTAGGTAGGTAATTTTGAGTTGAGGTTTAACGTCCCCGTCAATACTGTATAGGTCATTTGGAGACGATGTTCCAATTTCGTGGGACCCGACTTTGAGATAAAAAGACATCTCAAGACCTGCCACCCAATGAAACGATATGGAGCGTGATAGCCCAGTGGTAAGTGCACTTGCCTCTGATGCTTGAGGTCCCGAGTTCGATCCCCCGCAGCGGCGATAAAATTTCGGTGTCCGAACACGCTCCATTGGCATCATTTGCAGGGTTGAATGTCTTAAAGTGCACCGTCCTTCGCATCGGGACGTTAACTGGAGGCCCCCCCTGTGCAGGGAGAACCATCCCCTGTGCAGGTTAAAGATCCCTACCGTAATTTCATGATTACTGTGTCGGCTTTCATCCTGCAAACCTGGAGTGTATGTAATGTACACCTGCGGTAATGGCCAAATATGACCGACGCAGTATCAGTAGAAAGAAAGAAGGAAAGAAAGAAACTAATAGGGTTTATATGCATTGACGGTCCGACTCGCATCACTTTGTGCGAGGGCTTAAGCGGTTTGCCAGTACTCATGTGCGGTCGGGCATCATGCAGCCCATCATTTCTTAAAGTCCCGATGGGCGGGTAGATTTAAGCAGGTAGGTAAGGAGATGTGTCTCGGTGGGTAGGTAGGTTTGATTTGAGGTTTAACGTCCCCGTCAATACTAAAAAGGTCATTTGGAGACGATACTTCCAATTTCGTGGGACCCGACTTTGAGATGTAAAGACATCTCAAGACCTGCCGCCCAACGAAACCAATAGGGTTGTTATGCATGGGCGGTCCTACTCACATCACTTTGCCTGGGCAGTCTTGTGCTTTGTTTGTTTGTTTGATTTGAGGTTTAACGTCCCAGTCAACACTGTAAAGGTCATTTTGGAGACGTAGCTTCCAATTCTGTGGGACTTTTACCCGACATTTAGATGAAATGACCTCTCAAGCCCTGTCCCCCAATGAAACCAATAGGGTTTATTGGTTTTTATAGCATGCACGGGCTTAGATCCTCTAAGCGGTTTACCAGTACTAGTGTGCGGCCGGATTCAGCTCTGCGTGGAAGCATCATGCAGCCTATATATTTCTTCAAGCCTGTATGGGCGGGTGCTAAGGGCAGGCTTAAGCGGTTTACCAGTACTTAGGTGGTAAGGAATCATGCAGCCCATCTAGTTCTTCAAGTCCAGATGGGCGGGGTAGATTTAGCCGGGTAGGCAGGTGGGGGGTGTTGGTGGGAAGGTAGGTTTTGTTTGATTTAGGGTGTAACGTCCCCGTCAACACTGTAAAGGTCATTTTGAAGACGTTGCTTCCAATTTTGTGTGACTTTTACCCGACATTGAGATGAAATGACATCTCAAGCCCTGCCGCCCAATGAGACCGATAGAGTTTATAAGCATGGACGAGCCCACTCGCACCGCTTTGCTTGGTCAGGCTTAGATCCTCTATGTTGTTTACCAGTACTCATGCGCGGGTCGGTTTCAGCTCTTCGTGGAAGCATCATGCAGCCCATATACTTCTTCAAGCCCCGGTGGGCGGGGGCCTAAGGGAAGGTAGGTAGATGTTTGTTTGCTTGTTTGTTTGACTTGAGGTTTAAAGTTCCCGCCAACACTTTGAAAGTGGGTTTGGAGACATTGCGACCAATTGCGACCAATTTGTTGGATTTTTACCCGACATTGAGATCCAATGACTTCTCAAGCCCTGTCGCCCAATGAAACCAATAAGGTTTATTAGCATGGGCGGTCCGCCTCGCACCGCGGTTCCTGGACAGGCTTAAATACTCTAAGCGGTTTACCAGTACTAGTGTGCGGGCCGGATCATGCAGCCCATATATTTCTTCAAGCCTCTATGGGCGGGGGCTAAGGGCAGGCTTATACGGTTTACCAGTACTCAGGTGGTAAGGAATCATGCAGCCCATCTAGTTCTTCAAGTCCAGATGGGCGGGGTAGATTAAGGTAGACAGGTAAGGTGGGGGGAGGTGTTGGTTGGAAGGTAGGTTTTGGGGTTTAACGCCTCCGTCAACACTGTAAAGGTCATTTTGGAGACGTTGCTTCCAATTTTGTGTGACTTTTACCCGACATTGAGATGTAATGATATCTCAAGCCCTGCCGCCCAATGAGACCGATAGAGTTGATAAGCATGGACGAGCCGACTCGCATCGCTTTGCTTGGTCAGGCTTAGATCCTCTAAGCGGTTTACCAGTACTCATGCGCGGGTCGGTTTCAGCTCTGCGTGATTTCCAGACCGCCGAGTCATCCGCATATTGAGACAGCTCACACGACAGATCTTTTAGCACATCATATTGAGTGTTGATAAGAATGTTAAATAAAATTGGACTAAGAACACTGCCCTGGGGAGAACCGTTGTCAAGTACCTTCACTTTGGACAAGTTAGATCCGACCTTAACCTGCATTTTTCTATCTTTAAGGAAGTCCTGTACCAAACCTAATAATCTGCCTTTAATATTGAATTTGTTTAACTGCATTAGCACTTCATTGGTCCACATAAGATCAAAAGCTTTTTCTAGATCCAGGAATATACAGAGAAGGTCCCTATTCTCCATTTTAGCTTTTAGTATCGCAGTCTGTATTCGAATAAATTGATCAAGGGTAGACCTATTTTTTCTAAAACCAGATTGCGTAGGTGCCAAAAGTTTGTTCTTTTCAAGGTGACTCGTAAGTCTGTTTGCGATCATAGTTTCCATGACCTGGTTCATGAGGTGATTTATTTAGTTTCAGAAGTGGTACTATTGTTCCCAGTTTCCATTGGTCTGGTAGTTTACCCTCAGTCCATGATTTGTTAATCAATTGTAAAAGTTGCCATTTGCATTTTTCAGAAGCATTTTTCAACATATCGCAGAGACTGCGGGCATTCCACTGCACCACTTTCAATTCTGTTCTGCGGTTTATTGAGCCCATTATCACAACCTAATCGTTAAGAGGTAAAAACTTTTTCTTACTTAGTCTTGGTTTAGTTGGTACAACGATTTTACCTCTGTAGACTTTACCCACATCAGGAGTTCTGCTATCTAGAAGCTCCTTTTGCAGGCTCTTCCCTGTTCGACGTGACTGGTTAAGTCCACTACTGTTTGTGTTATATCGCGTGCATGTGTTGGCTTGGTTTTGCGTGGTTTAGGAGAGGATGAAATTGGTTTTGCTATGTTTTCCTTTATTAACTTGTCATACAACTGCTCAGGTGTCTCTGACCGCTGCACAGCCGTTTGTTGTAGTTCAGGCAGCTTCTTGTGCCTTTTTTGATTTGGAAAACTTGATTGAGGGGGCTGTGGAACTGAAGACTGGGATAATTTAGGAGTATGATCAGGTTCAGACACAGAAGTATTCTTATGATGAGTCCCACAAGGAGCATTATCATTAATTGATATGCAGTCATACCTTTTAGGATCATTTTCTTCCAACAATTGTGCTGTATTACATACGAGTGCATCTATAGCCTTATCCCTGGTTTACTGTGTTAAGCCCTGCATTGTGTTTAGAAAACCTGTTTGGTTGACATTAGGCATTAATATCCCATATAAGCAGAAAGGTGTGAAAATTAGTCACTGTGTTTTGATAAGCATGGCGACAACAGGAAATGTGAAACCATAAATCACACATGTTAATCACCTTGGTATATAGCTAAAATTTAAATCTCATGAAACCCATGTTTAACAGGATTCAATATCCTTTGGAAGCTAGGAATACACCGAAGAACTGAAAAGGTAAGAGTGTACATGTTTACTCTCAGCCGCGGACTGTGATTAATATTATCATTATTATTTACTATAATTGTTATTATTATTGTTATTTTATTATCATTCATATTATTATTATTATTATTATTATTATTATTATTATTATTATTATTATTATTGTTGTTGTAGAATGGCACTTATATTGCGTTCAGGCTTATTTAGGCAGATTAACAATTTTAAAATTTCCAAAGAACTTGCTTTTAAAAGAATTAATTGCATAAACACGCCTATTAAAAATATATTGAAACATTACCATCAAATTTTTAGATAAAACATTCTGATATTTTTCATATATATAAAGTGGGGTTTAATGGGGTTTAAATTATAGGAGGTTTTAGGAATGCCTTTTATGACGTCATTCTTGCGCATGCGCAAAACACTGGCCGTCAATTGAAACGGCCATCGCTATTCAAATGTATTGGCGGAATTTAAAATGCTAAAAATATTCAGACATTTCGAAAGGAAATATACCAGTTTACATTGAAATAATTCCTCGAGAAGGAAAGAATGATATTTTGCTTTTATTACTGAAAGTCATTTATCCTGGATCCGTTTTTAATTGTCGAAAATCTCTTAGTGAATGACCGATATCAATGGCTTGAGAAGCCGTTATTCACGAAAGCTTACTTTCAAAATAAGTTTTTATGTACTTTTTCGTTTTATTCGCTATATGTATCCAAGTATAGCTATCACATACGGACAGAACTTTGATCTCTCTCTCTCCTCTCTCTCTCTCTCTCTCTCTCTCTCTCTCTCTCTCTCTCTCTTCAACAACCTGTCTAGAAGTGCAGGTAAAAATTGTTTGTCCAGCGATCTGTTTACATGTATATGTGCAATTTTGATAAACTGAAGATTCCAGATTTTTTTTCTTCAAAATTTATTTCGAAAATGGCTAAACTTTTTGCAAATAGTGTAGGCCCTGATCAGACGCCGCGTTCTGCTGCATCTGATCTGGGCCTGCATTGTTTGTCACTTACCTATTTTGGGGTTTCCGGTACCAAATGGGTTAATGTAAGGTCTGGGAAGGTTGAAGAAATCTACCAGATTTTATTGTAAAATCTTGCACTTGCGAATGAGTGTTTCATTCTCATGCACTGAAGGGGTGTTCTGTGTTTGTTTTGCATTTAATGTTCCAATCCCATCGAGTCTTGATGGGTCCGGGCACTGGGCAAATGACATTTTATTAAGCGCCGTATTATCGCTTACGCAACGTTCTGACGTTTCATCGACGTTGCAAAGTCAATGCATCGCTTTGATGTTGGTTTGCTGTGGACACGACGTTGTTGACACGTTAAATGTCAGACATGAGTTATTTAACGACAAACTGTAATTAACATTTACCTACGCTCGCTAATTGCTGGTACGCTAAGAGAGAGAGAGAGAGAGAGAGAGAGAGAGAGAGAGAGAGAGAGAGAGAGAGAGAGATAGAGAGAGAGAGAGAGAGAGAGAGCGCAACATATAGGCCATGACACCCTCACAGAGAGAGGACCCTGTTGGGTCGTGCGAACAATAAATATGTCTTTAAGAGCAGTTAACTAAGAAAATAACACTTGGGATTTGCCATCATGAAAACACGCCTATGCGAATTTGACCCTCTAAAACCCCACTTTTATATAGTAAAACTGGTGTTAGTATAAACATATTTTATTGCATCATAAATCAAGCAACAGGGTCAGGCCACAAGTTCTGCCAACATTAGTTACGGCCCTCCCCTACAAAACAGTATTACAGTAATAGATACATGCACATGATAGTGGCAAATACAGAGACATTTTGAATACTTCATATGGAGTGATATAACAAATAAACATACATCACATTTTCCAAAGATGATGAGAAAAAGAAAAAATGGTGAGAAAAAAAGTGTATAAGATGTATAATGAATAATTAAATAAAGAAAAACAGTGTGATAAAAATAGTAAAGTGAAAATGGAATGAGATGTCATGCTGGCCTAAGTGAGCAGCAGCCTAGTTGGCGAACCTTCTAGTATCCTTAATAAATGTTTGTACGGCTGTAAAGATGAGCGTGTTATCTTCTATCGACAGACTAACATCTCCAAATAGAAGAATATTAATATTGAGTGGATGAAAAGCTCTGGTTGATTGGAAAAGAATTACTCTTTCGTTAGTGTAATGTGAACAGTGAAAAAAATAATGAGCAGCATCTTCGGCTTCGTCAGAGCAACTACAAGTGAAATTAGGTGATAAGTGATTAATATATAAGTCAAGACGTAAATTACTGCAATTATTTCTAATTCTTGCGTGTAAAGCTGACACATATCTGTTACCAGTTCTATAGTGTAATGGGACTTTCGAGTTGTTTTGATGCCTTTTCAGTTGATACCTAAAACTTGCCAGAGACGGTGAATTACGTAATTCGACGTCAAGAGAATTCCATGCTAAAATTGAGGATGGAATACAAGATTTGCGAGAGATTTCAGTCCTGCAGAAAGGAGCGGTAACATCTGCTTGGTTTCGGAGATTGTAAGCATTTGCTTCTCCCACTAAAGGGGGAATTAGATCGGATATATATATGTAGGAACGAACCCGTTTATTGATTTATACATAAATACAAGTTTTTGCTGTCTGCGCCGTTCCAAAAGTGACACCCAGCCACATTCTCTGTACAGGTTGTCCAGAGAAACTGATCTGGTTAAGCCTGTAACTATGCGGGCAGCTTCATTCTGAAGTTTTTGAAGCGAGTTTATTTCCTCTACAGTACAGCCATCCCACACAACACATGAATATTCGATAATAGGCAACAAGTACGATAAATAAATTTGATTTAATGCAACACGATTAAATGTATATTTCAGTTTCCTCATTATGCCAATAACTTTTGATGCACTGTTTTTAATATTCTCAATATGGGAATGCCATTTACCGTTACTACTGAAGGTTAGACCTAAATGTTTATGATCTGTAACAAATTTTACGGGAGTTCCATCAAATATTATATTAGGAAGTGATTCAATATGTTTTAAAGTGAAAATCATTGCTTCTGTTTTAAATGGGTTAAATTTTATCAACCACTGAGATGCCCAATTTACTAACATTCGCAAATCATGATTAATGATACCCTCAATGTCATTTAGAGTAGCTGCAGCGCAGAATAGGGAGCTATCGTCGGCAAATAATCTAGTAAGGCTAAGCAGAGAATCAGATATATCATTGATGTAAACTAAAAATAACAGGGGTCCTAGAACAGACCCTTGAGGAACGCCGGCATTTACTCGCCTTAAGGTTGAAGAACTGTTTCTTATAACGACTTTTTGCTTCCTGTCATTGAGGTAGTCAGTAATCCAATCCAATAATTCACCGTCCATGCCACTTTGTTTTAATTTAAAAACTTGTCCCTTGTGCCACACTCTGTCAAAAGCTTTAGAAACGTCTAAGAAAACCATACATGAAAATTGGTTATTATCAAAAGTCTGGCAGATGTGATGATAGATGTCTATAAGTTGAAAGGTTGTTGAATGATTGGGTAAAAAACCAGACTGGTATTTATAAAGTAAATTATTTTCATGTAAAAAGTTATAAATGTGTTTAAAAGCTATTCTTTCTTGTAGTTTGCCAACGTTACTTAAGAGAGAAACAGGTCGAAATGTCGAAGGATCGGAATTATCTCCCTTTTTGGGTAAAGGTATAACATTTGAATATTTATAGATCTCTGCAAACTTGCCTTCTCTGAAAGATCTATTAAAGAGTGTACACAGAGGCACAGATACTTCATTTGCTACAGATTTTAGCATTTTGGTACTAATACCATCTGGCCCTGTAGCCTTGTTCGGATTTAAAATTTCAATCAAAGATGCTACCTCTTGTGGTGTACATGCAATGCTTGATAACCGACTTTGGCATTTATATTCAAAATCAGGCAAGTCGACGTTTTCATCATTGACTGTGGAGATAGATGTAAAATATTCGTTTAATAATTCTGCTTTATCTTCTGATGAAAAACAAAAGTCGTTTTGCCCAGTAACTGGGAATGAATTTAGAGGTGGAATTGAAGCGGAGCTGGAATTGCTTTTAACAAAGTGGCGTACCACTTTCCAAAATTGTTTTTTATCATCAGAGTGAAAATCAGAAATAGAAAATTCTAAATTGTTGTAGAATTGCTCTTTTGCGTGTCGCTTTAAATTGTTAACTTTATTACGAAAAAACTTATATCTTGACAGAGTGTTAGCATTACCTGATTTGTTGAATTTCCGTTTTAATCTATCACGTTTTCTAGACACACGTCTTATTTCAGAATCGTACCACGGCTTGTCATCAGGTCTAATAAGTACATTTTTGGATGGAACACAAGAGTTAACAAATTCAAGAAAGGTATCATTAAATTTAGAACAGGCTTCATCTAATGTACCTTCGCTTAGACATGACCAATCATAATTTGAAATTTTTTGTTTTAAAAGTGTAAAATTAGCCTTTTTATATAAAAATATTAGTCTGTTAAAAGCGCCTTCAGTATCATACTGAAAGGGTAGTGTTATATATGTCGCTTTGTGGTCACTTATATTGGCTGGAATAGTTAAAGAACCAGAATCCAGGAATGGCATGTCGTCTGGAATAATGATCGGGTCAAGAATGGCATGTAGCCTTGTTGGTTCTGTTATAACATTAGTCATCGAGTTAATCAATAAAACATCTTTTAGATTGTGATAATTTGGATTCAGTAGATCTTCGTTAAGGTCTCCAACGATTATCAGATTTTTGGAGTGTTCGAGAGCCCTTTCAATATTTAAGTTTAAATTGTTAAAAAACTGTATGTCAGCTGTAGAGGGACTATAAAATAAACCAATTAAATATATCTCATTTTTTACCCTTACTTCAATCCATAAAGACTCTTCACAAAAAATCTCAAGTTCTGGTTTTCTCACGTGGAGTAAGCTTGAATTGATATATGCTAACACCCCACCTCCATGATTTGTTCTGTCCTTTCTGTAAGGTACACTGAAACTGTTTGAAAGAAAAAGCATCTCTGTTGGAAAGTTGGCATCTAGATGAGTCTCAGAAAAACATAATATATTAAAATCAGAAAAATTATCAAGAATAAAGTCTAATTTGTTTCTGATGCTTCTAATATTTAAATGCAAAATTGAAAGATCGTGCACATTTTCGGGTCCTGGATTAGTTTCTATGTCACCAGCTTGAAGTAGTATATTAAGTAGAATGACAAAAAAGCAGTATATATTGCAAAAATTCAAGACCATGAGAACATTTGCGTGGTGGCAAATACATGAAAATAGCTTGTAAAGTGACACCATTATTAAAAAAACTGAATGCATATTTAGAGTGACCTTAAACATTTTCTTGCTGCTGGTGATGCCGTGGTGGAACAAACCAACCGAGACCCTCCACTGGTCAAGGGAAATACCCATTATCGACCATAATGATCAGACATTTTGGCATTAGATCTCAGTGGTATGTCCCACAACTGCATCTGACACCGAGACAGCATGACAGTGATATGTGGAATAAAATGAGATACATATAATATAGATGAATACATGTATTAATGGAGCATTTGTAGAAAAACATGTGTATGAAGGTAAACTTTGGAAGAAACAGATAAAATTGGTGATAAGTTGTGAACTTAGCTACCATTAGGAAAACACGTCCATGTCAAACAGTAGTGTCCAACATGGTTACTGAACTGACTAATGGTGGGTTAAACTGTAACCCCCTTTCCCAATCCTGCCCCCGACACAGACCGTGGCTGACCGCAAGAACCGCCTCAGTGAGGCGGCTTCGACGAGCATCCACAATCCATGCATTTCAAGCGAAAAAAAAAAGGGAAAATAATGTATACCCCTATAAAGACCATCTTTACGTGTGTATGTAAAAGTGGGGTTTAAGAGGGTCACAATTACATAGACGTGTTTTCGTAATGTTATTAATCGGTTGATATATCTTGGACAACTTACAAGACATTCATGGTTGAATGCATTGAGCTAACATTGCCTCATTGTTGTATACAGTGAGCCAACATTACCTCATGTAGGTAGAAGAACAAAATGTAATGAATCTGAACAAAAAAAAAAAAAAAAAAAAAGCATGTAGTAGACTATCAAATGTAGCACATTCTTTTTATCAAGTTGACATGTGAAACCAGAAGACAAGCCAGCCAGCAGACCGTGAAGATCAAAGTTAAATGTTCTGTAGTGCTGCCTGACCCAGGTCTGTAAGGTCCACTTTGCTATTGACCTGCCTAGCATTAATACTGTAGGACCGAATACTGTAGGACTTTGGTATCCCTAACACCTTCGGGACCATTAAATGTTGTTCGAGGTGGTGGTAGTTCGGACTATAGAGAGTTACACATAGGCCAACTGCCTGTCCATGATCTTTGTGGTTTACTTAAAACATTTTTTTTTAGATGTATGTTGTGTCTACTCATTAGTATCGCCAGAATGAGGCGATTCTAATGAGTACTCACAACACATATTAAACAAATCTCCGTAAATATACCTCAAATCGAATATCTAAAGCTATTAGAACAATTCTATAGGGACCAAAAGTGAGTACGGATTATCCATAGTGAACGAATTATCCATATTCAAGTTATCAAATCTTTACCTGAGCAACATGTTTAACCCTTATCCTGTTGAGTATTCAGTTTAGCCACACCCATTTCTGACACTGAACTAATTAGTTTTCTTGATGTAATTTATACTTTCAAATTCATAAACTGGATGTCAAACAGTGTGGATCCTGATCAGGTCGCTTCTTCAGAAGCCATCTGGTCCGGAACCACACTGTTTTCAAAGATAGGGGTTGTCGTGAACAGCAAGATAAGAGTTGACTGAAAATACAAATAAAGTCACACAAATGTATAGATCCCATAATCTAGTCTTTTCAGATGAAACCAAGTTCTATGCGAACAGTGCAGATCCGGTCAGACAGCTTCCGAAGGAGCGGCCTGATCAAGATCTCCACTGTTCGTCTAGAACCATGGAACACTCATCTGTATGGTAAAATCAAAAGTGTAAAGTGTTTGAGGAAAATTACTTCATTCATAATTGGTGATTCAAATTTAACCCGTTTTGTACCAAACGGAATCTTCAACCTAGCACATAGCAGGAGTCCATTTCAAAATGTAGTAGTGTTAGGTTGTGTTTACCCCCAAAATCTACCTGGAAATTTGGCTGATTTTGGGAAATTTGGCTGATTTATTTATTTTTATTTTTATCATTATTATTATTATTATTTTTTTTTTTTTTTTTGCAAACAGTGTAGGTCCCGATCGGACGCCGCGCTATGTGGCGTCCAATCTGGGTCTGCATTGTTTGCATTGAAAGGGAAAAAATAGGAAGATGGTGATTCACTTATTTTCTTCGGATTAATACCTCATAGATGGATAATGATGGTGACTTCAAGCAGGTGTGTATCGAAAAACCGAACCATCGCCGAATCATCACCAAGATGTTGGTTCAGCGTTGATTTGGATCATGGATGTCATAAGCACGATGAACAAGGCCGCGACATACAAAATACATCTAGAGTTAAATAATTTGTGTTAATGAGTAAGCCCTCTTTATACCGACATGCAGCATAACGACCTGACTTGTTAAAGGGGCCAATTCACGAATCAGACGACTCCAGAATATTATATTTTATTTATCCTATATTCTTCAAGAAACAAATGCTGCGGGTGTCCATCAGAATCGCCTCGGCGAGGCGGCTCTAACAAGCATCCACAACACCCGTCTGGTGTTTACAGGGGTAGACATTGTTATTTTTTATTTCTACTCAAAAAGGTAGATTGTGGGTACTCGATAGAACCGCCTCGTCGAGGCGGTTCTGTCGAGTCCCCGCAATATGTTTTGAGCAAAAATAAGAAAATTATTGCAATTTTTCATCTTAAAATTTCCATTTTTTGGCCGAAAAATTGATAATATATTTGTATATGCATGTTTTCATTATGCGAAATTTCACACCTGGCAGCATATCAGTGTTTCTCTCATTATCTTACATTAGAATTCGTCAAAAGTTTGAAATAATTTCACTGTTTTACGCTGTAATTAACATTTTATCTGTCCCACTGCCTTGAAGCAATACGACAGTTGACGGCCAGGGCTTTTCCCGTTCTATTTTTAGAACCGGAAGTACGTCACGAAAAAAGCTCCTATAGGCGTTTTTTCGTAATAATTTCAAGAATATAATGTATCCGCATATATTTTGTTCTTGTTGAACACATGATACCTATTTTTGGCATAAATAAATAAATAAATAAAGCTTGTTATAAATAGTGTTCTATTTAAAGTTCGTAATGTTAGCATTTTAAACATAGGCTCAAGATGAAAGGTGCAGGGGCTAACAGGAAATAGATGACATTTCTCACGGCCTTCTTGCGCATGCGCAGATATTCCTTGGTATTAACTTTCTCATGGGTTTAAAGATCTCACGCTTCGCCGGCTTTTTCAATTAATAACGTTACCTGGATTCCTGACTTCAGTGATAGTCACGTGGAAATAGTTCAATGAGAAATGGATACAATTTCAGGGTGAGTCACAATTTCAAAACAATGTGTCTCACTAATCAGTAGAATCCACTTATAAAGATAAAGATAAAAGATAAAGAAGCTTTATTTAACGTCGCATATCCGAAACAAATAACATAAGCTCTGTAGAGCTTTTATTGCGACAAACAAAGTATCCTTTAACAAATACTTACCTGCCTTCATTTATCTTCCTAGCTCTACTCCTGATAATGTGAGCGTCAGCCAAGGGAGCTCCTAGTACCATTTTTCACGCCTTTGGTGTGGAGCGGCCGGGGATCGAACACGCGACCTCCCATTCCCGAAGCGGACGCTCTACCACTGAGTTATCGGGGCCGGTAAAGAACTTGAAATGGGAGAAAATTATTTCCTTTTAAAAACGCCTATATAATTTTGATCCCCCTCAAACCCCACTTTCATATAATAAAACTAAGGTTTACAGGGGTCTACATTATTTTTTTCTTATTTCTGCTCAAAAGGTTAGATTATGGGAACTTGTTAGAACCGCCTCGTCCAAGCAGTTCTAACCAGTACCTACAATCTATGTTCCGGGCAGAAATACGAAAAATATAGATTTTTTATCGGAAAATTTTCATTTTTTTTCTTATTTTTTCTTTTTTTGGTGGAAAAAATTTCATTAAAATATTTGAATAGGCGTGTTTTTGTAATGAACCTCTTTTTGCGAGGTTCGGTTTATGGCAAAGCGTAAATAGTTCCGAAATATAATGTATACCCCTGTAAATCCCAGTTTTACTATGTAAAAATGGAGTCGCGGGGAGGGGGGGGGGGTCAAAATATATAGGCATGTTTTTGTGATAGGAACAATAAGCACGCCTGTATGCAAAATTTATATCAAAAAGCCTGTTTTCTCATCAAAAACCATGATAACCGATTAAATAAATTCCCTCCAAAATACCCCAGTGTTGTAAATGAAGAAAAAAAAACAATCCATTATTTATTTATTTATTTATTTTAAGTTTTGTTTTGAAGACGTTGATTTTCTTTTGCAGAGTTCATGCTGTTTTTCAAGTGACTGGGGCGGTTGTTACTTCATCAGTCAGTTATGACACAGTTTTAAACAATTACTCAAGCGACAGAGTTTTCACAGTCAACCCGGATTCACTATATAATTCTCGTACAAATGAGTTCGTTTAGCTATAATGCTTAAAACAACTGAACCTTGATAATCATAACAGAGACGCAGTTGGTTGCCGCAAATATGCATTTATTTTTAGCTCACCTGAGCAATGCTCAAGGTGAGCTATTGCGATCATCCATTGTCTGTCGTACGTGCGTCATGCGTCGCGCATCGTGCGTCGTCAACATTTACCTTGTTCGCCCTCTAAAGGCCACAGTTTTACTTCAGATGTTATGAAACTTTGCCAGAATGTTTGTCTTGATATCTAGGTCAAGTTCGAATATGGGTCACGAGTAGTATAGGGC